>JANAVB010009712.1:97500-165213 GCA_029216955.1 Iris pallida | reverse complement strand
TATATATATATATTTATATATATATATAATATATATATATAATATTATATTATATATATAATATATATATATATAGATAATATAATATATATATATATATAATATAATATTAATATATATAGATATATATATTATATATATATATATATATATATATATATATATATATATCTATACACAACTATTAACTTTTATATATATAATTATATATATATATATATTATATATATATATATATATATATATATAATATATATATATATATATATATCTAATATATATATATATCTATATATATATATATATATATAATATATATATATATAATATTATATTCTTATATATTTATGATATTATGAATATTTTAGATTAAGAGTTATTCTCAGATTTGATATGGCAATTATGTATATAGCTTGTAGTTAGTTTCTAGGTTATATATATAAGTTGATCAAAGTCAACTGTGGGTCAAACTTGACCTAAAATTGACCCGAATAGACTTAAAATGACTTATTAACTTAAGTTTGACGAAACCCTAGACTAATGGACTAGTTGACTTAGGTTTGACCTATTTGACTAGAATAGTTGACAAGAGTTGACCGAGAGTTGACTTTGACCTAGTTTAACTAGAATGGTTGACCAGAGTTGACCAAGAGTTGACTTTGGCCTAGAATCATGTAGAGTGCATTGTAAACTTCTTTTATTTCATGTTAGACACTTTGTAACCTATGTTGCTCTAAATAGGACACTGTTACTCCAGTTTGGACATCTATTCTCATCAGCTGTTCAGGTTATCGGACGATTATATTCTCTAACCATTTCATACTTGCTAGGACTTATATTCTTGCTATAGACTACTTTACTTGATGCTGACATGGTGTTATCATGGATTAGTACTATATGGATCTTTTATGAGATGTTATTCCCCTTGGGTGCATCGAATACATCATGTCATGTGTGCTTTTCACGAACATCATGTATTCCTTGGACTGTTATTATTCGTGTACACTTATGTGCTCTCATGTACTCTCATGATCCATGAGCTTCATGTATAAACTATTCATGTACACTCATGTTCTCATGAGCTTCAGGTATAAACCTTCATGTACAATAACATAACCTGTCTAGATCCTTGTGTATTGATTGGGGTATAGAAGAGTAGAAGTGGTCATGTGAACAATTCCAAAGTAGGTAATCATGTGCAATCTCTGTAGCGTAATCATGTGCAAATTCAAGCCGTTCACATAACCATCTTGTGCTCTAAATCACTTAGTCACTTACAGTTCTTATTTTTCTTATTTATTTTTCCAGTTTACTACATATCTCTTTTGCTCTTCATGTTTATTTCTTGCATCGTTTATGCATTTTATTCTATAGCTTGCTTTATATTTTCTGTCATGATATGAACTGTGTGAGATATATGTATTCATTCATGTCCTGATTGGACCTGTTGATAAAATTTTACAGGTAACTTGGAGGATCACAGCTAGCCTAGAGGACACTAGTAGAGCTTGGAGTAGATGTCTAGAGTTTTGTTTATCTTATTTCTTGTTTGTCTTGGAGATGTATTTTATTTTTAGATATTGAGATTTTGTGTTTGTTAAACACTAAACTTATTCATTTTTTGGTTGTATCCCTCTTGTGGATGTTATCTATTTCATCGTGCTGATTATCTACCTCTAGTTTTGTGATTATGATTGTATCCTTCTGAGATTATCCTGTGTTTGGAGATTATATTATATAGTATTAGTTGTGATTGTGACCTAGAACAACATTATACCACCGATATTGCGGCATAGGCTGGACGTACCCACTTCTCGTGCCTCTATATTGGGTGCGGGTCGTGACATGCATAGCGACATGATGATCTAATCCCGGCATATCTTTATAACTCCAGGCGAATACGTCAATGTATTCCCTAATGAGTTGAATCAGTTCTTATTTATCTGCTTCAGGAAGACTTTTGCTGATAAAGATTGGCATTGGAGAAGCTTCGTCTCCAATATTGACCTGGACTAATTGATCTTCAATAGGTGGTTCGCGTTGTTCAAAGCGAAGTTCCCATTGAGTATCCATCTTTTGTGCCCAGGGATCAGATTCGAGGGCTTCAGCGAAGTCATCATCGTCTTCTGAGAACTCGGTGGTCACCATATTAGAAGATAGAGTCACTCAATGGATGTGCCCTATGCTAGTATTTGAGTCCCATAAGGCAGAGTCAGAAGATTTAGATCGCTCTTTTTGTCAGACTCAGAGGCATTTGGGGTTGTGATTGGCGAGGTGTAGCCTAACCCATGCTTTGTTTTGTTGTATTATTGTACCGACTTTCCTTTTGGAGCAGGTATGCGAATAGGAGTTCACCTTCCCCTACCATCGTTGAGGCCGATTTTGAAGTTGTATCCCATCTTCTGGACGATGTTCTTCGAGTGCTGACTATAACAACGTAGTTAAAGTCGCCCATTATCGTCATTTCAGCATCACTATCGGATGTAGCCTTTTGATTCAATCATTTGCTGAAGAGAATAGGATGTTCATACTTCTTCTAGGAGGGAACCAGAATGAATCTTACACTGAGTCCAGTGATACTTCGTCTTGAAGAGATTGGACTGCTCCTAATGTAAAGGGTTCGAAGTAATCCAGGATGTCTAGGTAACATCGAGTATAGTAATTGACATCAGTATACTGCAAAGGGGATGCTAATTTATTGATAATTATATCATCATTTACAACAGGGCTCTTGATCTTAGCCGACAACTTGCTAAGATTGATGAGAAGGAGAAGGAGAAGGAGAAGGAGAAGGAGAAGGATTGTTACGACGAAGGTCAATAATAAGAGGCTCAGAAGAGGTGAGGTTCCTATGCTCCGTCTTTTCAGCAAGAGGATGCTTGACAGAAGAAGAGAGATAGATGGCCAGCGTCTGAGAAGATGATGGACGAAAAGTGCGTCCTTTGACCGGAATCACCAGGATATCATCTGGATTCTCTTGACATTCTTCTTCGGTGTCCATGGCCAGTATGACTTTAATGAACTCCTCTTTATACATCCTGGAGTCAGTAAAATATGCTTCGATGCCCTAGAAGGGATTAAGATCAGCCACTTCCTTTCGAACTTCTCTGTTGTCATCCACATATTTAAAATATTGGTGGAGAGTTGATGGCACGATGTTATGTTCATCCAACCACAGTCTTCCTAACAAGGCATTGTAGGAGCCATGATTGTCAATTACATAGAAGGTGACTTTCGTACGGAGATTGCCGATTTGAGGTTTCAAGCGAATCTTTCCCAGTGGTTCACTTCTCCCAAAATTAAATCCCAGAAGTAGAGAGATTATGGACAGGGATCTTTAGTGCATCCAGTAGGGTCTTCGGCATAATGCTGAGTGCAGATCCAGGGTCAATCAAGATGCGATCGACTTTCATTGTATCGACAGACCCTGTAAAATAGAGAGGTCGATCATGTCGATTGTTCTCCAGAAGCATATCATCCTACGTGAAGGTGATATTAAGAATCAGCTCCATCACACTATGATAGTGAAAACATGCCACAGGTTCCTTATCTGGCTTCTTGAGGTATGCCAGACAAGCGTCGGCTTGCATTAAAGCTTCGCTTAGTATTTTCTGAGTTTCCCTAGAGAGACGCAGGAGCTCAAAATTGATAACCTCGCCAGAGCATTGGCTAGCTGAGCTAATATATCGAAGTTATACGGCTTCTCCATTCTAAGAGGTGGAGTTTTCTTCAATATTTTATCAAAGTGAACTAGTTGTTTTCCTGTCGACCGCTGTTGGTTTGGGAGGAGTTGGTTCCGTTTGAGGTGATAAAACCGATAGAATATTGACAGCAGGCGGAGAAGATGCTGAAGGGGCATTAGGGACTGGAGGTGGAATGACTGTATTCTTTTATCCCTCTGGATAGTCTCTAAGGTAAAGTCTTCCAGATCTGGTACCGATTATGGCTTCCTTTTCTGGAGCTGGTACGAAGGAACCATATTGCAATTCTTTATCAGAGTCTTGTTTCTTGAAAACTTCTTCTGGAGCAATGAAGGATTTGTCTATAATCCTAAGCCAACACGAGACTGATTGTGTTGTAGGTGTAGAGAAAAAGGTATAGGAGATCCCTTCCCATGATTTAAGCCGGGGGCTTTCTGCAAATCATATCCCATTTTTTTCATCAGTTCGCGGGACTGTTGACTATATAAATGGAATACTGGCTGGTAGTTAACTTCCGATTTTGGTACCGTCATCTCAGAAAAAGAATGTGAGACCTCTACTAGAATGAAGGTAGCATCCAAAGATGGAAGATGAACACCCAGTGAAGACTTGTATTTGGTTGTCTTTCTTGACTTTATAGAGGAAGCAGGTGTGTTGGATTCAAAGTCAGCAACCAAATCGGGGTGAATCCACTTGATTTCCCCTTTGTCAGTTGATAGGGGCACGAGACCATTACTTCATGCTGGTGGAAGGTTGACGATCTCCAGAGTGGCTTTTGGAATGGGGACGATTCCATCATGCACCAGTTGGGCGAGAAAGTGACCAAATTGCAGAGAGACGACACAAGCAGTCACCGTCTTTTCCTTCCACTAAAAGGTGATTGTCTTGGCGTTGATCAGCTCATGGATCTTTCCTTTGAGTACGTAACACGCCCTCGTCGGATGTCCTAAGAACCTGTAATACACATAGTATTTAGGATTGTCAATTTTACCTACTTTGCCTGGCCGTTTTGCTTCGGGTAGTTGAAGTTTGTTACTCTTGAACAATCAGATATGCTCATGATGTGGTCCTCATTAAAGTAATATTCCTTTTTGGATGTTGTGCTCTCTGTGGGGGTGCTGCCGTAGTAGGTGTTGACTGACCTACATTGACGGCTAAAGCTTTTTTGCCTTTCACATTGATGGCTAAAGCTTCTTTATTCTTATGGTTGTTCTGACACCCACCCCTGTTGGTTGCAGAATGTTCATCTTTGTCAAGATTAGGCATTTGGATGCCTAGTTGTTTGAACTTATCAACACTGTCTTCGGCTGCTCTGGCAATTATTATAAAGGAGGCGCAGTCTCAGAATTACGTCGGTCCAGTCCACATGCTAACTATAGGTAACAAGTTTGATTTGCATGTGTCTATAGTTAGTGTATCTGGAGTACCCAGAGGCATTTTGAGTGCCTCACGACGGAAGCGCTCAATAAAATATTCAGCAGTTTTATTAGGCCGTTGCTTAATTTTGATGAGGGCTGACATAGTCATGTCATTTGTTCCCTCATAAAATTATTCTAGGAATATTTGCTTGAATCCTGCAAAATATGTTATGCAACCATCTGCCAAGCTACGATACCAATCATAGGCTTCACCTGCTAAACACCCGACAAATACTCTAGTGAGTAGAGCATCGTTCGGTTGGAGTTGATCTGTCATCACCTCGAAGTGATTGAGGTATTGACTTGGAGATGAACTGCTGTCAAACAGCATGATGGTTGGTGGCTTGTATTTAGGTGGAAACGGGACTTCCTTCCACTCTATAGGGTAGGGTTGTTTGATCCCCCACTTTTGCAGACCATCCTTCTGCTATATACATATAGCTATAGATTAAAAAAAAATATATATATATATATATATATAGCTATAGATTAAATAGATTAAAAAAAGAAAAAAAAAGAAAAACAAGTAGCTGTGGACCTAAGTCCACAGCAGTGATCGACCCAAGAAGAGAGCCCACAGGCCCAGCAAACCGCCCCCGCTTATATTCTCCAAACCGAGACTCGTCCTCGGTATAAATTTCACACGCACGCGTGTACGAATCGCACGCAAACCCTAGCTAGCCGACACCACGGTCCCCCGACGATCTCCCCCAGCCAAGGTGTGGCCACGCACGCCAACAGCGCCGCCGGTCGGCCGGCCAGACGGCCGAGCGCGAGAGAACCAGCCGCGCGCACAACAATGACAGCAGTGAGCGCGTTGCCTGGAGCCAACTTCGTCGCGCAATATCGCGACGCTCAGTCGACCATTCACCGAGTCGTTTTCTCGAGTATGTCCCCAACCCATACGAGTTTATTTCCCTTCAATTAGAAAGAATTGATATGCTTTATATTGATCGAAGGATCGACCCAAACTTCGATGAAATTCTGTTCCAAAAATAGAGCACAGTCCAACCCCGGCCATGAGTTGGAAGGCGGTTTCCCGTCGATTTTTGAAGGTTTTAAGATTGTGTCTGAACACTGTTTTAGACAACCTGTAGAAGAGGGAAACCCCACCAGTAGTTTGATTTCTAATGATTTATACAGTAAGATATATTAGATTGAAATCGAGAAAAAAAACCTATGAAAACAGTTTTCAAAAATTAGAAAATTTATCCACACGACGTGCGTCCCACCAAACCGGGCAACGTGGTCGCGAGCCGAAGGCATCGAAAGCTGCGTAACGGCTTCGTGGTCGTGTGGGCTTTGACGGAATTCAAATTGGTCGGGTGTGCGCGACGAATTTGATACATATCCGTCAAAATTCACCGTATCGGCCTCTGTGCAAATTTCTCAATTACTTCGTGCACGCTCGTCAGATCGAGATGAAATTTGCGCCAGCAGGACCGTATCATTTTTTCTGGTCCTGTACGCCAAGTTTGGTCCAATTCTGAGACAGTTGATTGGATCGCCGTTTTGCGGGCCCCACGGTCCAACTCAACGGGCGATTTTGTGTACGGCCCACCGGAATCCAACTTTGGACATACGGTTGGGTTCGTATCAAAAAACTGGATCCGTAGACATATAGTTTGACGACTTTAGAGACCGTTGACTCTGGCACGCTTTTCGGTGCAAAGCTGGTCCAACGGCGAACACCGTTTTGGTCCGAAATTACCGTTTTGCCCTTGTGTCCAGAATTAGACGTAAGGACTGGCAATCCTAGCTAATTAGACTATTCTGAGATCATTGGTATTATTTATTTCAGCTTTCGGGGACTGTTGTACGGGTTTTGACTATAGTGGCACATTGAGTAGTTCAGATTGTCGGTTTCACCAGCAAAGGACCACAGGCGAGTACAGTTTATTGTTTGCATTTCGATATTGATTTTCACTATATTTCATTGATTGGCCATTGGTTATGTGATTATTTTCTATTATAAATTGTTGAGTCGGGAATGAGAAGTACCAACGATGTGTGATCTGACCTTAGACCGTGTAGACCGTGTTTATTATTGCATTTATTTCTTGTAGACCGTATAGACAGTGATTTAATTATTTCAAAGTAGACAGTGTAGACATTGATTTATTTATTGTAAAGTAGACAGTGTAGACCGTGATTATTACAGCATTTAAATAGTGTAGATCGTGATTATTATTTTGTAGACAGTGTTTCTTTACTACAATATTTTCTGTAGATCGTGTAATTGTAGACCGTGTAACTTTAGACCGTGTAGACCGTGTCGCATAATTGTCCCGAGATCGATCACATATCAAAGGTACTTCTAACAGTTGGGGAAAGTATTTTGTGTCTATTTATTGCTATTGGTTTTCCGTATTTACTGTTTATTTTCAAAACTCATGATTGATGTCTAACCTTTGTTTTATAGTCATTTTCTTTATTTGAAATTGCATTCAATGAATTGTGCTCGTTCCATTCCTGAGTGGAAACCAATATTTTCAGGTTAGCCGTGGATTCACTTAGCTTGGGGAGTGACAGGAATACTTGCAGACAAAGCCTAGAGACTTGCTAGATAGTTGAGTTGTAGTCATTCATTTATTTGTACAAGTTTATATTTTTCTACAAATATAAAACTTGTGATCATTGTAAGTTAAATTAATTATGTGAATGAGCATTATTTTTGATTTTGATCTTCATGGCCGTGACAGCGTTCTACCGCCGACACTGCGGCGTACGCTGGCTTGGACACGTCTCGCATCCGTTTAAAAAAAATGGGTGCGGGTCGTGACAAGTTTTTGTGGTGGCCCATGCAGGTCAGTCTTTACAAATCATGCGAACTCGTGATAGTACTTAAGTTAGTCGTATTATTGCGAGCCTGCGACTAGAAATGCTCATTCACGAATTAGAAATTAATTTACGAGAATGACTAGGACTAGGAGTCCCTTATACAAATTTACCGATGGATAGTCTAGGCCATGCAATGTAGATAAGGAAATTTTTAAATTGATAGAGTGTCAGATCCTTATAGGTACACTATTACCTCTTGATATGACGATAAGATCCAATGTGGATAGATTATTCACTTGGTGAGACATGGCTTCCTAGTATTAATGATCTAACCCTGATAAATTGATTAATTCATCCTCTTTGTCTGTTTAGACATCATCCTCATGTCTTAGCCCAAATTGCCTATTTAGTTCCTAGTTGCCCTAAGAATTATCATTATATAAATTTCTGCTTATGTTATCTATATACGAACCTCGAGTTAGTTTTGACCCAAAGTTTTCCTCAATGTTTGAATACATATGGAATAGACATTAGAATGTTTGTATATCTTTATCTACAGTTATTTTTATTTTAAGGGTTGATAGGGCAAATATTTATGCCTTATTTTATAGTCAACTTGTTTGAATCTCTAGAAGCTCAGGGATTTATTTACAGATATAGTTACGGGAATGTTAGTTATCTCATAATGGCATAACAGCAGCGTACTGTTGCCATATATTTGAATTATATAGACCTTGGATTCACTGTAGCCAGCAGCGCACTGGCAAGACACGACCCCTAGAGTTGGAATTAGTCTAAGAAAATATAGGTTATAGAATATTGCTAAACCTATGGCTAGTGGTCCTCTTTGATAGTAGATTTCCTGTTGTCAAAATAAGGTAGAGTATTTGATAGCATATCACATCTGAATCACAAAGCAAAGAGTTTACCATCGCCCGAGTATACGGACTAGGCATAATCCTCGGTGAAATGATTTCATACGTGATTACAAGTTTAGGGTACTATAGAGGATAGGACCATGCCATGTATGTCCCATAAGATACAAAGCCAATAGTAGTGGAAGTTTGTAAGTTTGGTAGCATGTCTCCCGACCTAGCACT
This sequence comes from Iris pallida, assembly GCA_029216955.1. Classification (NCBI taxonomy): domain Eukaryota; kingdom Viridiplantae; phylum Streptophyta; class Magnoliopsida; order Asparagales; family Iridaceae; genus Iris; species Iris pallida. The sequence continues at coordinate 156,213 of JANAVB010009712.1, read as the reverse complement.
CCGCATGATCCTCGTGACCTGTTGATGAGGAAATTGACTGACACTAATAGGTTACCTAGAATATAGAATTCAGAAGTCCATAAACCATTAGTCAACCAAGGCCTTATGGATAAAAAGATAGTGGGAAGACTGTATAAGCAAGAACACCGGATAAGGTTTGATTCTCACGAAACTCGAACTACTTGTGCTTTCTTTCAAAAATCTCGCATAATTGTATTCGACTATCTTAACAAACGTTGCTGTTACAGCTTGGTTTTGCAAGCTCACTCTGTTCTCGAGCTTGATTCGAGGCATATGTTTAGTGGGGACGCCTGCTAACTTATTGTCTAATCAGAATCAGTGTATTATGGTCTGATCAACCATGATGCATTTGGTTCGCTCTTCATTTAATTACACTACGTGGATGGAGATATATAGGTATCTAGGATCTCATCCACGACTGCTTTGACAATTCCTCTTAAATTTTACGTTCGCCCTTGAATCACATGATTGTATTCAGTAACATCTTTCTTGAACTCTTTATTATTTTTGTCTTTCACTGGTTCGAAAAGGCAGAAGCTCGTAATTGGTAGAGAGATACCGCATATCCCCATGGCTATGGTAGTGGTATACATAAGTGTAGCTACCATCGGCTAGTCATATGACTGAGTTACTTGTTCTCCCCTCGACCCTCAAACTACTATTGAGACCTTCTAGCCATTCGAATTTGTGAATGATTAGGTTTTTACCCTTAGTCGAAATACCTACCTAGGAGACTACCTATTCTTTAGAGACCAAAGGTTGTGAGTCTCTAATTATTTGCTGGAAGCTTGTCTTAACTAGCAACCCTTAAGCCTTGAACCAACCCTTCCTCGATCGAAGCCACAGTTAGACCTGAGATGAGTGGACAATAGGGTAATCATTTACCGTGACACTCCTTCCGGGATTGGTTTTCAACAAATATTACTCTAGTTATGTAAATGTTTGATATTAAGACCTAACTAGTGTTGGAACACCACAGTTACTAGCTTAGCCAATACCATAGCTTATATACCCTGTCTACTAATTGTCAACAGCAATATACGATCACTACGACTCTTGTGACGATAGTCTGGCGGGTTGACACAAATGGAAATTCATGACTCGGTGGTAGAAATCTTGTGCCTTAGAGCTGGTTACCCCGTCGATAACTCTTGTACACTATGGATGGGTATGTTCCTCTATGTTATCGACCATGTGTTATTATACACCCTCGTTTCTCATTTATTGAGGAATGATCATTGACTTGACTTACATCTACCGTATCCCGATATGCCGTGCCTCATTCCCTATAACAAAGAGTCGAGGTACAGTATCCGGACTTTGGGAACCCTCTAACCTCAATATTCCTAAGACCATATCCTATTTTTAAGGTGGGTAGACTGTAAGCCTCCTACAATTTAGGATATACGAGGATCACCGATTGATTATAATAAATTTTATTAGAATGATAGTTAGTGCCCTATAGACTCCCACTTTCCATTTAGATCATTTTGTGTCCACGGCCGTGTCACTAATATTCGGAGCACAAGACCAGCTGTTACCTTCCAACAAATTTCATATGCAAGTTCTAGATGAGTCCACCTTCATCTAGGTATATCATGTCCCACTCAAGCCCATCCCCTTGTACTCTATGTTTATGGTACGACTTTCAGGTAAAAAGGACTAGCTATAACCCTTACCATAATAGCGGTAGGTTTCCCGACTTCTATTAGAGGCTCAGCCTTGACTCAATTCCTTCGACCCAATATGTAGTTGTGATCGACTCAAAGCCCACTACGCATATGTCACTAGTGTGCCACGAAAATATGTCTTCTCGTGCTACTTAAACACAAAAGTCACTAAAGGCGAATCTTGGGCTTGAAGGACCTAGCTAACCAACCTGACGAGTAGCTAGCTCAACTCTTTAGGCAGAAACCTGTTCCAGGCCATCCTAATCTAGTAGAAATAGTTTGTCTTGGGATCTTGTTCAGTCCAAATAGATTGAGACCCAAGGTTCATCCAACCAACAAATGATATCTAAAATAGAAAATCCATTAAGGCCAGTAAAACCCCTCCAGACAAACCTCCATAGTTGGTCTATAAAATCGAACTGGTTGGAATAGGTCCCTATAACCATTTTGTTGTCTCCCCTTCTTAGAAAGTGAAGTCATTCGTAACCTTTTTCCATCTACCTAGAAGTCGCGATACGATATTGTATTGCATTTATATCCCTTGTCGTGTGTTTAAATCACCACGGGAAAATATCACAATCTTGATTTCTCAAATTGTGTTCTATTATAGAACCTGTTTAGAATTTTGAGAACGAAACATCTGTATTGCACGGATTGTAAGACCCTCTGTGAAATGAAGGGTCCTTCGATTTAGCAAGTGACTAGACTAGAGTAGCCCAATCTAGCAAATAAGTCAATGGCCCATAAACTTTCTTTCTATCTGCATCATTGGATACTCTCTACCACTCTGGAAACTTCATACTCGCTCTCGATTATTTTTCCTCATCTTCCTGTCCTTCCTATTGTAGAGTGACGATTGGTAATGCTTATTAGAATGCACCAATGTTTCTCAGCTACCTGTGTAAGATGTTGCTTGTTAAGTGGTTGGGTTACTTGATAGATAGTAGAGGATTATAGTGGCCATAAGCAGTAAATGTTTATTGGTAGTATTTTAGGAATTAGTTGGAAGATTGAAAGTTTTAGTGACATAGCCTTGAGGGAGTAGTGTGACCAAAGGTGGGTAGAAGTCCTCAATATTTTGTAGTTGCCAAAATGGACAATGAGAAGGATATGAACTACTTTTGAGGAATTAAAAATTCGAGGAGATTAGGGTAATGGTAGAGTTCTTTTGAATTTAAGGAATAGTTATGAATTCGAATTTCGAGGACAAAAATATTTTTAAGGTGGGTAGATTTGTAGCCCCTCTTTCCAGAACTTTGATAATGTATATTTTATTTATTTATTTATTTGAATTAAATGGTGATTTTAGAGTTTTTGTAAATAATTATTGCGATAGAGGATTTTAGTAGTGGTTGAGTTTTGGAGTACAAGGCGGCTAAGAATCATGGCACGGATAGCAAGATCGTGTGCTTTGACTAGTGTATTAGCCCTGTTAGGGAAGGCCAAGCCATAGTGATGACCTAACTAGGAAAACCAGGCTAAGTTGCGACTTAACCCTTACCGAAGGTGTATTTATATTATTGAGTTTTAGGAAAATCGGTTATACCATTTTAGTCCGGACTGGACCAAACTGAGCCTGAGCCCATGTAGGTCATGCGGCACGTCCACTGACAATCGTATTGATGGAATTTGGTATGAGTATGTTATATTCATTTTTAATGATTTAATGACTATTTCTAAATATTTGTATTTTAAATATTATAAAAATCATTATTAACTAATATTCAATAAATAGGTTCTTGTACATTCCGGGGATTATTAGATTGTACGCCATGGTATAAACACCTTTATTAATTTGTTGAATTTCGTTATTGTTATTATTATTATATTATTATTATTATTATTATTATTATCATATTGTTGAGGTTATTATTATAATATTATTTTATTACTATTGGTTATATTATTTGTTAAATAAATATTGTAATATATGTATATATTCATAATTATATAAATAGGCCCTAATATTGGAATAGATAATGTTGGGATTTTTTATTTAGAATTTTTGGATATTATTATACTAAGTATTCATAGGAATGTAGAGAGATATAAATAAATACATATATAGCTATAGATTAAATAGATTAAAAAGAAAAAAATAAAAACAAGTAGCTGTGGACCTAAGTCCACAGCAGTGATCGACCCAAGAAGAGAGCCCACAGGCCCAGCAAACCGCCCCCGTTTATATTCTCCAAACCGAGACTCGTCCTCGGTATAAATTTTACACGCACGCGTGTACGAAACGCACACAAACCCTAGCTCGCCGACACCACGGTCCCTCGGCGATCTCCCCCAGCCAGGGTGTGGCAGCACGCGCCCACAGCGCTGCCGGCCGGCCGGCCAGACGGCCGAGCGCGAGAGAACCAGCCGTACGCACAATAATGACCGCAGTGAGTGCGTTGCATGGAGCCAACTTCGTCGCGCAATATCGCGACGCTCAGTCGACCATTCACCGAGTCGTTTTCTCGGGTATGTCCCCAACCCATAAGAGTTTATTTCCCTTTAATTAGAACGAATTGATATGGTTTATATTGATCGAAGGATCGACCCAAACTTCGACGAAATTCTGTTCAAAAAACAAAGCACAGTCCAACCCCGACCATGAGTTGGAAGGCGGTTTCCCGTCGATCTTTCGAAGGTTTTAAGATTGTGTCTGAACACTGTTTTAGACAACTTGTAGAAGAGGGAAACCCCACCAGTAGTTTGATTTCTAATGATTTATACAGTAAGATAAATTAGATTGAAATCGAGAAAAAAAATATATGAAAACAGTTTTCGAAAATTAGAAAATTTATCCACACGACGTGCGTCCCGCCAAACCGGACGACGTGGTCGCGAGCCGAAGGCATCGAAAGCTGCATAACGGCTTCGTGGTCGTGTGGGCTTTGACGGAATTCAAATTGGTCGCATGTGCGCGACGAATTTGATGCGTATCCGTCGAAATTTACCGTATCGGCCTCTGTGCAAATTTCCTAATTACTTCGTGCACGCTCGTCAGATCGAGACGAAACATGCGCCAGCAGGACCGTATTATTTTTTCTGGTCCTGTACGCCAAGTTTGGTCCGATTCTGAGACAGTTGATTTGATCGCCGTTTTGCGGGCCCCACGGTCCAACTCAACGGGCGATTTTGTGCACGGCCCGCCGGAATCCAACTTTGGACATACGGTTGGGTTCGTATCAAAAAACTGGATCCGTAGACATGTAGTTTGACGACTTTAGAGACCGTTGACTCTGGCACACTTTTCGGTGCAAAACGGGTCCAACGGCGGACACCGTTTTTGCCCAAAATTACCTTTTTGCCCCTGTGTCCAGAATTGGACGTAAGGACAGGCAATCCTAGCTAATTGGACTATTCTGAGATCATTGGTATTGTTTATTTCAGCTTCTGGGGACTATTGTACGGGTTTTGACTATAGTGGCACATTGAGTAGTTCAGATTGTCGGTTTCACCAGCAAAGGACCACAGGCGAGTACAGTTTATTGTCTGCATTTCGATATTGATTTTTACTCTATTTCATTGATTGGCCATTGGTTATGTGATTATTTTCTATTATAAATTGTTGAGTCGGGAATGAGAAGTACCAACGATGTGTGATCTGACCTTAGACCGTGTAGACCGTGTTTATTATTGTATTTATTTCTTGTAGACCGTATAGACAGTGATTTAATTATTTCAAAGTAGATAGTGTAGACATTGATTTATTTATTGCAAAGTAGACAGTGTAGATCGTGATTATTACTGTATTTAAACTGTGTAGATCGTGATTATTATTTTGTAGATAGTATTTTTTTACTGCAATATTTTATGTAGACCGTGTAATTGTAGACCGTGTAACTTTAGACCGTGTAACTTTAGACCGTGTAGACCGTGTCACATAATTGTCCCGAGGCCGATCACATATCAAAGGTACTTCTAACAGTTGGGGAAAGTATTTTGTGTCTATTTATTGCTATTGGTTTTCCGTATTTACTGTTTATTTTCAAAACTCATGATTGATGTCTAACCTTTGTTTTATAGTCATTTTCTTTATTTGAAATTTCATTCAGTGAATTGTGCTCGTTTCATTCCTGACTGGAAACCAACATTTTCAGGTTAGCCGTGGATTCACTTAGCTTGGGGAGTGACGGGAATACTTGCAGACAAAGCCTAGAGACTTGCTAGATAGTTGAGTTGTAGTCATTCATTTATCTGTACAAGTTTATATTTTTCTACAAATGTAAAACTTGTGATCATTGTAAGTTAAATTAATTATGTGAATGAGCATTATTTGTGATTTTGATCTTCATGGCCGTGACAGCGTTCTACGCCGACATTGCGGCGTAGGCTGGCTTGGACACGTCTCGTATCCGTTTTAAAAAAAACGGGTGCGGATCGTGACACCTATACTTCCTATATTTATATTCTTGTACTTTTATGTTCTTTTCCTGTACTTTATATTTCATGTTCTCCTGTTCTCATTTCCATATCATGATGTTCTTGTTCATTACCTAGAATTGTGCTTTGCTCCGCTCCTGACTGGATATGTTGAAGGTGTACTTGCAGGATATTGTTCTACCTTATGGGCCAAAGCCCGTGATATTAGCTGAGCAGGATGAAGACATGACTTAGCTAGATGCTTTAGGTTTAGACTATTTAGCTTTACTCCTAGATATGGTTTTAGTACTCATAGCGTATTTTATTCTTGTTGACTCTGGTACCTTTACATTATATGGACGTGTGGATTATGGTGATCTTTCTGGGGTTGTCACGACCCGTACCCAGTGTAGGGACACGAGAAGTGGGTACGTCCAGCCGACGTCGTAGTATCGACAGTAGAACGCTGTCCTAGGTCACATACATCTAACAGTTATAAGGTACCTGTACAGTTATACTCTCCTAATGGAGGAATAATATAAAGTACAACTCAATCACAGCTAAGGTAGAATGTACGATAAGAAAGATAGTTAATCAACAGAATCCACAGATGAAATATAAGATAAGAGAGAGAACCAAATATCTAAGATAAACAACTCCACAATATCCAGAATAATAAATCCCAAATAAGTACAAGTGTATCCAACAAGACATAATGATAAATAAGATACTAGTCTAGCTAACTAGCCTAGACTACTAGGGTAATGTCCTCTGCAAGTGCTGGGTCCTCCTGAGAGTCCAGCTCACATGTGTCATCTAGGCCTGCTCCATACTAAGTGGGACATAACTCCTCAATATCATCTATAATATTTCAACAGGTCCAGTCAGGACGGTAGCGAGCACAGTACATCTCACGCAGTTCATAATATGACATGATATGTAAATATGCAATAGAGTAAGATACATGAAATACTGTAGAATATACATGAAGTAAAAGAGAGAGAACTGTAATGTAAATAGACACTATAAGTAGAGAACTAACAGTGAACTAGTGATTTAGAGTACAAGATGAACATGTGAACGACTTGAATTTGCACATGAGTAATCTAAGAGTTTGCACATGAGTATACTACTTTGGAATTTTTCACATGACCATTTATACTCCTCCGTACCCCAATCAATACACAAGGATCCAGACAGCTTATGTTATTGCACATGATATCACATGAAGACCTATAATAGGGTGCACATGATTGTATATATGGGGGCTCCGTAAACATGAGAGTACATGAATCACGAGAGTGCACATGAATGGTGAAAGCACCAGAGTATATGATGAAAGTAAAACGCACATGACATACTGTAACCCGATCCTCCCAAGGAGATAACATCTCATGAAGGGATCCATATAGTACCAATCCGTATTACGAACGTGACAACATCAAATAAAGTAATCTAGAGCGTAAATATAAATCCGATCAAGTATGAAACGGTCAGAGAATGTACTCGCCTGATATCTTGAGTATCTGAATGAAATACGGCCTGAGGAGTGGTGTCTAGCTCCTATTCAAAACAGCACAAATCACAACATATCCAAATTGGTAAAATAAACTGCTATGATGCATTCTATATGATGTTTGGGTCAATCAAGACCAAAGCCAACCCTTGGTCAACTCTAGTCAACTACACTAGGCAAACTAGGTCAACTAGGTGAAACCTAACCCAAACAAGTCTCACTAAGCCGAACCAACCTATTCTAGCAAGCACACATCATTCACAAGTCACACAAGCTAACATAACACAACACTCATATGTATACATTCCATATACACATAGACTTGCACATTAGGATACCCGCAGGCTATACTACATAGGCTATATGCCATATACAGATATATAGGCAACACACATATTTTAATTACCACATTCACATATCCACTAAATTATATATGCATTATATATTTATATGCATATTACATATTCACACACAATATTATAGATATTATATTTGTATACATATACACATGGAGAGAGATAGGGTGTCATGCACATATGTGTGAGTGTGTGTCATGTGGTCTTAGGTCTTTGTGTGTGTGTAAGGGTGTGAGTGTGAGTGCCAGTAGATAGGATATTGTGTCAATATGTGAAAATAGTGTAAAAAAACTGTTCTCAGGTTTTGTATACATAGGTGTGTGTTTAAGTGAATAGAAAATAGTGCACTCAGTTTTCATGTGTGTGAGAGTATATGACAGTGTTCCCAAATCAGTGTTGCAATCCTAGGTTCTCAGGTTTTCATTTCAGTGTGCAAATGTGTGTGTGTCAAAATGGCATATGCATGTGTGTGTATCCATATTGTTCTCAGCCTTATAGAGTATATAAAATAGTGTGGTAAATCACAGGCTAGTGTAATGTGTGTGTGTGAATGGTATGGAACAGTACACATATCTTAGTCTTACACATCAATGTACACAAAATAGTCCACTAATGATAGCCCAGCTGAAATTGAAAACCAATATCAAACACCACCATGATTCCTATTGTAACTTAAACTCAACTGAATATAGGAAATCAACATTGAAATTAATCACCAAGGAAAAACAGAAATCCCTATTTAAAACTCTGAAATCAATGTATGCAACAGTTGTACTCATGATAGTTATTAATTCTCAGGAAAAGGTAGTGTATACAACATCAGTTACCAATTTAACAGTCCCACACATATTCGAAAACTCAAATCTCAAGCTAACAAAACCCTAACATGTGGGCTAATCCCAGATGTATATAAATGAACATCATTGCAATTAACCAATCAACAAAATCAGTAAACACATGACAGCTATCAGTTTTCAGGTTTACAGTGTATACATAAACAATTCACTACATTTCGAAACCCAAATTCCATGCTAATATGAAAACCCAACATGTAGGTTATTCTCAGTTGTGTATAGAAAAATCAACATTCAATTTATCATCAAAGAAAAGAGTAAACAATTTTTGAATTCTCAAAAAATTGGGTAACAGATACATGTATCAGAAAATTAGGGAAATTGACAAATTCGAATAAAAATACAATTAGTAATCAAAACTAATGGTTGGTAATGTACGTGTCATGTGAGACTGTGTCATGAGTGTGTTCCAGTATCCATGAACTTGACACAATATGTCCAAAACCCATCCCACACTCGTGTCTCACAATCCAGTGCACAGTTCTCGTGCACGTGTTCACGCGTGTCTAGCACACGACACACGATACGTATGTCTACGTGGTTATGTCCATGTATAGCCCAACACTAGGGCTACACATTGCACACACCATGACGTATCCTCGTAGTGTCCTGTGCGAACATGAGGCGAGTGTCATTGCGTGAATCCGACAGCGCAACGTGTAGTACAACACAGTACATGTCCAATAAGGGTACAGTTTCTCCCCGTGTCGTGCATCATATGCTGCCAAATTTTGGGAGCATGATGACAGTCATTGCCCCATCCTACCTATCAAATTTCGTGCCATCTCATGCAGTGTCTATAGAGAAATCGGACACGGGTAGCAGGACACCCGACCGAGTCCTCGTACAGTGAGTTCGTGTCCATTTTGGACACGGACACAGCTCGATATTAGCTCAGAGCTAGTGTTCTAGAATCCCCACGTGTAGGGCTATGAGAATATGTAATTATTTTAGCAAAATACAAAAATCCATTCCTAAGTGGCATTCTAACAAACACTTGTACATACACATTGACACGTGTCCGAAACGGACACCAAATAGACACGATTTCTAACCAAATTTTGGAGACAACTAGGGGACACCTAGATCTAGGCTAGGATGCAAATAAATTAGAATAATAACACAATTTAATGGGTTACCTATAGGATGTCCAATGGCAAGAAAAGCCCAAAAATAGAGTGTTCCTCCTTGCTAGCTCAAATCTCCAAATTGTTCAAAAGCTGGGATTTCTCTCCATATTCAAAAAATAGAGGAGTATTAGAATCTAATGCAAGAAACTAGAGTCAAAAAAGAATTAAAATAGAACAGTTATGGATTGGAGAAGAATGGCCATACCTTTCCTTTTCAAAAGTGTTGATTCAATACAAAAGAGGCAAGAACCAAAGGAAAAGAGACTTTATAGGGGGAAGCCCTAGGTGGCCGGCCTAATAAGTAGGGATTAGGGTTAGGGTTTCACTAGTGGGCTTTGGGACAAGTTGCATTGGTCATGGAAATCAATTCATGAGTCTATAGCCTATGAACCTAATCATTAATCCTCCTATTTGAAACTTGATTTCTAAATGACTAACTTAGGTTGAATTAAGTTAGACTAGGGTCTCACCATGCTAATCAAGTCACCATAGCTAGGGTCAACATCTAGGTTAGTCTCCAAAGTCTCAACTATCAAAAGTCAAAAATAACAATCATCACTCCAACAAATCAAAATAAATTCAATATTAACAAAATGACCAAAATACCCTCAAGCTAAAATGTGGTAGTGACAAATCTACCCTCCTTGAAAGATTTTTGTCCTCAAAATTAAAAGGCAAAACTAGACTGATGTGAAGGATGGACAATCATACCTCAAGGTCCAAAAAGATATGGGTATCGCTCGCGCATCTCATCCTCCCGCTCCCAGGTAGACTCTCCTGGAGAATGATGCCTCCATGCGACACAAACCAAGGGTATCACCTGGTTTCTCAGTACCTTCTCTCGGTGATCCAGAATCTCCACTGGCTGCTCTGGATAACTGAGAGTAGGTCCTACCTCAATCTTCTAATGGTCAAGTACATGGCTAGGATCAGCCACATACCGTCTCAACTGTGATACGTGGAATACGTTTTGGACACCCACTAGTACAGGTGGCAAGTCTAGCCTGTATGCCACGTCACCGACTCTCCCAATGATCACGATAGGTCCGATGAAGCGCGGGCTAAGCTTCCCACCTCTACCAAAATGTATGGTACCACGAGTCGGAGATATTCTTAGAAAAACCATGTCTTCGACCTAAACACAAACAAGGTCTCAAGTTACTAAATAATCAAACATGATCAAACAACACAGACAAACAACCTACTTCTAATCCTATCTCTAATCTGTACCTCAAACTCCAAGGGCCTCCGGTGGCTATCGGCCCAATGCCGATGTCTGTCCTGCGCCACGTAAAGTCTGTCCCTGATAAGCTTCACCTTCTCGGCTGCGTAAATAACCATCTTAGGTCCCAATAAAGCTCGCTCACCAACATCATCCCAAGATAAGGTGTACGACACCTACGCCCGTACAACGCCTCGAAAGGTGACATCTCAATGCTTGCCTGAAAACTGTTGTTTTAAGCAAACTCCACCAAGTACAGGTGACCCTCCCAGGATCCTCCAAAATCTAAGATGCATGTTCGCAGCATGTCCTCGAGCGTCTGAATAGTCCTCTCTGACTGTCCATCCGTCCGAAGGTGGTATGTAGTGCTAAACTTGAGCTGAGTGCCCAACTAGTCTGCAGACTCTGCCAGAAATAGAAAGTAAAGCGACTATCCCGATCTGAGATGATGCTGACCGAAACTCCATGAATCCTGACAATCTGTCGCATATACATCTCTGCAAGCCTCTCAGTAGACGTATCCACTTTAAATGGCAAAAAGTGAACCGATTTGGTCAACCTGTCTACAATGACCCAAATTACGTCTTTTTCTCCTGGTGTATGCGGCAATCCAGATACAAAATCCATCGTGATATGCTTCCATTTCCACTCTGGAATGGGCAATGGCTGCAATAAACCCCCTGGCCTCTTCTCTCTGCCTTGACCTGCTAACAGACCAAACACCTGGCTACGAAGCAAGCTACCTCCCGCTTCATCCCATACCACCAGACGTGCTCCTTCAGATCCCTGTACATCTTGTTGGTACCAGGATGTATAGAGTATTGAGATCAGTGGGCCTCCTGTATGACCTGCTCTCTGAGCTCTCCACTAGGCACACACAACCTGGAACCGTGCCTCAAAGCACCATCCTCTGTAAGAGTAAACTCATCATCCACCAGTCTTGCTCGAACCTGCTCTCGGATACACCGCAGAGCAACATCCTCGAACTGTATCGACTTGATCCTCTCCACCAAGTCTGACTGAATCTGTAGGCCCCATATCTGCATCTGAACTCCTGGCACAATTACCTCAATTCCCAGACTCTCCAAATCTGCTAGTAAGTGACGATCCATAGTCAAACACATGGCTGTCGGATACCTACTCAAGGCATCGACAACCACGTCAGCCTTTCCTGGGTTATACTGTAGTGAGATATCGAAGTCCTTCATCAGCTCTAACCACCTGCGTTGCCTCATGTTGAGCTTCTTCTGAGTAAACACGTACTTCAAGCTCTTATGATCTGTGAAGATCTCCACCCTCTCTCCATATAAGTAGCATTTCTACAACTTCAAAGAAAATATCACTGCTGCCAACTCCAAGTCGTGGGTAGGGTAGTTCTTCTCATGGGGACGTAACTGCCTGGAAGCATAGGCAATCACCTTCCCATGCTGCTGCAAGACACATCCCAAAACCTTCCCCGAGGCGTCACTGTAGATAGTGAACCCTCCTGCTCCTGATGGTAAAGTCAGAATCAGAGCTGTTGTCAGCCGCTTCTTCAACTCATCAAAAGAGACTTGACACTTCTCTGACCACACAAACTCTGTATCCTTTCGGGTTAGCCTAGTCAACAGCTCTGCAATCCGGGAGAAATCCTGCATGAACCTCCTGTAATAGCCTGCCAGTCCCAAGAAGCTCCTGATCTCTGCTACTGAACTAGGTGCCGACCAAGCCTCAACTGCCGTAATCTTCTATGGGTCCACTGAGATCCCATCTCTAGTCACCATATGACCCAAGAAGTCAACTCTGTCCAAAAAGAACTCGCACTTCGAGAGCTTGCCATACAGCCTCTCCCTCCTTAGTGTCTCCAGAACCACTCTCAAGTGCTCCTCATGCTCCTCTCCAATCTTCGAATACACTGGGATATCATCGATGAACACCACCACGAACTTGTCCAAGTACTGGTGGAACACCTTGTTCATCAAGTTCATAAATACCGCCAGGGGGTTGGTCAGCCCAAACGACATAACCAAGAACTCAAACTGACCATACCGCGTCCTGAAGGCGGTCTTTGGGATATCCTCCTTCTTCATCTTCACCTGATGATAACATGGCCTCAGATCAATCTTCGAAAAAACCCAAGCTTCGCTTAACTGATCAAAGAGATCATCAATCCGCAGCAGTAGGTATCTGTTCTTGATCGTGAGGTTGTTGAGTGCCCTATAGTCGATACACATTCGTACCGACCCATCCTTCTTGGGTACAAAGAGTACCGGAGCACCTCAAGGTGAAGAACTCGATCGGATGAATCCCTTGTCCTGCAGCTCATCAACCTGCTTCTTCAATTCTACCAACTCACTGTTGTTCACTCGATAGACATGCTGAGAAATCGGTTCTGCGCCGGGAACCAAGTCTATCAAGAACTCAACATCCCTGTCCGGTGGAAGCCCTGGCAACTCTCTGGAAATACGTCTATGAACTCTGCAATCAAAGGATGTGGAACCGCCTGCTCCTCGACTGAAACTCTGCAGAAAAGCCCGCTGCTCTGCTCCGCCTGCCGTCGGGTGAACTCAAACTCTAGCTCTCATGGCGCTCTGAATAGAACTCTACCCCCACGGCAATCTATGCTGGCATGATGCCTGCTTAACCAATCCATACCTAATACGATATCGTAGTTCGGTAGTAGCATTACGAGCAAACTCACCTCCAACTCTCGGCCTCCCAAAATAACACTCTGCCCTCTATAAACATCACTCACGAGGATAATACCACCCCCGGTCGTGATCTTGCAGGTTCTTGGCAATGGTTCAGATACTAGGCAGTGTCTAACAACAAATGATACAGACACAAAACTGTAGGAAGCCCCAAAATCAAATAAGACGAAAGCTTGAATGGAGTCGAGTAGAACAGAACCTGCGATCAACTCTCCAATAGACTCTGTATCCACGGCCGCCATGTCAAAAGCTCGCCCCTGCTGGCCTCCCCTGGCCTGCTACTGGTGCTGTACGAACTGCTATTGCTGAGTCGGCAGTGGTCCCTTCTGCTGAACTGCTGGGGCCCTGGTTCCTGCTCTATGAGCTGCTGATCTCGAAGATAGAGGGCACTCCCTCAACTGGTGTACTACCGAACCACAGAGTAGGCACCTCCCGAGCCTCTTCCTGCAGTCATTCCACACATGCCCTAGTTTTTTGCATAAACCATAACTAACAGACTGCTGCCTAGGTGCCTGCGACTGAACCCTTGACTGCTGCTGCACCTGCTGGAAAGGTGCACGGCCCTGACCCGCCTCTGCTGCTGCTGATGCTGATGCTGCTGCTGAAAGTGCGACCTTCTTGGCCGGTCCTCCTCTACCACCGGCTCCCTGGGTGTCTTGCCCCCTCTTGAGCCTCAGCTCAAGATCATCCTCTGCTGCTAAGGCACCCACTAAGATCTCCTCAAAAGTAGTACTACGGGCACTCTTGGTATAGGACTTCACCTCCTTGACCAGTCATTTCCTGAACCTTCGGGCCTTCGTCGCCTCGAATAACCCCTCGACAAACCTGCCCACACGGCAGAACTCCCCAGCATACTCCTCAACAGACTGACTGCCCTGTACTAAAGTCTCGAACTGAGTCTCGAGGGCACCATGTGCTGTGTCTGGGAAAACTTCTCCTTGCACAGCTTCTTGAAGGCTTCCCAAGTCTTTCCATCCGTACCAACCCTTAGGTCAGTCTGGTACCAGGTACGGGCCAAATCCTGCATCATACTGGCTGCTGCCTCGATCTATAGCCTCGCTGGAATCTCTGTCAGTCTGAAAATCTCCTCCATATGCTCAATCCACTCATCAGCGGACAGAATGCCCTCTGTACCCCTGAAGTCCTTCAGGTGCATCTTCTGGAAGTCCTGGATGCCCTTCTCCCTCAGCGGATGCGGCTGCTAAACTACCGCAGGCTGAGCTATTGCCCTCTCAACTGTCGTCATGGCCGGGTCGATGCCCCGACTAAACTTTGTAATCTGATGCTGCTGCTGGACATGCTGAGCCTCCATGAACTGCTGAAAGAAAGTGAACAGCTGGACATTGTCAACGGTCCCCGAAGGTGGCTGCTGCTGCTGGAGCATCTCTGAAATCACTAGACTCTGCCTACGAACTGCTGGTAGAAGGGCTACTCTGAATGCAGCTGAAACACCCACCCTAGCTGGCATAACTGGGCTGCGGTACCGGGGTCTGGCTGCTGAAGATGAGAGGTGGCAGACCTCTCATCAGTGTCCCCTGACCTGGGCGATATGATCTAGTCTCGACCATCCTGGAGATAGATCAAACAAGAAAACAATTTTTGAGAATGAGTCAAAATAGCAAAGGAGGACAGTTTATATTCAAGGGAAGATAATAAGCAGCAAATTTAGATAAAGGGAATCTGATTAAGAGTTTTCCTAATATGATTAAGTACCTTCAAAAATATTCTAATCCTACTGCAGGCTGCAGTGATACTTTAGTTTGAATACCACTGTAATTCTAACTAGGACCTGCATGGGCCACCACTAAAAACGTGTCATGACCCGCACCTAGTGTAGGGTCACGAGAAGTGGGTACGTCCAGCCTACGCCGCAGTGTCGACGGTAGAACGCTGTCCTAGGTCACATACATCTAACAGTTATAAGGTACCTGTATAGTTATACTCTCCGAATGGAGGAATAATATAAAGTACAACTCAATCACAACTAAGGTAGAATGTATGATAAGATATATATAAATAATCAACAGAATCCACAGATAAAATACAAGATAAGGGAGAGAACCAAATATCTAAGATAAACAACTCTACAATATCCAGAATAACAAATCCTAAATAAGTACAAGTGTATCCAACAAGACAGAATGATAAATAAGATACTAGTCTAGCTAACTAGCCTAGACTACTGGGGTAATATCCTCTGTAAGTGCTGGGTCCTCCTGAGAGTCCAGATCACATATGCCATCTAGGCCTACTCCGTAATAAGTGGGACAGAACTCCACAATATTATATGTAATATTTCAACAGGTCCATTCAGGACGGGAGCGAGCACAGTACATGTTACGCAGTTCATAATATGATAAGATATATAAATATGCAATAGAGTAAGATACATAAAATACTGCAGAATATACATGAAGTAAAAAAGAGAGAACTGTAATGTAAATAGACACTATAAGTAGAGAACTAACAGTGAACTAGTGACTTAGAGTACAAGATGAACATGTGAACGGCTTGAATTTACATATGAGTAATCTAAGAGTTTGCACATGAGTATACTACTTTAAAATTGTTCACATGACCATTTATACTCCTCCGCATCCCAATCAATACACAAGGATCCAGACAGATTATGTTATTACACATGATATCACATGAAGGCCCATAATAGGGTGCACATGATTGTATACATGGGGGCTCCGTGAACATGAGAGTACATGAATCAAGAGAGTGCACATGAATGGTGAAAGCACCGAAGTACATGATAAAAGTAAAACGCACATGACATACTGTAACCCGATGCTCCCGAGGTGGATAATATCTCACGAAGGGATCCATATAGTACCAATCTGTGTTACCAATGTTTTAGCATCAAGTAAAGTAATCTAGAGCATAAATGTAAATCCTATCAAGTATGAAACGGTCAGAGAATGTACTCGCCTGATATCCTGAGTATCTGAATGAAATACTGCTTGAGGAGTAGTGTCTGGCTCCTATTCAGAACAACACAAATCATAACATATCCAAATTGGTAATAAACTGCTACGATGCATTCTACATGATGTTTGGGTCAATCTAGACCAAAGTCAACCTTTGGTCAACTCTAGTCAACTACACTAGTCAAACTAGATCAACTAGGTCAAACCTAACCCAAACAAGTCTCACTAAGCCTAACCAGCCTATTCTAGCAAGCACACATCATTCACAAGTCACACAAGCTAACATAACATAACACTCATGTGTATACATTCCATATATACATAGACTTGCACATTAGGATACCCATAGGCTATACTACATAGGCTATATGCCATATACACATATATAGGCAACACACATATTTTAATTATCATATTCACATATCCACTAAATTATATAGGCATTATATATTTATATGCATATTACATATTCACACACAAGATTATAGATATTATATGTGTATACATATACACATAGAGAGAGATAGGGTATAATGCACATATGTGTGAGTGTATGTCATGTGGTCTTAGGTCTTTGTGTATGTGTAAGGGTGTGAGGGTGAGTGACAGTAGATAGGGTGTTGTGTCAATATGTGAAAACAGTGTATAGAAACTGTTCTCAGGTTTTGTATACATAGGTGTGTGTTTAAGTGAATAGGAAAATAGTGCACTTAGTTTTCATGTGTGTGTGAGTATATGTCAGTGTTCCCAAATCAGTGTTGCAATACAGGTTCTCAGGTTTTTATTTCAGTGTGCAAATGTGTGTGTGTCAATAGGGCATATGCATGTGTGTGTATCCATATTTTTCTCAGCCTTATAGAGTATACAAAACAGTGTGGTAAATCACATGCTAGTGTAATGTGTGTGTGTGTGAATGGTATGGAACAGTACATACATCTCAGTCTTACACATCAATGTACACAAAATAGTCCACAAATGATAGCCCAGCTGAAATCGAAAACCAATATCAAACACCACCATGATTCCTATTGTAACTTAAATTCAGCTGAATATAGGAAATCAACATTGAAATTAATCACCAAGGAAAAATAGAAATCCCTATTTAAAACTCTGAAATCAATGTATGCAACAGTTGTACTCATGATAGTTATTAATTATCAGAAAAAGGCAGTGTATACAATATCAGTTACCAATTTAACTGTCCCATACATATTCGAAAACTCAAATGTCATGCTAACATAAACCCTAACATGTGGGCTAATCCCAGATATATATATAGATGAACATCATTGCAATTAATCAATCAACAAAACCAGTAAATACATGACAACTATCAGTTTTTAGGTTTACAGTATAAACATAAGCAATTCACTGCATTTCGAAACCCAAATTCCATGCTAATATGAAAACCCAACATGTAGGTTATTCTTAGTTGTGTATAGAAAAATCAAGATTCAATTTATCATCAAAGAAAAGAGTAAACAATTTTCGAATTCTCAGAAAATCGGGTAACAGATACATGTATCAGAAAAATAGGGAAATTGACAAATTTGAATAAAAATGCAACTAGTAATCAAAACTAATGGTTGGTAATGTACGTGTCATGTGAGACTGTGTCTTGAGTGTGTTCCAGTGTCCAAGAACTGGACACAATGTGTCCAAAACCCATCCCACACTCGTGTCTCACAAACCAGTGCACAGTTCTCGTGTACGTGTTCACGCGTGTCTAGCACACGACACACGACATGTGTGTCCACGTGGTCATATCCACATGTAGCCCAACACTAGGGCTACACACTGTACACACCATGACGTGTCCTCATGGTATCCTCTGCGGACACAAGGCGCATGTCAGTGCGTGAATCCGACAGTGCAACGTGCAGTGCAACACGGTGCGTGTCTAATACGGGCACGATTTCTCCAAGTGTCGTACATCATATGCTCCCAAATTTTGGGAGCATAATGACAGTCATTGCCCCATCTTGCCTATCAAGTTTTGTGCCATCTCATGCTGTGTCCATGGAGAAATCGGATACGGGTAGCAGGACACCCGACCGAGTCCCCGTGCAATAAGTTCGTATCCATTTTGGACACGGACACAGCTCAATATGAGCTCACAGCTAGGGTTCTAGAATCCCCATGTATAGGGCTACGAGAATATGTAATTAGTTTAGCAAAATACAAAAATCTATTCCTAAGTGGCATTCTAACAAACACTTGCACATACACATTGACACGTGTCCGATATGGACACCAAATGGATACGATTTTTAACCAAATTTTAGGGACAGCTAGGGGACCTAGATCTAGGCTAGGATGCAAAGAAATTAGAATAATAACACAATTTAAAGGGTTTACCTATAGGATGTCCAATGGCAAGAAAAGACCCAAAATAGAGTGTTCCTCCTTGCTAGCTCAAATCTCCAAATTATTCAAAAGCTGGGATTTCTCTCCATAATCAGAAAATAGAGGAGTATTAGACTCTAACGTAATAAATTAGAGTCAAAAAGGAATTAAAATAGAAAAGTTATGGATTAGGAAAGAATGGCCATACCTTTCCTTTTCAAAAGTGTTGATTCAATACAAAAGAGGCAAGAACCAAAGGAAGAGAGACTTTATAGGGGAAGCCCTAGGTGGCCGGCCTAATGAGTGGGGATTAGGGTTAGGGTTTCACTAGTGGGCTTTGGGCCAAGGTCACCATAGCTAGGGTCAACATCTAGGTTAGTCTCCAAAGTCTCAACTATCAAAAGTCAAAAATAATAATCATCACTCCAATAAATCAAAATAAATTCAAAATTAACAAAATGACCAAAATACTCTCAAGCTAAAATGTGGTAGTGACAGGGGTCATCTATAGATGCTGTGATTTGTACTTATTCATATTGACTTGTTAGTTTCCTTAGCTTGGTACAGCTTACTACGTTGAGTCTTCCAATGTAGGCTGGGCGTGTCCGACCCGTATCCGATTATTCGAGAGCGGGTCGTGACATATTTTTAGTGGTGGCCCATACAGGTCTATCCTAATAGTACCTAGGTATTAGAGTACTATTGTGGGACTTGATTAAACTAGGGAAATTTGATCACAACATCGAAAATTTGATACATCGGGTATATGGATATTATATAAAATATTTATTATTTACTTGTAGGATTAGGTTTTTGCAATCAAGGAAGTTTTCTTTCTATTGCAGGATGGCTGCCACCAAGAAGGCTGCAGATTAGCCTGGAGCAACAGGATCTTCAGATCAGCCCGCACCTGATGTATCAGTGAAGTAGCCTTCACCCCCTTCTATCGCTCCTACTATCATCATTGGTAGTACGCGGTTGATGTAGATGTTTCAGGAGTTCTTTGACACCCAGAGAGAATATGCCATTCTTTTTTAAGCTAGACTTGTAGATGCACTTTCCGAGTTAGGGAGGACTTCTGACTTCCAGACTCTCAGACCTTTTGACTTCTCCAATACCGAGCACATATCTTGTACCGAAAAGTAGATCAAGAACCTGGAGCAGCCATTGAAGATCATCTAAGTATCTAACGACCTGACTCATCTGGAGATTGGAGCCACCAGCCAGGAGATCCATAACGTAGCACAGACAATAGAACGAGACCGGAAGCTGAATCTCAAGAGAGACTGGAAGACTTATGACGGAGATGGTAGCTTCTATGGATCCGTAAAGTGTCGCCACACTCAGACATCGTTTCTTCAGTCACATCATCAGCCGCATCATCAAGAGCAGATTCAGGCCTACCTCCATTGTGTGTTCTACAAGAGGACGGGACCTCTGGTTGATATGTGTCGCTAGAGGATCGGACTCTGCCTATATTGTGGATCTTCTGTCAATCGAATGAAGGATTGCCATCACAAATCACAATAACCGAGGAGCATCAAGATTTCAGCAACTAGCACTCCAACAACCATATCCTTCTGTCAGAGTCCCTGTATTTCAGCCACCCCAGCGAGTGATTCTAACTCAGATTCAGATTCAGCCGACGATCATTTACAATTTGTGCCGTTGCTCAGGACACCACTACGACGAGTGTCGCAAGAGACTGAGCCTATGCTTGTACTGCGGGTCGCCTGTCCACCAAGTCAAGGATTACCCAAAAGTTGCTGATTGTGCTGCCCAAGGACGGGCACGAGGAGCACCAGGACTACCGCAAGAACCATCCTACATCGGGACAGTTGAAGAAATTAAAGTGATTCTAGCTCCTGAAGAAGTACTGAAGACGGACTGAAGACATAAGACTCTCTTGTATGGTTGGTGAAAACTATGGATCGTGATTCACAATCCAGTCTTTCCTTAGTTTCCTCTTAGCACCTAAACTGTTTCTTAAAACTTTTGTTTTCTATTCAAGGATTGTTAGACTTTGTTTCCTATTCTGAAACTTTAAGTGCTATTGAGATGTATTTCGAGATATTGAATCCTATTCTAGATCTTGTTTTTTATTCCCAACTCTGTTCTTTCAAGACCTTTCTGTTTGATAACTTGTCACATATTCATTATTCATGACGTTGTTTCCTTATTCAAAATTTTGTTCTATTCGAAATTTTGTTTCCTACTCGAGGTTCAGTCTTTTATTCGGGCTTGTTGAAAATCTATTTTCTATTCGTGACTTTGAGATTTTGAGATCCTGTTTCCTATTAGGGACCTTGCTTTCGTTGAGAACTTTTCCCCATTCAAGACCTTGTTTGAATCTCGCTTCTACTCGAGATTTCGTTTGAAGACTCCGTTTTTCTATTTTAAGATTTTGACTCGTTCCATACGAGATTTTGTTTCCTATTCGTGACTTGCTTTCTATTCGAGGATTTATTTCTGTTCACGACCTTGTTTGACCTCATTTCCTATTTGAGATTTCACTTATTTTATATTCACCATTCGATGCTTGTTTCCTATTCTCTAATTAATACTCTAATACTACTCACTATTCATGGCCTTGCCACTTGTTCGAGATTTACTATTCGAGAATTACCTTCTATCTGCGACTTGTATTCTATTGAAGATTTCATTTTCTATTCAAGATATGTCTGAGATTTCGTTGTAATTCTAGATTTTGCTGAACTCTGTTTTCCGATATGAAATTTTGCTTCTTACTTCAAAATTTTGTTTCTATTTCCTACTTGCTTTTGTTCACCATCCGGGACTTTGTTATCTATTCGGGGTTTTATTCCCTATATAATGTTTTTTGCCATTTGAGGTCTCGATTACTACTCAAAACTTCTTTTCGTGTTCAAGATCTGTTTTAAAAAAAATTCCATAAGACCTTTGTTTTCTAAAAGTCATATAGCATCATTTTTTTATCATGACTAGACTATTGGGACTCATCTTAAATTCTTTTTGAAGCCTTTTTGAAATTCTCATGGATAAGGTTGGTAGACTACTCGACGATCTACTTGGGTATGGAAGTTGCGCGCTGCAGCCATTATCTGGATTACGGAGACTGAGGGTTCCCTGTAGCTAGCATTGCACTGGCAAGACATTAACTCTTAGTTGAAGTAATTTCAGACATTTGTAGGTTTCGGGTATTATTGAGACTTTGTCCTAATTCTTTATATTTTGATCCCTTGAGCCGTGTCGTTAACATTTGTTTGAAATAGATAAGTCGATAGGGTACTCGGTGACATATTATTATTTGAGTCACGGAGCCGAAAGTCCAATGCAGTCAGATGTACACTGGCAAGGCATGGATTCTAAGTAAAGTGACTTCAAATGGCTATATGTTTCTAGACACCATGGAGACTACATCCCTCTTTCATATAATTATTGATATTTCAAAAATTGCAAATTCTTGTATGTTTACCTTGATTTGATACTAATACCTCCTGGAGATTTTTGTAAGTTCCCTCAATCAACCCTTGCAAACTTCCTTTTCTTGCATTCTATCGTTGAATTATTTAATTTTTCATAATATATACGTTTTGTTATATTAGATTCCACCCCACCAGATTTTATATCACTTGTACTTGCAATATCATGATTTGTCTAAACCATGATCTTCCAATCTTGTTCTAGTTCAGTTGTATTAAAATTTTGAAATTAATCATGTCTAGAAGATCGTGCCTTCATGGTTCTGCTCCTCTAAGTCGTAATTGAAACTTTATTCCATCTCGTGTCTATTTGATTCTTGATCATCGTTAGATCGTGATATTTCAACTCCCCGTATAAAATTTTCGTACTTAGGTCTTAATGTTCAGAGTGTCGCAGAGTTGCAACCTCAGAGTTGCACATGATCGATAAAAGCGCTAGACAGATGTTTGCCATTGATTGTAAAAGTACAGAACAATTATCGGAGGACTGAACTTAGACTCATAATACAAACTCGCTTGTACAAAGAAAGCCTAGGGACGAAAACCTAGGTACAGCAATCTAAGTATAATTATTTATTTTTGATTCTGGGGGGTAACGATAGAGGCTCGGGAAGGCGACGGCTGCCCTGTCTTACTCCTTGGACGATCGGTATGCAGCCTTGGCTCCTGTGCCGAGATGGTTGGCGTTGATGAAGAAATGCTCCTCCTGCTCTCCTCGTATTGCTCTTCTGGCTTCTCTCTCTCTCTTTGGATAGATCTCTGTGGATTCTTTTCTCTGACTATCGGGGAAGCCTCTCTGTATGTGTGTATCTCTCTCTGACAGTATATATCTTCACAAGGGAATGGCACCTTGCTATTTATAATAGTGGGATGTGATCATTAGGGTTGCCAATGATTACCTCTTGGAGATGGCGACGGCCTGTGGATTGGTCAATCTAGGCCGTTCATTTTTGATTGTGACGAATCCGAGCCATTGAGTGTAGATTACACCAAATCCCATCAGCAATTAATGTTGATTGGAATAAATCTTCCTCATAATGATCTTCTGGTGTCTATGAATAAATTAGATTTATTCTCCTGCCACGTGTCCCAGATTATTGGGATTTGACCCAATCTTTGATTGCAGTGAATCTGAGAAATTGATCGACTTAGGACACGTGTCCTAGGAGCCACTGGGGGGATCTGAACCACATGACAAGTGAGCCGTATATGATTTTGGGCCGCATATGGTTAGGGCCACGTGTCAGGGCTGCCTGGGTAGTGGCCCTCCCTCGAGCCTTTGAACCACATGGAGGTGATCATTGCGAGCCGCATAGGGATACATCCGCCTGAACCGCATGGAAATGGTCCTCTTGAACCGCATGAGAAGTCTTTGCTCGAGCCGCATGAGGCTGTCTCGGCCTGAGCCGCATAGGACGACTTTATTTTGAACCGCATGAGAAGTCTTTGCTCGAGCCGCATGAGGCTATCTCGGCCTGAGCCGCATAGGACGGCTTCATTCTGAACCACATGGGAAGTCTTTGCTCGAGCCGCATACGAACACCCACGTGGCAAGGCCACGTGGCATTTTTATGGCTCTCGGGGGATTTGTGTCAGAGATCTCTCTCTCTTCCCTAGAAGTCTGTCATTATGACAGAGTCATAATTACTTCTTTTTGTGTCAGGGCTGTCACTTTTTCAGAGTTGTCAGCTGTCAAACAATTAATGTGAGAGGGCAGAGAAGAGGATTGTCCCGCCACGTGTCTTTAGAGCCGTATGGGATGTCTTGGGCCGCATAGTCCCTTATGCCGTATGACTCTTTGAGCCGCATGGACTTTCTGAGCCGCATGGGGTTCTTTTGGCCGCATGGATCATTTTCTTTAATATTTTTCATGCTTCTACAAGACCTCCTTCAAAGTTTTCAATTTGCAAAATTGAAATACTTTGAATAAGAAGCATGGTCGTATTCTTCTGGCCGCATATGAAACCCTGACCGCATAGAGATCTTGGCCGCATAGATAGTTCGATCGCAGGAGTGTCTCATCCGCAGGGGACTGTCCAGCCACATAGCTTCTCGCCACGTGTGTGGGTCTTTAATTGCCTCAAATTTGCTTCAGCGTCGTTTTGTAGGGGGGAATCCCAAGGGTCAGCTCATTAAATCTTTCAGGTTTTACGTCTTGGGCGAATCTTGGAGACGAAACCCGAGGAGTCGGTTTCATTTTTTATGAGGCAGTCATTGGCCCACGTGTCTTCCTTCTCCCGTCCTCCTATAAATAGGAGGAGTTTGAAGAGAGAAAGGGCTTCTTTACTTTATTTCTTTTTTCTCAAATCTTCCCTATCTCGATTGCCCTTCCCCTCTTCGATAATTAATGGCTCCCAAGAAGATTGTGGAAGCAAAGGACAAGAAGGCAGCCTCTACTTCCGCCTCGACTGCGGCTGCTACTCCGTCGGTCATCGTACCTGATGTTCATCCTGACGTTCACTCCCCCATTACTGGTAAGGACAATGTATGAGTTAAAGAACCCTAACTGCCATGTCTGCGTCGTATAATTTATGTACGAGCCTTTACAAATCGCATGTTCGTCCTACGGCTGAGCTGCGAGCCGTATAAGAAAACTACCGTGTCTGCATACGCGCTTCGTCGGCGAAGCTGCATAAGCGACGCTAAACCGTATAGACTTTTATTGCACGGAGCCGCATAAGTGTTCTTCTGAGCTTGAGCCGCATGAGGCTTTTTGGAGCCGCATAAGACTTCGGAGCCGCATAAGGCTTCATGGAGCCACATGGATGTTTTCTTGAGCCGCATGATGCTTGAAAGCACCCAATCAGCTCTCTTTATCTATCCGTTTAACCTACGGTTCTCTGTCTTTTCTTCAGTGAATCTGCCGGTTAACGCTGCTGGAGAACTCTTGGTGGGTAGCGCCCAAGCTACTCTCGGCTATAGGTACGACCATATTGTTCAGCATATGACGGACCAGTTTTCGAGCGATGAGCCTCTGGCTAGATTGAATGCCATCAAGAATCAGTCTTTCCATTTTCTTAATGCTATGTTGAACTCCGAAAAATTTGAAGGGGAGTATTTGAAGCCTGCGTTCTTTTTTGGAGACGCCTTGACCGTGGAGGACAATCATGTTCTAGAGATGTCGGAGAATTGGAGTTTTGTCTCTAACGGGATGGCGATCCGCATCACTCAGATGGAGCGACACTTCCCATTATCTTGGTTCAATATGCTCCCATTGGACCGGAAGATGGAGGAGACTTTAACCCCTACCAGAAGTGGGATGTTCGTGGGGAACATCCATTATAATAACAATCTGATGTCCGTGACTGCCGGTAAGGTGCATACTAGCTGTTCTGTGACGGGGTTGGTCCCAGGTTCTTTCCTGAATGTGGCGGGCCCTAACTTCACATTTTCTACCGCCGATACTTTTATAAATCAACTTGCTCAGAAGGGCTCATATCCCGTTGGCCGGTTGATGTTCCCTGGTTGGGTACACCCTATTCCCTCGTTGACCAATTTGTCTACTTGGATCTTGCAGAAGTATGAGGCCTTCTTGTGTGAGATTGGCCTTTACCACGCTATCCGAGGCACCAGTCATAGCTTGTCCATAAACAAGAAGCTGTTCATGTCTCTGCTGGAGATGTATAATTGTCGTACGGGGACTTTTTACACACCTGTAGGGGAAATAGGACTCGCGCTCCATGAAATGCATGCGGTCTCCAAGCTTTCTTGGGGGGACGAGGCTTTTGAAGCATATACTCCCACAAATGAGGAACTCGAAGATTTGGAACGACGGTATCCTGGCTTCGTGGCTCTTTACCAAGAGATATTGTGCCGTTATAGCACATGTCATCAGATAACCCGAAAGGATAGTAACTCGGAAAGGAATGCTCCCCACACCAAGGACTGGGTGAACTATCTCTTTCCGACAGATGCCTCAGGTCAAGTTACCTCTCGTCGCCTTCGATCTCGGGAAGCGGTTAAGGACTTGGTGTCGTCGGCTAGGAGAGTGGCCACTACCAGTGGCAGATTCGGGAGCAAGACTGACACTTTTGGTTACTTTTACCAGGATACTCAAGAGCTGTCCGAGAAAGCGCTTCTGGCAGGATTTTTGATGATCTGGCTACGAAATTGTGTAGTCTCGGGAGGAGCCGGTTCTATTGAGAGAATTAGTCGTAACTTCATCCTTCCGGCTGTAAAGTTAGTTTTGCGAATCAGGCTAGCTCTCCTCCCGGCCATGGTGTGCAGCATACACCATGGCCTTCGTACCTTCACATCCAAAGTTATTGCTCGCGACGTGACCAAGGATTTTGAACGAACTGAGTTGCCCTATCACTATTTGATGGGGTGGCTGCTGATACATTATCCGTCTTTGATGAGGCCGGGCTCTGAAGACGGTGTGACTAATGATGACGCATCTATCTTCCGCTATCGTGACGAGCCTTAGGAATGTGAGACCATGCGGGCTTGTCGGATGGCATTGGCAAGGGCAGATAAGTATCATATTTTCGTATCCGTCCCTCGCTTTACTGCCAGGGACATAGAGGCTGTACATCTTGACGGTATTGCGCCCCCTCAGCTTCTGGATGGCCAGCTGCTCCTATGGCTGCGTAACATTCGTCCCGCACATCTGGTGTATCGTAACCGCAATACTGTCTTTCTGGAGCCTTATTTGCCTAGCAGGTTTGCCCGACAGTTTGGATACAGCCAACTTTGTCTAGACAGCCCCAGTTCTTGTCTGGGTTATGAAAGTAGCCTTCTCGATGGTATCAGGGCTTGGCAATATTACGATTCATTCCATACTCGTACCATTTTCTCAGTCCCTGCCATTAAGGAGTCAGTGGAGATCTTGTATATGGCGGCTTTGTATCATGTCATGACGAACAAACCTCCGGTCGGTTTTAACCCAGGTACCAGTTTTATTATTGGTACCGGTCTAGAGGAAGGCTCTCAAGGGGCCAAGAAAAGAAAGACTAAAGCCGAAGTACCAGATTTGGATTCCGCTGCTGAGGGTGATGAAGGCAACGAGCATGATAGAGATGACTCTATCCTTCCAGTGGCAGACGCAGAGGTGGGTCAGCCGCCTATTTTGTCAGATGAGATATTGGGGGATCAGTCCCTCGTTGCGCCTGGTCCTACTCTAAAATGTGGTAGGCAAGTTTCTTCTCTTGGCGGTGTTTCTCGATCCCGAAAGCTGGTTGCGACTAGGCACCGCCCGCTAGCCATAAAAGAAAGTAGAAAAGAAGTCAACACTGCGTCAGAGGTAACAAAACCGCTCTCGATTTCTTCTTTCTTCTTTTCTTCTAGCTTCAATTCTAACCGTCTTCGTTCCCTCTTTTAGGTGTCAGGAGAAGAAGAAGAGTTTCAAGATGCCGAGATGGTGACCCAGGATGACGGGGACTCTCGTGAGCCTGTTCCTCTTCAAGATGACGCAGATCAATTTGTATCCCCCTTCGAAGTGGCGGAGACAGAGGACGTGGCTGAGTTTCCCTCGGGGATCACGGGTGAGGGGACCATGCCAGTTGTGGATGAGCTGCAGCCTTCATGCCCCTCCCTTGGTAAGATTAGCCGAATCTTAACCTGTGAGGAAGCCTATCTGCTCTATCATTATGCCCTTCGGGTTACGTCGATTGATTGTTATTCTGGGCATACAGGTCCTGTCTCTCCAGTGTCGGGGATGGATATTGTTGAGACAAACCTAGCCGAAGGGGTATTGGTGGAGAGGGGTGTACCCCCTCACCGTCCGACTCGTCTTGATGGGCCTTCTGGGGGTTCGAGTTTAGCGGGCCAGTTACCGGGGCAGTCGGGGCAGGGAACGATGGTCCCTGCGTCATCCTCTGCTCCGGTGGCTCCGAGAATCGACCTTTCTGCCCTACCGAGTATCCAAGCTCTCCGGGCAGCGGAAGACGAGTTGGCCACCATTCATGCATCGCTCTACTCGGACTCCGTTCCTTCGGTGGCAAGCTCTAGCATTACTTCTCCGACGTTGCCGTCCCTGCTTTCCCTGATGCTATCCTCTGCTAAAGTTCTGGACGACGCGTTACAGAACGTGGTTGCCAGTTTTCATCATCATTTGAATAGGGGAATCGAGGCTACTGTGGAAAGAGGGACCTTCTTCACCTTGGCCCGACAATGCGCCCAGGGTCAAGTAAATATCTTTAGGAATCTTCCTGGTGATGCAGGGATGGCTTCGCTTCTGGAGGCAAAATTATTGGAGGTTGATCAGCTGGTGGCCGAGCTTCGAGTATTACGGCAGGCTGATCTGTCTGCTGTTATAAACGAGGAGCGGGATTCCTTTATCGCTGTTATAGAGAGGACCAGAGCTGCTCGGGATAAGACCAGACCGACCATACTGAAGGATCTCAGTGACTTATCTGATCGGTATGATCAATTGAGTTACGCGAATGAAAATGTCACGGCTCGGGAGGAGTCTGTCTCTCGTGAGATTACTGAGACACGGGAGCAGCTCCTTGCGCTTCAAAAGAAGTTAACTTTCTTGGAGTCTGAACTCGAGGCTGCCCGCAATGACAAGGGGCTAATTGTTCAGGAGGCTGACAGGGTTACTCAAGCTTCGACTGACCTGAAGACTGCCCTGAAGAAATTGGAAGATGACTGTCAGGCGCTCCTGGGCTTGGACAATGAGGAGCGGTTACTCGAGGAGGCCGAGCGTCGTGCTCGACAACGGATTGAGCGGGGGACCACCTCAGTGAGAAACCGGCTCCTGGAATTGTGTAATACCGAACTGTAGTTGGCCTTTTCTTCTTGTTTTGTTCCTGTTTTCTTTCCTTCTGAAGGGGACGTGATCCCGGAATATGTAATACTTTTTTCTTCCTTCAAAATAAAGAGTAATTTCAATTCTACCCTTTATTTGTATTGCCTGCTGCACCTGTGATATTGTGGTGATGTTCTCCCCCACATAGGGGATATATTTGTGGACCTGGTACCAATGGCGTACCTTGGTTTTAGGTACAGATAACAAGTTTTGGTCAGGATACCTGAAGCGGCCATGACAAAGTGGTCATGGGTGCTCTTGGTATTGGGAAAAGGAGTGCCGTAGAGCAGCTGGGCTCCTGGGGCATGATGAGATGGTGTGTTTGTGCCAAGAAACTTAGCTGAGGATATTTGTGGGCCTATTATCCTTAGCGTATCCTGGTTTAAGATACGGATAATAGGATGAAGGGGAACCGACATACTTGCTCAGAGGTAATAAGGACATGGCAAGCAGGAAAGTTTTTTTAGACGTAGAGTTTTCCTACTCAGAGGTAATAAGTACGTGGCAGGAGTGAACTCGACGGAGGGTATTGGTGGTCAACAGAGGACATTTTTGGTCAACAGAGGACATTTGTGGTCAACAGAGGACATTTGTGGTCAACAAAGGACATCTGTGGGCCTATTACCCTTGGTGTACCCCGGTTGTGGGTACAGATAATAGGTCGAAAGGGGATCATCATACTTACTCAGAGGTAATGAGGACATGGCAAGTATGAAGGTTTCTTCGACGGAGACTTCCCATTCAGAGGTAATGAGGACATGACAGGAGTGGGCTCAATGAAGGAGGGCACATAGAACGACTCAGAGGTAATGAGGACATGGAAGTTCTATGTAAGGGGTGATTTGTTTTTGGCGGAAGTGGGACGACTCAGAGGTAATAAAGACATGGCCGTTTTGGAAATTTGTGGATCGATTACCCTTTTTTGTGCACTGAAAGTGCGGGTATTGGATCATGAGGGAGGATCTCCTCCAGGAAGGAAGTTCAGAGGTATGATCATACATAACTTTCTATCTGAAAGAGTGACCGGGATGTAAGTTCAGAGGCACCAACAGGTACATGACTCGAGAATCTGGAGAATGGTGAGCGTGAGTTCAGCGGTACCAGCGGGTACATAACTCGAAAATCTGACAAACTATGAGGGTGAGTTCAGTGGTACCAGCGGGTACATGACTCGAGAATCTGGAAAATTATGAGGGTGAGTTCAGCGGTACCAGCGGGTACATGACTCAATAATCTAGAAAATATTGTTTAGACATAATATTTCTTCAGGAACTTGCCATTGACGGGCAACATGAGCAAGTCTCCATTTTGCTTAGCGAGGCGGTAAGCACCGTTGGAGAACACGGCCTCGATGACAAATGGACCTTCCCATTTTGGCTGGAACTTATCGGCGGTCTTGTGAGTCGTGACCATTGGCCTCCGGACTGTCAGAACAAGATCGCCCACTTGGAATGTTCTGATTTTGACCTTCTTGTTGAAGGCTCCTGAGATGCGTGCTTGGTATAGCTCGATCCTTTGCTGAGCTAGGAGGCGCTTTTCATCTAAGGCCTGCAACTCTTGTAGTCGACGTCGGTAGTTGTCATCCGTCGTCAATTAATACGTGAGGGCGACGCGGAGTGAGGGTATTTGAGTCTCTAATGGGAGAACTGCCTCACTCCCGTATACTAGAGAGAATGGTGTATTCCCGGTGGCTGTTCGAACTGTGGTACGATAAGCCCATAAGCATTCGCCGAGCTTCTCGTTCTAGTCGCACTTGTTGGAGGAAACAAACTTCTCGAGGAGTTAGATGATTGTTTTGTTGGATGCCTCTGCCAACCCGTTCGTTGTCGGGTTGTACGGTATTGAAGCGATATTCTGAATACGGTGCTTATCGCAAAATCGATAGAGTGCGTGGCTTGTAAACTGCGGACCATTATCATGGATGATCCTTCGGGGATGTCCAAAGCGGTAGATGACGTGATGCTTAAGGAAGCTGATCACGTTTGAAGTCTTGACTTCGGCGAGTGGGACAGCTTTTGCCCATTTGGAGAAGTAATCAGTGATCGCAAGTATGAAGCGATGTCCTCGAGAAGAAGGTGGGGTGATTGGACCAATAATATCCATTCCCCATGCTTCGAATGGCCAGGACGCCACTGTCGGATGTAGAAATTCGGATGGTTGGTGAATGAAGTCCGCATGGACTTGGCAGGCTTTGTATTTTCTTGCATAGCCTATTACATCTGCCACCATTGTGGGCCAGTAGTAGCCCATTCGACGGAGGCGGTCTTACAAATTAGGGCCAGGCTGATGGGCCCCACAGACACCGTCGTGAGCTTCTCGTACGGCTTCTTTGGCTTCTGCGTTTGACAGACACCGGAGCAATAATCCGTCATAGGAGCGGCGATACAGCATTTTCGTCTCTGTATCGTAGAAGAATCTGAGAGAACGCCGTCTGATAGAAGTGGCTTCCTTTGGGTTCTCGGGCAGGATGTCGTAGACGACGAAGTCGATGAATGGTTGTCTCCAGTCTGGGGCATCATCGATCGTCTGGACGGAATAACTCGCCATGAATTGCACATTATTCTTAGGACATACCAGTTCATGGCCTATCGGAGGGATTGAGCTTTTCCGTTTGGGGTTGACCGACTCTCGGTAGTCTGATTGTCAGTGGCATCGTTGTGGGTCTCGACACTTGGCCGGACCTTGGCAGCCGGATTATTATCTGCTCCTTCTGCGCCGAGATGCTGATCGCGTCCTTCCGCAGAGTGGCAGTAAGGGGTGCGGACTTGCCCGATTTGCGAGCTTGGAGGTGGATCGTTAGAGGTTCCTCTGATCCTGTGGCTGTCTCGGTACTGGCTTGTACATCTCCTTCAGCAAGATGTTTCTTCGATTTTTCGTACAGGCAGGAGTCTGAGTAGTAAGATTCGACCCCTTTGAAGGGATCGATATCAGCAAATTCCATCCTCACGAAGTCGTGTTTGTCGACATATTTGAAGCACTAGTGTAGCGTGGAAGGCACGATCATATAATCGTGTATCCATGGGCGCCCCAAGAGGATGTTGTAAGAAGTTTCTGCATCTATGATGTAGCAGGTAACTTTGGACCGGAGGTCGTCAATTTGATACTTCAGACAAATCTTCCCAATAGGGTAGCTCCTGCCCGAATTGAAACCGCTAATGGCGGTGCTTGTAGACGTCAGGCGATGCATTGGGATACGGAGTTGATGTAGCAGACCCTTCGGGATGATGCTTATGGAAGAGCCAGGATCAATGTGCATCCGATCCACCTTTACGTCGCCGATGTATCCAGTGTAGTATAGTGGACGATCGTGCAGATTAGTTTTATATCCTGCGGAGTGAAGACGATATTGGGCATTGCTCCCGTGCATGCGCTGTCTTGGAGATCTGCAGGCGGGTTTTCTCCCGTGAGGTTTGTCACGACCCGCACCCTAGAGTTAGGGCACGAGAACGTAACGACGCCCAGCCTACGCCGCAGTGTCGGCGGTAGAACGTTGTCCTAGGTCACAACATCTAGCATTATAAGACTAAACAGTTTATACTCCCCGAATGGGGGTGACATAGCAGATAAAGTCTCAATCACATCTAAGGTAGAGCATGATAAAGAAGATAGATAAAACATGAAATCCCAGAGAGATACAGGAGATAGAAGTCTAAGTGTCTAAGATACATGAACCCAGAAGTACATCTCAAAACTCAAGTAAAGATACAATAATCCCCAAGTAAATACAACTCCAGACAAAATGAAAACTACCTAAACAAACCCTACTGTGTCTCCTCTAGGCTAGCAGGCACCTCCAGGCTATCTGTAAAATTTATCAACAGGTCCAGTCAGGACGGGAACGAGTACAACTCATCAAGAAAACCCAAGTAAAAGACATGGAACTATAAAGCAGTTATAGACAGTTTTATTGATGAATATGGCAGTTTATATACATGTGATGGCATGGAGAAACAGTAAGATACAAGAAAAGTAAGTAACTAAAACAAGAGGAGAATGATGGCAATGAAGACTGTAAAATAAATCTAGCTGAACTACGTAACATAATGAGTCCAGGCTGTAAATGTAAAACAAGTGTAAAATGCTATAATCTAGTACGAGATGAATCTAATACAAGATGAATCCAGTACCAGATGATTCTAGGTAGTGATCAAGAATCCAGGTGAGTCCAGCTAATCTAATAGTGTGTTTTAAAATACCGAGATCGACATGTAGACGGCTGTGGGTAATCAGGCACACCTCTCACTGATCAGGCGAGAGATGGCTATGCTTCCAGTAGATTCCAGTAGGGAGATTCCAGATTTGGGGTATGTCTACATGTCTTACTCAATATTTCCCCGTCCCGTAAACAAGTGAATCCAGAATTCGATACGAGAATCGAGATGAGTCCAGCCAAAATATAATGATTCCAGAAATAGATTCCAGAATGATTCCAGTGAATCCAGTAATAGAGGCCAGATAACATTGTGAGTGTGTCGCATACATGAATTCAGAAATACCCATACGTGTGGTATCAGAGAATCACATAAAACTAAATAGAACTGAAATACAGTAACTGGCAATTAAATGAGAAAACTATCAGAGAATGTACTCGCCTCGATAACCTGAACAGCTGATAAGTATAGGGGAGGTCCCACTGAAGCCACAGAGTCCTATTTAAAGCAACACAGGTTACAAGGGTTTTCAAATTGTAATAAAAGAAACTCCACAAGCAATCTACATTATTCTAGGTCCTTCTAAGTCAAAACAACTCTAGGTCAACTTCGGTCAATAATCTAGTCAAACTAGGTCAAGTGTTGACTTACAGTTGACTTTGGGTCAACTGGTCAACTCTGGTCAAACAGGGTCAATCTAATCTAATTGTTAAAGTGTACTTCGTTATTTGTACGTCGAAACTTACGACACGCAAATTGAGATAAGAAGATTATCGGTAAGGTTGATAATCTTATTATAGTGATCCACGTGTCCAACTTGTCAATTTCAGCGATGTGAGATCACTGGAATTGGCTGATCTCAGTTTCGTTGTACTAATCTCGAAATATGAACATTATATGAATTAATTATTAATTAATTATAAAAGGTTAAACTCAGAGAAATTATCAACAAACATTGTCGGACGATGAAATGAACATCGCCAACGTGTCCAGAATGGTCAAATTAGCTAGGATAGCCTATCCAACGGTCCAATTTGGACACAAGGGCAAAAAGGTAATTTCGGGTCAAAACGGTGTCCGTGTCGGAGCCGTTTTGCACCGAAAAACGTGCAAGAAAACAAGTCTACAAAATATAACAAATTATATGTCCACGAAACCAGAATGTCGATACGAACCCAACGGTATCTCCAGAATTGGATTCCGTTGACCCGATCTCATTTTGGCCCGTTGACCAGAACTTAGAATTCCGATTTGCACGGAAATGCGTGCCAGAGCCAAAGTCCTCAAAACTCAGCAAACTACCTGTCAACGAGTCCAGAATGAAGATACGAACTCAACGGTATCTCCAGAATTGGATTCCGATGAGCCGATCTCAAAATGACCCGTTGACCCGGATATTGGTATCCGACTTGCACCGGAATGCGTGCCAGACCCAATGTCCACCAAAACCTAGCAATTTATATGTCAACGAGTCCAGAATGACGATACGAACTCAATTGTATCTCCAGAATTGGATTCCGATGAGCCGGCGTCAAAAAGTCCCGTTGACCCAGAATGTGGGACCCGCTTTGCACCGAAATGCGTGCCCAGGCCCACGTTCTCTAAATCTAACAAATTTTATATGAAAACATGCCAGAACGACGCCACAAATCTAATGGTGGTGTCAGAAATGAAATCTGGAGTCCCGTGTTCAAAAATAGAATTTTACAAGTTGGAAATTACGAATTCGGACGGCCAACTTTGACGTCGAATTCAACCAATCAAACAAGCTCAAACTGAAATAAAATCTAAAGGGGGGCAGGAAGAGGGTTATACCAGTTTCGCACCGGAACTGGAAGCACACCAAATGGAGCTGCGGTGGAGGAGATACAAGCTAACGAAGTTGGTCCTGCGAAACTGTCCAAATTTAATATAATTTAAACGGTCAACTTGGTGGCCGGTTTTCATGTATCAAACGATAAAATTAACGGATGAAAATTGACAGGGATGAAGGTGGATATACCGAGATTGCGACGGAGCGAAGAAATCGCCGATCCAACGGTCGGATCTCCGGGAAAATGCACGCGAAGTCGCTGCGACAGAGCGCCAAAATGGACTCAATCTCGCGTGCGTCACGACGGGATGTCGTTCAAAACGCACGAATCACCTATACGTCGCACCGGGGAGCGAGGTGGCGGACCCAGGGGGTCGCCGGAGGGGCGCCCAGCCTAGGGGGAGGCACGGCCACGGCGGGCATGGCCGGCGGTGGCGCGTACGCGCTTGTCCGCGCGCGCGAAGGACGCACGCTGCTGCTGCCCGTTGCTGCTGCTGCGGCAGCTGCGCGGCGCGGGGAGGCCGGCCTGGCCACGGCGAGGCCAGGGGCAGCGCGGCGATGCAGCCATGCACGCAGTGGTGGCAGCGAACGTTGATGGTGGTTGCATGGTGTTCGGTGGTCGCCGTTGGTTTAGGGTGGCGGTGGAGAATGACAATGGAAGAAGGAGATGAAGGAGGAAGGGAATGGCCGGGGTTGGGCCGATGGCGGCGGAGTGAGGAGGAGGAAGTGGTGGTCGGGATGATGTAGTTGAATGTTGCTGTCGGGTGTGGTGTAGTCGGTTTTGTGTAGGAAGAGTTAAGTTGTTGTTGGAAAATTTGAAAGGGAGAGAGAGAGAAAGAGATAAGAGAGAGAGAGGAAAAAGTTATCCAATGTTGGGATTAGGGCCGGCTGTGCTTTGCCAAGGGGTGAGGAAAAGTTTCTATGTAGGATTTTTAATGGTTGAGATTTTGTTAGGGAACAAATGGCTAGGATTAAAAATGGAGAAAATAGTTAATTCCATGGAAATTAAATAATTAGAAATTCCCAAAAATATAGAAAAATATGTAGGGGAGTACCTAATATTTTTCAAGGGAAAAGAGGCTTAGGGTGGTGATGGAGGATGGTGATGATTAATTTGAGGAATCAAAATGCTACAAATTAATTTGAGAAAAGATTGTCATTCCTAAGGGAATTAAATAAACGAAAAATTCCAATAAATATTAAAAATATGTAGAAGGATATTTAATATTATTTTTGGACACGGAAAAATGAGGGTGTCCCGATGGAGGGTAACACAAAGCTGGACTGGGCTCGGTGGAGCCGGATTGGGTCAAAATTGGACATTGTGCAAAAATAGAATTAAAATTAGGTGTCGATGATCATGAGTAAATAAGTAGCACATGGGGATTCCAATAAATGGGACACAAGTGACGGACAGATAGTAGACTCAATGTGGGCCATGTCCATAGTTGGGGCTGACAGGTTTTTGGTCGACAGGGGACCCAAAAATCAAGTTGGAAAATGAATGTGACGCCGTGGCGTGAAATAAAATCGGGTCACGTCTCGGAAAAGTTGTGCGAATCAAATGGAGCTCAAAATGACGTATCTGAGTGGGAAACGAAGGTCATAGGTGACGAGCGTCTCGAGTAGATCATCAATGAGGAGTTGGTTTCAAGAAACTGACTGGTCTTGCGCTCCCAATTTAAATGTCATGGTAACGCGCTGAAAATGATCAAGAAAAAGAGTGGGAAAATAAATATCACTCAAATGGTCTAAACCGACCCGAAGTTCAGCGAAGCAGAAAGAGCACAAGGGAACAAGTTTGGGTGGGACACCATATACCGTCATGAAGGTAATCATGTCCACTCCAAAACTCGTGAAGAAGATTTCCAGAATTGAACATCCCTGATACTCCAAATATCAAAGGCATGGGAAAGTACACTTAAGGAAAATAACAGAAATAATTATTTATTGAAATTAAAATCAATCAGTAAATAAATAAAAATAAAAAAATCAACCCGAAATTCAGGGTGCTCACAAGGTTAACTTGAGCCAGATATGCGTCGGCGTTTTGGAGTGCATCACTCAAAGCCACACGAACATCCTTGGAGAGTCTCAGGAGCTCGTATAATGACAACTTGGCCGGTGTGTTGGCCAATTGTGCCAAGATGTCGAAGTTGTAGGGCCTCTCCAAACCCTGGGTTGCCTCTTTTCGGAGGGATTTGTCGAAGCGAGTCTCCCTCGGCCTAGGCTTGTCGGTCGTCGAAGGCTGAGCCGGTCCCGGAGCGTCGGTTGTAGCGGGCTGGTGATCTTCAACCGGGTTGTCAGCTACAGGTTGGGATTGTGCCCCAGATCGCGTGATGACGGCTGTAGCTTCTTCGATGTCTACCGAGATTATGCGGCAGGATCTGATTTTTCTATTCTTTTTCTTGCAGATGGAAGGCGGCGTGGACTGAGTCACCTCGTGGACCAGGTTCGGATGGACCCACATGATTTCTTCTCGCGATGTGGTGAGGGGTACTAGACCAGCAGCTTGATCACGAGTAGGCGGAAGATTAGCAATTTCTATTATCGCCAGAGGGATGCGTATGACACTGTCTTGAGTCTCTGTTGGAGGGAAGCTGCCAAATTATACGGACACCATGTTGGCTGCTACGGTTACCTTCTCGAAATCGATGGCCAGAGCATTCGAATCGATGAGGTTTTGGATGTACCGTTTCAGCTGGTAGCAATCGTGTGTAGCATGATGGACATAGCGATGATAATGGCAGTACTTTGGATTCTCCATCTCTACCGGCCGCGGTTCCCGTCTTGGTGGAGGAAGCTGAATTCTGTTCCCTTGTATGAGCATGTCCAAGATAGGCTTGACGTGGCCGTCTTCAAAAGAATAAGTAATTTGCGGCCATTGTTTGTCTGCTGGCTTCGGCTCAGGTTTTTGTGCTGCATCGGCCACCATAGCCTGCTTTCCTTTGCTAT
The DNA here is from genome assembly GCA_029216955.1 of Iris pallida. Lineage (NCBI taxonomy): Eukaryota > Viridiplantae > Streptophyta > Magnoliopsida > Asparagales > Iridaceae > Iris > Iris pallida. The sequence goes on along the minus strand of JANAVB010009712.1, from coordinate 117,985 downwards.
CCCGATTGTTGGAGGGGCTACCCCCATTATCGTTGTTGGGACGCTTGCCCTTGTTTTCTCCTTCTGAGATGTGCAATCCCAGTTGGCAAGCCTTTCTCAATCGATCTTTGGCACTTGTAGCACTGATGATAAATGCCTTCCAGTCCTTGAATTGACTCTCGCCCATCCAGAGACTAATTGTTGGGAGCAATCTCTTTTGGCAAATTTCAATTAAGGAAGAATCCAGATTTTCGGAGGGCAGCTTCATGGCGGTTTGGCAGAACCGCTCAATGTAGTTCCTTGTTAACTCCTTCTCTCCTTGGACGACGTCCATGAGGGTAGACATGGTGACGTCCTTCCCTATTTCGTAAAATCTCTCCAAGAACAGGTGCTTGAAGCCGGCGAAGGAGTGGATGCAGTTGTCCGACAGATTGCGATACCAGTCGAAAGCGACTCCTTCCAATGCCCCAATGAATAATCGCGTGAGGATAGCATCATCATGGGGCAGATGGTCGGTGGTGACCTCGAAGTAAGTGATGTACCGACTTGCTGAGGTCTTGCCATCATACGGGTTGATATTGAACGGCTTATATCTTGGTGGGAATGGAACATCCCTCCATTCGGCAGGGTATGGTTGCCGCATTCTGAGGTCTTAAGCATTTTTTCGGGCATGGAACATGGCTCGGAGCTCCTGGACCTCTCTTCTTACTTCTCGGGCAACATCTGTCGCGGTAGGGACTGTTACTTCGGGAGGATTATTGCCCAGGTTTGGTGCCGCTGAGTTCGAGTCTGCATTGACCGCGGGACCCGTGCTTGTTTGGCCAGACGTTCCTCCTTGCAGAGTTGGAAGAGCGGCTTTGATTTCATCTACAGACTTGACCAAGGCCTGCAGTATAGCCTCCAAAGTATCGATGCGTTGGCGATCGCTGGAACCACCTTGATTGCTGTCCGTCATGAACACCGTCCTTACATGAGGAGTAATGGAAGGAACGGTGGAGGATGTGTCCTCCGAGTCATACCCATGCACCGAGAAGTCATCGGGGTAGGTAGAAATATTCTCTTCGGGCTCGAACTCGGAGGGAACGGTATCCCCAGCCTCAGAATTTGCTTCGTCTTCATGGGTGTCCTCGGGGACATCGGTGTCTGTTGTACCCGATGGGAGAGTTGTTTCTCCGGGTTCGTCTCCTTGAAACATCGGATTGTTATGGATGTTCGAAGGAGTGCTACCCCCAGTTCCCATGACCCCCAGTGATGTGGATGATGAATTTCCTATTGCAGCAGATTTTATCTTTGAACGGGTGTGTTGGAATATTCCGGTGGAAGACAGCCGTTTAGACGACGATTTCTTAGCTGTAGTGGTTGATATCTTGGGGCTGGAGATGCTTGTCTTCTTCCCTCTCCCCTCGACGGGGATTTTTTGAGTAGAATTACAGGAGACAACAGGAGGTGCCTCGTCCTTTGAGCTCGGATGCTGTAGTCTCTGGAAGACTGACGACCGATCTTCCGTCGCTGCCGCGTTGTTGCAACAGTAGTTGACGATAATTTGGGTGCAGTAACATCCAAGCGAGGACGCTTTGTACACCGAAGCTCCTTCTCTTTCCTTGTGCTTGTGGGGGATCGCCTCACGCAGGTCAGAGGAACCACTTTGTCCTTTTGCCGTCGGGGGCTGGACTCGAGCGGTTCTATACAACTTTCGATCAGAGGCCCGTGTGATAGTCAACGGGACGCCCCGATAGTTAGAGGTTGGGACAGCTGACTGGGCTTAATGAGCCCACGCTGTCCTAGACTTCTTCTTTTTAGCACTTGCGGGTGCGTAATAAGAAGAGTCTAAGTTGAATACCCCAGAGTCTGGCTTATCATCCAGAGAACCATCAGGGTCAGGACCGTATGAGAGACGGTGCAGGCTGTCTGCATGCGGTTGTCCTTAGCTGCCGGATGAGTTGCTTTGGTACGATTAGTAGGAGTCACGATCGTGCAGGCTGGCCGCATGCGGTTGGCAATTATGGCTGCATGGGTTTTCTGGAAGCGATTGACTTCAGTAACCGCATAAGCTTCATCCATGTGGTTGGCGACTTTAGCCGCATAAGCTATGCGATTGACAGATGTGACCGCATGAGCTTTTTTCATGCGGCTAGCATCCTTATGCGGCTCGGATCGCGTAGAGTTCCTCTTTGCCCCTGTAAGTCCAGCATCATAGTATTTTCTTCTGCCGGACTTGGAGACAGCAGAGTTACCTATGGTCTGAAGTAGGGCCGCATGAGAGTCTTGCTCGCCGTCTTGAACAACAGAGGGTATCTCTGCAAGAGCTTCAGTAGGAACGAAGGATCGGGGTCTCCACTCCTTGCGGGCCTTCTTTGTGCGGGCTCGCTTCTGGACCGGACCAGCGCTCTTGTCGGAGAGCATTTCTTCGAACGCCTGTTGGTCGAACCGGGCGACCATCTTTTATTGCGTGGAGCCAAGCTTGGATGCATCCGATTGCGTCACCAACTCCTCAGCCGTGGAGAAGTTTGTCCCCAGCAGAGTCGCCATTGTGTTTGCCATTGATTGTAAAAGTACAGAACAATTATCGGAGGACTGAACTTAGACTTACAATACAAACTCTCTTGTACAAAGAAAGCCTAGGGACGAAAAGCTAGGTACAGCAATCTAAGTACAATTGTTTATTTTTAATTCTGGGGGGTGACGATAGAGGCTCGGAAAGGCGACGGCAGCCCTGCCTTACTCCTTGGACGATCGGTATGCAGCCTTGGCTCCTGTGACGAGATGGTTGGCGTTGATGAAGAAATGCTCCTCCTGCTCTCCTCGTATTGCTCTTCTGGCTTCTCTCTCTCTCTTTGGATTGATCTCTGTGGATTTATTTCTCTGACTATCGGGGGAGCCTCTCTGTATGTGTGTATCTCTCTCTGACAGTATATATATCTTCACAAGGGAATGGCACCTTGCTATTTATAATAGTGGAATGTGATCATTAGGGTTGCCAATGATTACCTCTTGGAGATGGCGGCGGCCTGTGGATTGGTCAATCTAGGCCGTTCATTTTTTATTGTGACGAATCCGAGCCATTGAGTGTAGATTACACCAAATCCCATCAGCAATTAATGCTGATTGGAATAAATCTTCCTCATAATGATCTTCTGGTTTCTGCGAATAAATTAGATTTATTCTCCTGCCACGTGTCCCAGATTATTGGGATTTGACCCAATATTTGATTGCAGTAAATCTGAGAAATTGATCGGCTTAGGACACGTGTCCTAGGAGCCACTGGGGGGATCTGAACCACATGACGAGTGAGCCGCATATAATTTTGGGCCGCATATGGTTAGGGCCACGTGTCAGGGCTGCCTGGGTAGTGGCCCTCCCTCGAGCCTTTGAACCACATAGAGGTGATCATTGCGAGCCGCATAGGGATACATCTGCCTGAGCCGCGTGGAAATGGTCCTCTTGAACCGCATGAGAAGTCTTTGCTCGAGCCGCATGAGGTTGTCTCGGCCTGAGCCGTATAGGATGGCTTTATTCTGAACCGCATGAGAAGTCTTTGCTCGAGCCGCATGAGGCTATCTCGGCCTGAGCCGCATAGGACGGCTTCATTCTGAACCGCACGGGAAGTCTTTGCTCGAGCCGCATACGAACGCCCACGTGGCAAGGCCACGTGGCATTTTTATGGCTCTCGGGGGATTTGTGTCAGAGATCTCTCTCTCTTCCCTAGAAGTCTGTCATTATGACAGAGTCATAATTACTTCTTTTTGTGTCAGGGCTGTCACTTTTTTAGAGTTGTCAGCCGTCAAACAATTAATGTGAGGGGGCAGAGAAGAGGACTGTCCTGCCACGTGTCTTTGGAGTCGCATGAGATGTCTTGGGCCGCATGGTCCCTTATGCCGCATGACTCTTTGAGCCGCATGGGCTTTCTGAGCTGCATGGGGTTCTTTTGGCCGCATGGGTCATTTTCTTTAATATTTTCCATGCTTCTACAGCGGACTGCAGCAGATGACCTCTAGAATTTGCCGTTGGAGACATGGTATACCGGAAGACCGTACTGACCCGAGGCACTACCTAATTTGGTGGAGACAGGAAACTGTTTCAGATACATCGGGTCCTTCGATGTGACGGCACGGATTGGCGAGGTGGCTTATCGACTTGCACTTCCTGCTAGCTTGGAGGAAGTATACGACGTCTTTCATGTGTCCCATCTTCGACGCTATATTCCGGATCCGAGCCATATGGTGGACTACTCAAAGCTACAGGTGGGTCCGAGCTTGACCTACGAAGAGCAGCCAGTAGAGATCCTTGATCGGAGGGAGAAGCAATTGCAGAATCAGACCATACCGCTTGTCCGAGTCATGTGGAGATATCACTCTTCGAGAGAGTCCACGTAGGAGTGCGGGGACGAAATGCGGGAGCGATATCCTAATTTGTTTGCTTGATTGTATTATTTTTGGCTTTTGAGAATTTTAAATAAATGACTTGTGTTTAAACACTCATTGTGATTTTACTTTTGGGATTTCAATTGTTGTCCCTCAAATTTTGAGGACGAAATTATTTTAAGGGAGAGAGATTTGCTACCCCACTTTCTCAAATTTTCAAAAAATTCTTAAATCTATTTTGATTAATGATTGATTTGTTGAATTTCAAATAATAATAATCCTCATTAATATTTTGGTTGGAAATTCAATTTATGAAGTGGAGGGAATTCCTAGTTGGTTACATCCACTAGTATGGTCCCCACCCTTCCTAACTAATTCCTTAACAATTTTTTTTAATAGTTTCTGTAAATAATGAAAAGGGTGAGGGCTTACCTATTAAAAAGCCAAAGTGTGTGTGTGTGGGGGGGGGGGGGGGGGGGGCTTTTGTGTAAAGGTTGCAATATCTATATCAACCTTCTCTGTAAGAGAATATCATTCTCCACCATTTTCCTCTCGAGCACCAGCAACTTCCCCCAAAAATCTCTCCGGGAAACCCTATCCGAATTTCTTCGGCGACACGAAGGAGGAGGCGATAGCGACCGACGGTTCCCTCTTCTTCGACGACTAGATCGGCAGCAGCTCCACCCAGTGTTCTCATCCAGTGACGAGTGCTTCACGATGAATTTTTGCGACGACGCTGAGTTCGACGACGACTGAGGCAAGGAGATCTCCGACTCTACCTCCTTACTCTCTCAAGGCGAATCGATGGCAACGAAGAAGACTGGTGAGTGTCGTCGAGCTTCAATTCGATGCTTGAACGAATTTCTAAGGGTTTTCGAAAGATTTTGACATTCGATTTATTTTTCTGACCAAGGTTGATCCTTTCTCGATCAGAACATTGATGAGCATTCATCGATCCTTGTGTTCTGCTTGAGCACGTTCAGATCGAACGATCGGTGAGTGTCGAATCTTTAAGTCATTCTTTGATATGTGTTTTCTTCGTTTCTCTTAGATTTTTGAATATTTTCCAGAGTTGATTGATCTAATTGAGAAGATCAAATTTTGTACGAATTCGATCATCGAACTCAGTTTTGGTAAGTTAATTGTTCCTTCCTACATTTTGATTTTACTGCTTTTGATCGAGAACCTTGCATCCTGAAACTTATTGGACTCTCTGTTAATGATCTATCCTTGTTATTTTGATTTGAGGGGCTGGTTTGTTTGTCAACCCTAATATTTGATGCGCAATTGTTGTTGTAATTGCTGCAGAGGATTGTTGATTTCGTGCCCAATTCTAGCGAGCCTTTTCAAATTGTAAATGCTTACTTCTTGTTTCAGCTTTACGCATACTCGATCGTAATGTGATTGCGTTGTTGTTTCTGTGGCGAACGTGAGTTCGTATCTCTTGAGTTGTGTCCGGGTCTGGGTGCGTGTCCTCCCTGTTCATGTCTGAGTATGGGAAAGGGAGACTGGACAAGTTCAGTAGGAGATGCTGGTGGATTTTGGCTATTTTTGCAATGAATATTGATAATATTTTGTCTTTGCTTTTACTGAATCTCTAATTGATACTTTGTAACTAATTTTGCAATAATGTTATATAAATTTGAAGTTAATATTTTTGCTAAAACTATGTATATTTTACTGTGGATCCTGAGCTGTTGAGTATGCTTATTTAGTACATGAAGGCTGTGTTCATGCTATAGAACTGAATGGCGTAAATATTATGGGAAGGTTTGGTCTGGTTAGAAGTTCCATTTTGAATAAGTCGACACCTTTTTTATGAGGGGATGGACCCAATTTGTGAGAAAAATGTGTTTTGGTTTCTTGATTGTTGGTGCAGGTAGCCTATGGGTTGGCTTGTGCTCTATCAGCAGCTGCTAGCTCTGTAGAAACATGGAGTTTAGTTTCGTTTGGACTTTTGCTAAGCCTTGTTTAAACTTTCTTCTGTTGAGGCCTATTTAGCTCAAAGCAACTTTAGTTTTTATATTACAAGTCTTATGATTCAATGTCCCCAAAAATAAGGACTATAGCTAAAACTATTTTGATTGTACCTACAAAATTGTATTACATATCTATCACTATTTGTTTAGAGAACAGTTATGGTGTATTATATGTAATCCTAAACATAGAGTTAAAAAATGTGGATTAGAGAATGGAAGTTAGTTTTTAATGGATAACTTAAGGAATAATTGAATTATTTGACTAAACTAAAATAGCTGGTATAATAGGTAGAATTTGATTAACTTATACTCATCTTCAGGAGTATAGTTAAAATGTGCTATATCTAGTTATCTACACTTGGTAATAAGTGTAGATAATATAAATAGATATAGTTGTAGTTAGACATAAGATAGCTAATTCATAACTGTTTCGACAATAACCAACTTATATCATTATTCAGGAGGACATCCAGCTCCATACATTATCCGTACTTTTCCAGAGCAAGGAAAGTACATTCTATAGTTCATGTTCATTTACATTCATATCTTGTACTTTTCTTGTGACACGTCAAGATACGATATCCTGTACTCTTGTACTTTTATGTCTTGGACCTACTTGTAGTCGGGAAGGGAAAACACACTAGCTATGTGACCAAACCCAGAGATCAGAAATTCAGGTTGATAGCTTAGGTCTCGCACCGTGCACGCGGGCCCTAAGCCATACCGATATTTATGTACTCCTGTACTTATTCCTGTACTCACCCCAGCCGGTCACATATGCTAGTTGTATTTCAAATATTGTGCACATGTTAGGTTCTTGTACTTCATGTTCAGGATTTACTTCATGTACTTTATTTCCTGTACTTCCTGTATTTACATTCCTGTACTTTCATGTTCTTTTCCTGTACATTATATTTCATGTTCTCCTGTACACATTTCCATATCATGATGTTTTTGTTCATTACGTAGAACTGTGCTTTGCTCTGCTCCTGACTGGATATGTTGCAGGTGTACTTGCAGGATATTGTTCTACCTTATGGGCCAAAGCCCGGGATATTAGCTGAGCAGGAAAGAGACATGACTTAGCTAGAGGCTTCAGGTTTAGACTATTTAGCTTTACTCCTAGATATGGTTTTAGTGTTCATAGCGTATTTTATTCTTGTTGACTCTGGTACCTTTACGTTATGTGGACGTGTGGATTATGAAGATCTTTCTGGGGTTATTTATAGATGCTGTGCTTTGTACTTATTCATATTGACTTGTTAGTTTCCCTAGCTTGGTATAACTTACTACGTTGAGTCTTCCAATGTAGGTTGGGCGGGTCCGACCCATGTCCAATTATTCAGGAGTGGGTCGTGACATATTTTTAGTGGTAGCCCATGCAGGTCTATCCTAATAGTACCTAGGTATTAGAGTACTATTAGGGGACTTGATTAAACTAGGAAAATTTGATTACAACATAGGAAATTGGGTACATCGGGTATATGGATATTATATAAAACATTTATTATTTACTTGTAGGGTTAGGTTTTTGTAATCAACGAAGTTTTCTTTCTATTGCAGGATGGTCGCCACCAGGAAGGCCGCAGATTAGCCTGGAGCAACAGGATCTTCGGATCAGCCCGCACCTGACGTATCAGTGAAGCAGCTTTCACCCCCTCCTATCGCTCCTACTATCACCACTGGTAGTACGCGATTGATGTAGATGTTTCTGTAGTTCCTTGACACCTAGAAAGAACAGGCTATCCTTTTTCAAGCCAGACTTGTAGATGCGCTTTTTGAGCTAGGAATGACTTTTGACTTCCAGACTCTCTGACCTTTTGACTTCCCTGATACCGAGCGCATATCTTGTACCGAGAAGTAGATCGAGAACCTGGAGCAGCCATTGAAGATCATCCAAGTCTCTGAGGACCCAACTCCTCTGGAGATTGGAGCCACCAACCAGGAGATCCATAATGTAGCACAGACAATAGAACGAGACGGGAAGCTGAATCTCAGGAGAGACATGAAGACTTATGACAAAGATGGCAGCTTCTATGGATTCGTAAAGCATCACAACACTCAGACATCATTTCTTCAGTCACATCATCAGCCGCATCATCAAGAGCTGATTCAGGCCGACCTCCATTGTGTTTTCTGTAAGAGGGAGGGACCTCTGGTTGACAAGTGTCGCTAGATGCTCGGACTCTGTCTATATTGTGGATCTTCCATCCACCGAATGAAGGATTGCCATTATGTCGCAGATCACAATGATCGTGGAGCATCAAGTTTTCAGCAACTAGCACCCCAACAACCATATCCTTTTGTCAGAGTCCCTAAATTTTAGCCACCCCAGCGAGCTTTAGATTCAGATTCAGCCGACGATCATTTACAATTTCTGCCGCCGCTCAGGACACCACTACGACGAGTTCTGCAAGAGACTGAGCCTATGCTTGTACTGCAGGTCGCCTGCCCACCAAGTCAAGGATTGCCCGAAAGCTGCTGATTGTGCTGCCCAATGACGGGCACGAGGAGCACTAGGACTACCACAAGAACCACCCTACATCGGGACAGTTGAAGAAGTTAATGTGATTCCAGCTCCTGAAGAAGTACTGAAGACGGACTGAAGACAGAAGACTCCCTTGCATGGTTGGTGAAAACCATGGATCGTGATTCACAATCTAGTCTTTCCTTAGTTTTCTCTTAGCACCTAAACTGTTTCTTAAAAATTCTTTGTTTTCTATTCAAGGATTGTTAGACTTTGTTTCATATTCTGAAACTTTAAGTGCTATTGAGATGTATTTCGAGATATTGAATCCTATTCTAGATCTTGTTTCTTATTCGCAACTCTGTTCTTATTCAAGACCTTTCTGTTTGATAACTTGTTCCATATTCATTATTCATGACGTTGTTTCTTTATCCAAAATTTTGTTCTATTCAAAATTTTGTTTCCTACTCGAGGTTCATTTTTTTATTTGGGCTTGTTGAAAATTTGTTTTCTATGGTTTATGTTCATTTACATTCATATCTTGTACTTTTCTTGTGACACGTCATTTGTCACGCCCAGAACCAGAATACCAAAGAGCGAGGGAATGACTCAGCCAGCTACGTATTACGGGTAGATGAATACTGTATAATACGATCAATGCTGTATAAAAGACGAGAGGGTGCATACTACATGAAAGTCTCACTAGGGTTACTCAACATCTATTGTCTCAATCATTCAAACAAGAAGCAGTAATAGAGAACATGTAAGATAAAGCAGTAAGGCGTCCTAAATGCTCAGTCAAAATGTTTTTGAGATTTGGCTTTACAAAACATAGCCAGATGATATGACAAGGTATACACAATCGTTATCAGCTGCAGTCTGACTTAGTTACAATTATGCAAAGTAAGCGCAAGACAGTCCGACTAAAATGTCGGTGCCAAGCGGCAAAATATAAAGTAAGTAGTAAAACGAGCAGGGAAGCAAGGAACCCACTCGTGTCCTCCTGCGATCATCCCTCTAGTATTGACCATCTTGGAGGTGGAAGTAAGCTGAGTCCTCGGGAGCTGGCTCTAAATCTGGCCATGCAAAACCAGAGAGGTTAGACCTCAATAGCAAGTACCACAAAGGAAGCACGACATGAAGACTTAGAACCAGTGGTAAGAGTTAAGAATATGATAAATAGGTCTCTGCTTGCTACTGGGGTTCACACAACATCACGACACTTCAAGCCAACTTTCCAACCAAACAAGGACAGAAGTTGACCCGTCATATCCTGACATTCTGATCATCTCAGTAGTTAACAGAGTAGGTACAACACACAAACAAATCTATTTAAATGGCAATACAACTACTAAGGGTTGCTAACTGTAAGTTCCAAGTTGCCCTGGAAATATGCAATAAGGGATTCCTCAGTTCTTACAATGTACAAGCAAGGCAAGTCTACCCAATAATCAATTGCGCCAATCATGAATTAGACGTGTCCCAGCGGGATGCCCGTCATCAACATATAAAAATATAAACAGATACCACTCCCTGCCCGTGTGGCAGGTTTGCAGTATGTGGGAACCAGCCGGCATGTCGGGGCACTAATTATCCCGAGATGGCTGCCATGTAGGAACTCAGGAATCCATTCTCTCTATGTAATCATTATTTTATTTAGCTTAATAGTCCCTATATTAATTGAAATCTCATGCCGTGGATCATGGTCATTCAGAATGACTACTTTCGTACAGAGTACGATATACATAACTCTACAACGATATCCATGCGGTTAGGTTGTAGGTCTTACATAGCGTAATGCAACAATCAAACCTAGCCACGGAATAATCATGCCTTGACTGTAAGGTACACATGCTGCTTTTGTAGAAAATAAGTTGAAGTCTGCACATATCCATATGCTAATGTTCGGGATCGGCTAGTCGATTACGATGGTTCATAGTTAATATATGAACGTGTCTCATTCAATTCGCTAAGACGACTAGCCAGTCTTTTAGTTCCAACTAGGAACGCATGATCAATCATTTAGCCAAGGTAACAATCAATGTCAATTCGTGACAAGAATGAAAGTCAAACTAGTATTTAGTATGGTTGAGTCTATAACTCTCAGGGTTAAGTTCCAGTCATACTGGGTATCCATAAACCAATCGAGACACAGTGCATACTCCACACAAAAATATGTATTAAAATATTAACATATCATGATTATATCGAGTTCATGTCAAAAGGCGTAAGGATATAATAAGGGGTACCATGCGCCCAATAAAGGTAAATTTAGGGTAATGGATGCCAGGGCCATATTGTGCCTGACAAGGGGGTAAGATACGCTAGTTCTAGGAAGCCTCCGGGCAGTGGAGTACGCCAAAGGAGTACGCCAGCCAAGGAGTACGCGTAAAAGAAATACGCATAAAGGAGGTACGCATGCAGGAATACGCGTGAAGGAATACGCGTGAAGGAATACGCGTACGGGAATAAAGTTTACGCATAAGAGAAGTACGCGTAAAGGAGTATGCATGAAGGAGTAAAGTTTACGCGTAAGGGAAGTACGCGTAAAGGAGTATGCATGAAGGAGTAAAGTTTACGCGTGCATAAAGGAGTATGCATGAAGGAGTAAAGTTTAAGCGTGAACTTATTTTACGCCAAGGCAGCGTAGACTTTGTTTTATACGTAAAATAGTCTTGACTTGCGTAATCCAGATTTCACGTTGAAACGAATAAACGTGGGCGTAGAGTTTGATACTACGCAGGCACGTATAAACGTGGGCGTAAAGTTTGATACTACGCAGGCACGTATAAACGTGGGCGTAAAGTTTCTCCAGAACTCCAAATTCTATGGAACCTTCAATCTAAGCCAAAATAGGACTTCCATAGATCAAAATGGGGTATAACACAAATCTCAACAACCTGGAATGATCAAAACTTAAAAATAAGGAAGTTTCATAGATCGAAACCAACAAAATCCGAAAATGGCAAATTTCAAGATCTACAAAAATAAAACTTCAAAATACAAAATGACAAGTTCTAATCTATCTTAGAATCACGAGAGGAAGATAAATGAACCATAAAAATGGGTTCTCATGTGGAAGCAAGATGTACATTCCTAAGCTCTTGGTAGGTGGAGAGAGTTATGAGAAAGAAGAAGGAGAGTAAATGAGAATAAGTGAAGAGAGAGAAAGTAGTTGGGCTTTAAATAGAAATATTAGTAGGTAGGGGGTTGGGTTCATCATGAACCACCCTAAACCAAAACAAACCAACCCAAGCCGAACCCAAGTCAAAATAAACCAAAAGCTAAGCAAAAGCAGAAAATAAAATACAAAAAAATAATTAGCATAAAATTAAATGAATTAAATACAGAACAAATGCATGATAAATATTAAATAAATATATTCAAGCAGTACACGTATTATAATACGTATTCTGGGAACGATGAGTGACATCTCTACCCTCCTTAGAAAAACTCCGTCCTCGGAATTTCAAATCCAAGCAGGCCAGAAACATCAGAGCTAGACTAATCGAAGTACAAACAATTCTAGCGAGCAAGCAATCATTCTACAATATCAATAGCAAGTAATATATATATATATATATATATATATATATATATATATATATATATATATATATTTATCAATATATGATATCAAGCAATTTTTACTCAAAGGGTGATAAGCATGAGAAATCAAGACAATCAAGGTACACGGAAAGAAATATACCTTTTGAGCCAAATAGGTGCGGATACCAAGATCGTATATCATCCTCACGTTTCCACGTTGACTCTCCTAAGGAGTGATGACCCCAAGCAACTCGGACAAGGCTAATTGTTCAGTTCTTGAGTATCTTCTCCCTTCGGTCCAAAATGGATACCGACTGTTCCTCGTAAGACAGGTTGGTACCAACAACCAGCTCAGAATAATCGCGGATATGGCTTGGGTCTAATACATACTTACGCAACTGAGATACATGAAACACATCATGCACCTCTCGTAACGAAGGTGGAAGGGACAAACGATAAGCAACATCGCCTACCCTATCGAGGATAGCAAATGGGCCTACGTATCGCGAACTCAACTTCCCGCGAACGCCAAATCTAATGACCCCACGGGTAGGTAAGATCCGCAATAATACGTGGTCACCAACAGAAAATTCTAGCAGCCTACGATGCTGGTCTGTCAAATGATGATGCCGATCTTGCGCAACTCGAAGTCGCTCTGTAATCCCCTTAACCACTTCAACTATCTGATTAATCATCTCTGGGCCTAACATCTTCCTCTTTCCGATATCATTCCATGCCAGTGGCGACCTATACTTCATACCATATAGTGCTTCGAATGGTGCCATCCGAATACTGGCTTGATACCTGTTGTTGTACGAGAATTTGACTAAGTGCAGGTGACTCTCCCAAGATCCTCCAAAATCTAGGGTACAAGCTCGTAACATATCTTCTAAAGTCGAAATTATTCTTTCTGGTTACCCGTATGTCTGTGGATGGTAGGCCGTACAAAATCTTAACTTGGTACCCAGGCTTTGATGTAGACTCTTCCAAAAATGTGATGTGAAACGTGTATCTCTATCTGATACAATACTGACAGGGACCCTATGCTTTCTGACTATCTGCTGCATATATAACTCTGTCAACTTCTCTGTAGATTGCCCTACTCTAAAAGGAAAAAAATGTGCCACCTTCGTAAGCCAATTTACTATCATCCAAATAGCATCCTTACCATTTGGTGATCTCGGTAAACCGGTCATAAAATCTATTGTGATATGCTCCCACTTCCATTACGGGATAGGAAGCGGTTGTAATAATCCAGCTGGCCTCTGTTGTTCTACTTTCACTTGCTGACATATTAAGCAACGAAAAACGAATCTAGCTATCTCCCTCTTCATTCCGTTCCACCAGAAGTGCTGCTTGATATCTTTGTACATTTTGGTCCCTCCGGGGTGTATAGAATGCTAAAAACTGTGGGCTTCTGTCATAACCTTATGTCTGATATCTCCACTTGTCACACATAGACGTGATCCAAATCTAAGTGTTCCATCTCCGTGAATTTTCACCTCCTTCCTGAGTCCTGACTCACATTCTGTCCTAAGCTTCTGAATCCTTGGGTCCCGTGCCTGAGCTACCTTGATCCTGTCTACCAAGTCGAATTGAACTTGTAGACTTGTCAGAATTCTGATATCACTAGGAAGTATAACCTCGATTCCCATCTCTTGAAGATCTTCTAAGTTATGTTTTTGTGATGTCAACATAAATACACCACCTCTCCTGCTAAGAGCGTCTGCTGCCACATTAGCCTTGCCTGGATGATACTGAAGCTCTACCTCGTAATCCCTGATCAACTCTAACCATCTTTTCGGTCTCATATTCAGTTCCTTCTGACTAAAGATGTACTTCAGACTCTTGTGGTCTGTGTACATGTCCACTCGATCACCGTACAAGTAATACCTCCATAGCATCAAAGCAAATACTACTGCTGCCAACTCCAAGTCATGAGTCAGATAATTCTTCTCATGGTCTCTAAGTTGCCTAGATGCGTATGCTATCACCTTCCATGTTGCAATAGGACACACCCAAGTCCCTTTCCTGACAAATCATAATATACAGTAAAACCTCTGGGTCCAACCGGTAATGTAAGAATAGGTGCCGTGATCAACTTCTGTTTCAAATTCTCAAATGATGCCTGGTACTCTGTCGACCAAATAAATGGCACATCCTTCCGTGTCAAGCGGGTCATGGGTGCTGAGAGTATTCCAAAGTCTGATACAAACCTTCTGTAATATCCTGCCAATCCCAAGAAACTTCGTACATCTGCTACGGTCTTAGGTATTGGCCAACTTTCTACTGCTTCTACTTTCTTGGGATCCATTGTTACCCTAGCCCCTGATATGATGTGCCCCAAGAATGGAATGCGATCCGTCTAATACTCACACTTGCTGAGCTTGTCGTATAACTGTTCTCTCTCAGAACCTGTAACATATTCTTGAGGTGATCTTCATGCTCTTTATCACTAGCTGAGTATACAAGAATGTCATCGAGAAACACAACAACAAATTGATCTAAGTATGGTATAAAGATGCGGTTCATCAAACCCATAAATATTGTTGGAGCATTAGTCAAACCAAACGGTATTATTAAGAATTTGTAATGCCCATACTTTGACCTGAATGCTGTCTTAGAAATATCCTCTTTCCAAACTCTCACTTGATGATACCCTGACTGAAGATCTATCTTAGAGAAAACACTTGCTCTACTCAATTGATCAAACAAATCGTCGATCCTTGGTAGTGGGTACTTATTTTTTACTATTGCCACGTTGAGCTTTCTGTAGTCAATACACAATCTTGATGACCCATGCTTCTTACCTACAAGTACTACTGGTGCTGCCAATGGTGATTCACTAACTCAAATGAACTTCTTCGCCTTTAGTTCCTCTATGTGGTGACACACCTTGGCCTGATCTGAATCTGCCATTCTGTAAACTCGATCTGATATCGGTTTAGTTCCAGGTGCCAACTCTATACTGAACTCAATATCCCTAACCAGTGGTAGACCTGGAAGTTCTTTGGGAAATACATCAAAAAACTCTTCAACTACCTTCGGGACTTGAACTTTTTCCATTACCGTCACTACTCTTTGTTTATGTTGGTAGGTCTCTGATCTGACTAAGGTGAACCGCTTCATACCTGGAATATTAAAAGATACACTTCCTCTACGACAATCTATTGTCGCATGACTGTCTTTCATCCAGTCCATGCCTAAGATAATGTCGAAATTTCTCATAGGAAATTCTATCAACCTGGCGGGTAAGGGACGCCCGTACACTACAACTCTATACGCTAGAATAACTCTACTAACTCCTACGAGCCCATTACCAGTGAGTATATTCAACCTCCCTGGCAATGTCTCGAATTCTATTCCTAATTGTCTCATAAATTGTGCAGATATAAATGAGTGTGATGCTCCCGAATCAAACAATGCTACTGCGGGATATGAGGCAATGAGAATGTTACCTACCACAACATCTTCCGATGCTAATGCTTCTTCCAAGGACAGATTGAATGCCTGCCCTCGGCCACCTTGTTGGTTCCCATGCTGCAGCCTAGCCTAGTGCTGCTGCTGGCCGCTGTCTTGGTGATGCTGTGGTGGTCTATGTTGTTGCTGCTGCATCGGCGGTCCCTGCTGTCGAAACATCTTAGCCTGTGACATCAACGGACGTTGTGCCAACGGTCTCACCGCTACATCTG
Organism: Iris pallida; assembly: GCA_029216955.1. Lineage (NCBI taxonomy): Eukaryota > Viridiplantae > Streptophyta > Magnoliopsida > Asparagales > Iridaceae > Iris > Iris pallida. The sequence continues at coordinate 101,958 of JANAVB010009712.1, read as the reverse complement.
GTCCTTGATACTGGCCTGCCCCTGGTGCTGACAGAGCAGGAAATTGTTGTACTGGTCCTCCTGACCTCGAATTCATAGAACAGGTGGAAACCCGATGATCTGGATTTCTACATATCAAACACTGTCCGTTCAATGCCCGACACACACCTCTAGTGTGCCCTGCCTTTCCATAATAAGTGCAGCCCGCTGGGGGTTGCTGGTTCTTCCTCTGCTGCTGTTGTTGACTTGCCGGGGGTACTGGCCCTCGCATTGCCACATCGTGAATGCGAATGTCAAGGGGTTGTGCTGTAACTCGGGTCGTTTCTTCCCCTCCTCCTTCAATCTGATTGTGAGATCTCTTCTGACCTCCAGTCCTAGATGTGATCCTCTGGATTATGATCTCATGCCTCCGGGTTGCCGTCAAGACATCATCAAAAGTCTGGTAGTTGTGCCCCTCTATTAATTGTAAGAGTTAAAGATGAAACCCTTGCTGAAACCTCATAGCCCTCTAGCTCTCTGTTGCTACCATCTCCGGGGCGAACCTACTTAGTCTACAGAACTCTGCTGCATAATCATCCACTGTCTTGCTAGCGGGCTTGAGGTTGATAAACTTCTGCTGTAGCTCAAACTATGCCATAACTCCATCGTACTTCGTCTTGAACCTCGCAGTAAAATCATCCCAAGCTATAGGACGTCTGACGCCCACTTCTTCTGATTCCTACCAATCACGTGCGAGATCCTGAAGTAACAGCTTCACTTGATCCACACGTTCTTCCGTCGGTACCTTAGCCGCTGTCAGAATAGCCTCGATGTCCTTAAGCCATGCATCTGCTGAAATGGCATCTTTCGTGCCCTCGAAACGATAGAGGTTGTACTTACAGAACCTGGTTGATGCCCCTGAATCAGTCCTCACTCCCCTTTCCAAAGCTGTTTGTAATCCTTGGTTGAGCAATACATTCTGCTCTTGCAGCTAAGTGTGCATGTGTTGCTAGGCCAACATCTGATGCTGCTGAGTAGCCATCATCCCTCTTATGATTTCCAAATGGGCTGGTGTGTCTACTGCCATAGGGGTAGGCGGAACTGTTGGTAGTGTTGGAACCTCCGGATACTGTGGTCCAGCTGTTGGTTCCACTATCACCTCTTCTTGGATGGTCTCTTGAGGTAGTACTGGCCTTTATTGCTGACCAACATGGTCATATTGTTCGTGTTGCCCTTGTTGTTGTTGTCCAGGTTTGACAGATAAGGACGAGGTGACCCTAAGAAAAGGGACAAGAGAGCAATCAAACGATCGGACAGAAAAGATCAATAAAGTCAAAGGATACCAGAATGTTAAACTAGGGTCGAGAGTAACAAAATCATAAGATCAAGAGGAAACATGTGTTATTTAGACATCCTATAAATTAAAACACCCCATAAGTCTGAAATCAGACCTGCATGAGCTACCACTAAAACCTTATCATGCCCCAGAACCGGAATACCGGAGAGCGGAGGAATAACTCAGCCAGCTACGTATTACGGGTAGATGAATACCGTATAATACGATCAATGTTGTCTAAACGACGAGGGGGTGCATACTGCATGAAAGTCTCACTAGGGTTTCTCGACATCTATTGTCTCAATCATTCAAACTATAAGCAGTAATAGAGAACATATAAGATAAAGCAGTAAGGCGTCCCAAATGCTCAGTCAAAATGTTATTGAGATCTGGCTTTACAAAACATAGCCAGATGATATGACAAGGTATACACAATCGTTATCAGCTACAGTCTGACTTAGTTACAATTATGCAAAGTAAGAGCAAGACAGTCCGACTAACATGTCGGTGCCAAGCGACAAAATGTAAAGTAAGTAGTAAAACGAGCAGGAAAGCAAAGAACCCACTCATGTCCTCCTGCGATCATTCCTCTAGTATTGACCATCTTGGAGGTGGAAGTAAGCTGAGTCCTCGGGAGCTGGCTCTAAATTTGGCCATGCAAAACCAGAGAGGTTAGACCTCAATAGCAAGTACCACAAAGGAAGCACGACATGAAGACTTAGAACTAGTGGTAAGAGTTAAGAATATGATAAATAGGTCTCTGCTTGCTACTGGGGTTCACACAATATCACGACACTTTAAGCCAACTTCCCAACCAAACAAGGACAGAAGTTGACCCGTCATGTCCTGACATTCTGATCATCTCACTAGTTAACATAGTAGGTACAGCACACAAACAAATCAATTTAAACGACAATAAAACTACTACGACTTGCTAACTGTAAGTTCTAAGTTGTCCTGGAAATATGCAATAAGGGATTCCTCAGTTCTTACAATGTACAAGCAAGGCTAGTCTACCCAATAATCAATTGCACCAATCATGAATTAGACGTGTCCCAGCGGGATACCCGTCATCAATATATAAAAATATAAACAAATACCACTCCTTGCCCGTGTGGCAGGTTTGCAGTATCTATGGGAACCTGCCGACATGTCGGGGCACTAATTGTCCCGAGATGGCTGCCATGTAGGAACTCGAGAATCTATTCTCTCCATGTAATCGTTATTTTATTTAGCTTAATAGTCCCTATGTTAATTGAAATCTCATGCCGTGGATCATGGTCCTTCAGAATAAGTACTTTCGTACAGAGTACGATATGTATAACTCTACAACGATGCCCGTGCTGTTAGGTTGTAGGTCTTACATAGCGTAATACAATAATCAAACCTAGCCACTGAATAATCATGCCTTGACTGTAACGTACACATGCTGCAATTGTATATATATATACACAACTATTAACTTTTATATATATATATATATATATATATATATATATATATATCTTATATTATGAATATTTTAGTTTAAGAGTTATTCTCAGATCTGATATGTTAATTATGTATATAGCTTGTAGTTAGTTTCTAGGTTATATGTACATATGCTTGGAAGGGGACAAAAACACAACTTATTTTTATGGCTGTGTGAATAATAGAAAGAAGTCTCTGCACATTCATTCTATTGTTACAGATACGGGAGTCATGCTTTCGGAGAAACAGGACATCCACGCTTATGCGTAGGAATTCTTTGCCAAGTCTTATGAACGAGGGGACATTCAAGAGGATGATGACATGCTGAATCTCATCCCTAATATTGTGACAGATGATGATAATACTAGTCTTATTGCAGAGCCAACTAAGGAGGAGATATTTGATATAATCAAGAGTTTGGATAGATCTAGCGCTTCTGGTCCTGATGGGTTTACTCCTTTGTTTTATCTACAAAGTTGGGACAAGGTTGGGGATGATATTCTAGAGGCTATATCTATGTTTATGGATGGGTTTTCCCTTCCTCGGGCTTTCACTAACACATCGATTGTGCTCATTCCAAAGATCAAATAGCCTAAACATTTGGAGAATACAGGCCCATCAGTCTTTGTACAGTATTGAATAAGATCATATCTAAGTTATTATCTCATCGATTAGCACCTATACTCCCACGGTTGATTTCACAGGAACAGAGTGGGTTCGTGTAGGGTCGAGAGATAGTGGATAACATTCTCTTGGCTCAAGAAATGATGGCCAAAATGAACAAAAAGAATAGAGGAGGTAACATTGCAATTAAACTCGATATGGCGAAGGCATATGATGGAGTTGATTGGCGGTTTCTATTGAAGGTCCTTCGCAGATTTGGTTTTCATAATAAGTGGGTTGATATGATGTTGCGGATTGTGAACAATGTATGGTACTCTCCTCTTATTTACGGAGAATCTACTAAATATTTTCAAGCCTTTCGGGGCCTGAGACAAGGCGATCCATTGTCTCCCGCTTTATTCATTATAGCAGCTGAGGTTCTCACTCGGAGTTTGAAGAAGTTGCCAGACACGGAGGGCTTTACTCATTTTTTCACTCCTCGAGGGTGTTTTCCAGTTACTCATTTAGCTTATGCAGACGATGTGCTTCTTTTCACTACAGGAGACTTGCGATCGGTTGGGATGGTTAATAGGATCCTCTCCAGGTATGAAGTACTGTCGGGTCAGAAGATTAACAAGCATAAGTCTTCCATATATCTTTCTTCGAAGAAACGTCCAGCGAAAGGAGAAGAACTGGCTACCATGTTTGGTTTCAATGTAGGCTCTCCTCTATTTACATACCTTGGTTGTCCCCTTATGGCTGGCCGTCGTAATGGAGGGATGTATGAAGAGCTATTAGATAAGATTCGACATAAGTTGGATGGGTGTCACAACAAAATTTTATCTCCTAGAGGGAAATTAGTGTTAATCAAGAACGTGGTTACTTCAATTCCTGTCTATACTTTAGCAGCGTGTGATCCACCGGTGGCAGTGTTGAATCGACTAGAGGCTATGTTCTCATCTTTCTTTTGGGGTTCTCTTGAAGGGGTGGCAAAGCGAACATGGTTGGGGTGTGGCTCTATTGCTCATACCAAAGAAGAAGGAGGTTTGGGTGTTAGACGATTGGAGGATGTAATGACAGCAATGACTATC
>JANAVB010009712.1:85000-92500 GCA_029216955.1 Iris pallida | reverse complement strand
GTCCAGTGATACTTCATCTTGAAGAGATTGGACTGCTCCTAATGTAAAGGGTTCAAAGTTATCCCGGATGTCTAGGTAACATCGAGTATAGTAATTGACATTAGTATACTGTAAAGGGGATGCTACTTTATTGATAATTACATCATCATTTACAACAGGGCTCTTGATCTTACCCGACAACTTGCTAAGATTGATGACAAGAGAAAGATAAGGAAAAGGAGAAAAAAGAGAAGGATTGTTACGACGAAGGTCAATAACAAGAGGCTCAGAAGAGGTGAGGTTCCTATGCTCCGTCTTTTTAGCAAGAGGATGCTTGACAGAAGAAGAGAGATAGATGGCCAGCGTCTGAGAAGATGATGGACGAGAAGTGCGTCATTTGACCGGAATCACCAGGACATCATCTGGATTCACTTGACATTCTTCTTCAGTGTCCATGGCTAGTACGACTTTAATGAACTCCTCTTTATACATCCTGGAGTCAGTAAAATATGCTTCGATGCCCCGAAAGGGATTAAGATTAGCCACTTCCTTTCAGACTTCTCCGTTGTCATCTACATATTTGAAACATTGGTGGAGAGTTGATGGCACGATGTTATGTTCATACAACCACAGTCTTTCTAATAAGGCATTGTAGGAGCCATGATTGTCAATCACATAGAAGGTGACTTTCGTGCGGAGATTTCCGATTTGAACTTTCAGGCGAATCTTTTCCAGTGGTTCACTTCTCCCAAAATTAAATCCCGGAATAGTCGTGATTGTGGTAGAGAGATTATGGACAAGGATCTTTAGTGCATCCAGTAGAGTCTTCGGCATAATGCTGAGTGCAGATCCAGGGTCAATCAAGATGCGATTGACTTTCATTGTATCGACGTACCCTGTAAAATAGAGAGGTCGATCATGTCGATTGTCCTCCAGAAGCATATCATCCTGCGTGAAGGTGATATTGGGAATCAGCTCCACCACACTATGATAGTGAAAACATGCCACAGGTTCCTCATCTGGCTTCTTGAGGTATGCCGGACAAGTGTCGGCTTGCATTAAAGCTTCGCTTAGTGTTTCCCGAGTTTCCCTAGAGAGATGCAGGAGCTGAAAGATTGATAACCTCGTCGGAGTATTGGCTAGCTGAGCCAATATATCGAAGTTATACGGCTTCTCCAGTCTAAGAGGTGGAGTTTTCTTTAATATTTTATCAAAGTGAACTAGTTGTTTTCCTGTCGACCGCTGTTGGTTTGGGAGGAGTTGGTTCCGTTTGAGGCGATAAAACCGATATAACATTGACAGCAGATGGAGAAGATGCTGAAGGGGCATTAGGGACTGGAGGTGGAATGACCGTATTCCCTTATCCCTTTGGATAGTCTCTAAGGTAAAGTCTTCCAGATCTGGTACCGATCATAGCTTTCTTTTCTGGAGCTGGTGCGAAGGAAACCATATTGCAATTCTTTATCAGAGTCTTATTTCTTGAAAACTTTTTCAGAAGCAACGAAGGATTTGTCCATAATCCTAAACCAACACGAGACTGATTGAGTTGTAGGTGTAAAAAAAAGGTATAGGAGATCCCTTCCCATGATTTAAGCCGGGGGCTTTCTATAAATCATATCCCATCTTCGTCATCAGTTTGCGGGACTGTTGACTATATAAGTGGAATACTGGCTGGTAGTTAACTTCCGATTTTGGTACAGTCGTCTCAGAAAAAGAATATGAGACCTCTGCTGGAATGAAGGTAGCATCCAAAGATGGAAGAAGAACACCCAGTGAAGACTTGTATTTGGTTGTCTTTCTTGACTTTATAGAGGAAGCAGGTGTGTTGGATTCAAAGTCAACAACCAAATCGGGGTAAATCCACTTGATTTTCCCTTTGTCAGTTGATAGGGGCACGAGACCGTTACTTCATGCTGGTAGAAGGTTGATGATCTCCAGAGTGGCTTTTGGAATGGGGACGATTCCATCCTGCACCAGTTGGGTGGAAAAGTGACCAAATTGCAGAGAGACGATACTAGCAGTCACCGTCTTTTCATCCCACTAAAAGGTGATTGTCTTGGCGTTGATCAGCTCCTGGATCTTCCCATTGAGTACGTAACACGCCCTCGTCGGATGTCCTAAGAACCTTTGATACACACAGTATTTAGGATTGTCAGTTTTACCTACTTCGTCTGGCCGTTTTGTTTATGGTAGTTGAAGTTTGTTGCACTTAAACAATCAAATATGCTCATGATGTCATCCTCGTTAAAGGAATATTCCTGTTTTGGATGTTGTGCTCTCTGTGGGGGTGCTGCCGTAGTAGGTATTGACTAACCTATATTGGCGGCTAAAGCCTTTTTGCCTTTCATATTGATGGCTAAAGCTTCTTTATTCTTTTGGTTGTTCTGACGCCCACCCCTGTTGCTTGTAGAATGTTCATCTTTGTCAAGATTATGCATCTGTATGCCTAGTTGTTTGAACTTACCAACACTATCTTCGGCTACTCTGGCGCTTATTATGAAGGAGGCCCAGTCTTGGAATTGCGTCGGTCCAGTCCACATGCTGACTATAGCTAACAAGTTTGATTTGCATTTGTCTATAGTCAGTGTATCTGGAGTACCCAAAGGCATCTTGAGTGCCTCACGACGGAAGCGCTCAATAAAACGTTCAGCAGTTTCAATATGCCGTTGCTTGATTTTGATGAGGGCCGACATAGTCATGTCGTTTGTTCCCTCATAGAATTATTTTAGGAACATTTGCTTGAATCCTGCAAAAGATGTTATGTAACCATCTGCCAAGCTATAATACCAATCATAGGCTGCACCCGCTGAACACCCGACAAATACTCTAGTGAGTAGAGCATCGTTCAGTTGGAGTTGATCAGTCATCACCTCGAAGTGATTGAGGTATTAACTTGGAGATAAACTGTCCTCAAACAGCATGATGGTTGGTGGCTTGTATTTAGGTGGAAATGGGACTTCCTTCCACTCTATAGGGTAGGGTTGTTTGATCCCCCACTTCTGCAGACCATCCTTCTGCTTGAAAGCTTCAAACTGACTACATAGAAGCTTCACTGCCTCATTTGTATCCCCTGATGCTTGAAGAGCAGTAGACTGATTCAATGTGTTAAGAGGTGGAACTGTTTGATAAGCACCACCCCCAGCACCAGAATGACTTAGAGTAGCCTAAGCGGGTATAGTAGCATTGTGGAGAGATTAAACTCCCAAACCAGTGTTAACAGGGATAGATGCTGCACATGTTCTTGGATTGGAATTGGATTCGCAAACGGTGGAACAGTATGTTGTTCTATGATCACAACATGCATACTTGCAACCATTTCAGCCATGGTTTTTAAGTTAGTCTCTAATACAGCAATCCACTGTTCTTGACTGCCGGAGCCAGACGCATCTTGTTCTTCATTAGTAACATAGGCAGTCACTAATCTGGCTATCGATGATGAGCTGGTGGAAAAGATAGTCTGCTCAGATCTCTCACTATCGACGTCAAAGTTATGCAGGGAACAACCTCCAGGATAAAGAGTGGGAAGATTTCTTTGATAGAAGAAATCTTGGTCAGAATCAAGAAGATTCTTTTAACCGATTGTTTCTTGGTCGGAAGGAAGACCGATTGTTCTCTGGTAGGAAGGAAGATTCCCGACCGATTGTTTCTTGGTCGGAAGGAAGATCATTTGTTCCCTGGTTGGAAGGAACATTCATTTGACCGAGTAGGTCTCAGCTTCTTGATCAGGTATTTTGGTAGACTCCTTCACCGAAGTCACGGATACGATCAAGGTATTTTTGACTGGGATTGCGGGATGCATTACGTCTTGGACGTTTTCCACCCCCAGTACTTCGGGAAGTCATGTTAATCGAAGCATATAGCAACTAATCTTCGTCCACCATCACAAGTTCAGAAGTTCGAGTGTAGTTCAAACAATCGAAGATAGACTGTTTAGCTGACTGGCAATAATATTTTATCACTACTTCGTGGTGATGATTACGGTGATGTTCTTGATGTAGAGTTACAGGTGGACGAGATGGTTTTGTTATCTTCCACTTTTGTAGAAGAAGTTCGCAGAGATCAGTTACGGTGACAGGATAAGGAGAAGTCGGAGGTACATATTCCTTGATGACGTTAGGAACATGATTTTGGTTCTTGAGGTGCCATGTACCCTGTATGTACATAGAAGTGTTGACTTTGTTGGCATAGGTGAGAGGATTCTTGACTTGCGAAACTCTTCCTGTTTGCAACTTGGTACGTGGCGCAGATCGTTCTTAATGCAAGCTTGACGCTGTTCTGTGCTGATTGAGGTAAGTGTGCATGTCAGAGTCGTGTGCCACATGGCTGTCTGTCTGGGGCACCCTTAGTTTACCCTACCTTGTTCTTTAAATGTGCAAGGTAAGAAGTTTTTGGCTCTGGCTTGATTGGCGTTGGCCATGAGGAGTGGGAAGGATGCCCTGTTGTTCTTCGTACACTATTCCAGCACGTTTGGCGTGGTACAGATGAGCAATAGAAAACATACTTTGAGTAGAGTCTAATTTTTTGGCATTGATTTAGTTATCTCTGCCAAGAGAAGTAGACTTTTTACTTGAAAGTGTTCTCGCATTGACTGGCACAGGGGCACAGTCAGATGCATTTTCTACCGAGTCCAGGACTGGAGAAGGATAAGGAGTGGCCATAGGGCGCTTTCCTTTATTCTGCGCAGGGGCAGTGATATGTAATTTCTTCCCCAAGTTTAGAACCGAAGAGGAAGAGGGATTAGCCAAGTGGCATTTTTCCTTGTTCTGTGCCAAGATGGTGGTTGGCGCATTATCCACCAATTTCAGAATTGGTGAAGAGAAAGAAGGGGTCATGTGGCACTGTCCCCTGATTGGCGCCAGGACAATGGTTGGCACATTCTCCACCAATTTTGGTGAAGAAGAAGAAGAAGTATCCATGCGGCTCTGTCCCTTGGTTGGCGCCAGGGTAGTGCTTGGAGCACTCTCTACCAATTTTAGAATTAGTGAGGAAGAAGAAGTGGCTACAGAGGATTTCTCCAAGCTTGGTGCAGGAGTCATGATTGGTGAATTGGAGGACTTCAGAGTCCAGATAGCATGTGCCCTATTCTTGATAGCAGTAGTGGTGGCGCGCTTGGCACCCCCTGTGCCAATCATGGCTTTGTAGGCAGTTTGGTCGACTTTCATGACCAAAGTCTTCTGCGTCGCGCTGACCGACGCAACATCGTATTGAGTTGTCACTTTTTTGTCGGAGAAGAAAGTCGTCCCTAGCAGAGTCGCCATTTTCTTTACGAAAATAAAAGTTTCTTTACAAACTACGAAAAAAGAAATACAAAAGTACAATTGATTTCTGGGGAAGTACAAATATAGGAATCTGATTAGAAGACGACCACTTTATCCCTTGGCCGATACGATGTCGAAGAAGAAAGCCTTTGGAGAATGCTACAGCAAGTGCTCAGGAGATTATGATCATTAGTGATCATTTAAAAGTGATTTGGAACTCTATTTATAGAGTTCTGAAATAACTGTCAGCCAGTTATTCTGATTGTCGTAGATAGCCATTGGCGGGCCATCACCCTTTGTGCGAACGGTTAACTTAACTGCATGGGATGCGTGGCATTCTGTGAGAGAGATGCGCACCGTCGTAGGCAGTTTTGTGTGTATGTTCTTTGAGATTAGTGGCATGCGTGCCACATCATCTAACTGCTTTGGATGATAATTTGATTAATTAGCGCCAACTGTTGAATGGCGTCAGGCGGCCATCTGTTGTTTTAGTGCCATCTGCTTAATTCATTGATTACCTCACGCTAACTGCATATGGCGTGGGGCAGCTGTCAGTCATTATGACAAATCTGACACAATCTCCTCGAGCGTCCTGCATTCGGGGATTGGAAACGGATTTTTCTCGATTGACGTGATGTCAGTCATGATGACTGTCATTTGGTTTCTTCGAGAAGACTGCCACGTGTCAGCCAGCGCCATCTGATGCTAGCACCATCTAATGTCAGGCGCCATCTGTTGACCAGTGCCATTAGATAACTAATCTTGGTGCCTTTTGTGAGTAGCGCATGATTATGATTATACTATTTAGGCTTCTACACAATCCGACTGCAAATGGGTTAGCAAAAGTGTTCAACAAGATGATTGTTAAGCTACTCAAAAAAGTCATGTCATCCAATAAATGTGACTGGAATAAAAATCTAGGTGAGTGTCTATGGGCTTATCGCACAACCGTTCGGACAGCCACTGGCAACACGCCATTCTCCCTCATCTACGGAAGCGAAGAGGTACCCCCACTAGAGATTCAGATTCCATCTCTACGGATGGCTATCACCAACCAGTTAACGGATGAGGACAATCAACTTCATCGACTACAAGAATTGGAAGTGCTGGACGAAAAGCGTCTACTAGCTTAGCAATGTATTGAGCTATATCAAGCTCGGATTTCTAGAGCCTTTAATAAAGAGGTCAAGGAAAGGACATTTCAAGTCAGTGACCTCGTGTTATTAGTTAAAAACCCAATGGTGATGACTCACAAATCAGTCGGGAAATTTGAAGCCAAGTGGGAGGGTCCCTTCGTCATAGAGATAGTATATTCTAGTGGTGCTTACCGACTCGCCAAACATAATGGAGATATACTAATGATGCCGATCAATGGCAAATTTCTAAAAAAATACTTTGTCTAGTTTTGGGCGTATATTTCTCTACTTCTTACAAGTAGCTCCTTAGAAAGCGATTACGTTCACATTTTCTCTGAATTGCTCTCTGCAGTCCTATCTTACCATGTTTTTTTAAAGCTCTGAGTAAGATATTTCAAATTTAATGTTTATCATGTCCATATTACCTCTGAGTAAACATTCTTACAACAACAACCTTCGTGTCGCTACAAACCCTACATAAATACATCCACATTCATATGACCTCTGAGTTGTTTTTTATGTACCTACAAAGACGTGTCCTTCTATGTTCGTACAACCCTTGAGAAGGTAGATCATGTCATAAAATCAAATGTTTACTATGTCCATATTATCTCTGAGTAAATTTTCCCACAAAACATCTCCAGCGGAGCCACTTCCACTCTATCATGTTAAAACTACCTCTGATAGCATTCTCAGAACCACAAAGTTCATAACAAATAATTAAACAAAGTAAGGTTTTCTCTCTCCAAAAAGCCTTTATTTATAAGGAGGGGACACGTGTCAACAGATGAGACTAAGAGACGCTTCGGGTTTGAAGAGATGTTTCGAAACGCATGTAGTGGTGGAATAAAATCATTTTTGATCTTTTTCGAAAAAAGAGGAGTCATTATCATTAATGAAAGGCGGCCAAAAAACTAATTGTTGACGGTTACTCGCTCTATTAAATAAATAACAGCCTGTCAGTATAGTAATGCGCACTCTTCATCTACGTGGCATTTTCATGCTTCTTTTTCAAAGTATTCCAAACTTATGTAAGTTTGAAAACTTGAAGCATGAAAAAACAAAAGCGCAGCATCTACAAAAGAGGTTAAAATCACAAAACTACTGTGCACTTTAGATAGAAAGTA
>JANAVB010009712.1:0-80000 GCA_029216955.1 Iris pallida | reverse complement strand
GCCATCAATTTTCGAGCCCCACGGAACGACAGAAACTAAGGAAGGTTTGACCAAAATGCCTCAAAAAGTACAACGTCTTGGAACTTCGTATAAGCGTAGTGCTTTAGAGCTTGTAAAAAGTGCACCGTCTTGGAGCTTCTCAAAAGTGCAGCACCCTAAGGTGCAGTCTCACAAGCCTCAAACCCCGAGCCATCACTTTAATATTTATGGCACGCTGACACAAACGTCAGGAGACAACTATCAGTTATCAGCTGTCAATAGCCAGATGTCATATGTCAGCTGTCAGTACTTGTCGTCGATTCGATTGAAAGCACGGCCTTCAACGTGCCCAAAAGCACATCTACTTTGGTACTTAAAAGTACAACTTCAACAACAGTGCTCAAAAGCACGACCTCCACGATGTCTATAAAAGAGCTGCCCCCACGGCGTCTAGAAGCATGGCCTACCCTGACGTTTAAAAGCACAGCTTCTATAGCAGAGCTCAAAAAGTGCAGCCCTTCGTTGAAGGGTGCCACGTGGCCAAAAAAGATGTAGGGACCGAAACCATTCTATTTAAAAAAAAGGAGATCTCTGAGCGATTTATACACGACATGTATCATTGACTCAGTCATGTTTATGAACGGGTGCCAACCACCCAAGATCTTAGTAACAAACACAAATCTCAACAACTGCCACGTGTCAGCTCATCCGCAGCCCAACGGTACAGTTACAACAGATTCAACTATATTTTCACGCATGCAACGCTCCTGCACGCTAAAAACCTATACGCACATCGCATATGTGCGCATGGGTGGTTCATTCCAACAACCTATAAATAGAAGAAGTCTTCCTCCATTTGGGTCTTCAACTACTTCTTGATTGGCAACCCCAGATATCCACTCACAGGCATTTAGAGAGTCATAGCAACTTCTTCTTGTTGTCAGATCGTTAACGGAGTAAAGGAACCACTATAGTGTTTGATCTCTATTTTTACACTTCCCCAGAATCAAATTGTATTTAGATTTCCTATTTAGGATTTCTTTTGTACTTCTTCTCGTTTGTAATACAAAAGTTCGTTTAACTTTTTTCATGGCAAACAATAGTTTCTTAAAAACCAAACCATTCTTCTTCAAAGCTTATTCTATCTTTCTCCTCTTCCTTCTTGGCTTGGGGGCTGAACAAGGAGGTGTTAGGAGCTTGGTTTAGTGTTTCTCAACCTAACCTAGGAGGCGGATTAAATGGGGCTTAGCTAGTCTAGACTTTGGTTAGGGTTTTTCCCTCAAGGTAAGTGCAACTTATGAAAGAATTGGATGTTTGTCTCATTTATGTTTTGTGAAGTTATAATAGAATTTATTTTAAGTTTTTGACAGCCACTAGGACACTTGCATGTATTTTATTCAATGCTTTTATTTAATTCTTTCTCTTGAGGTTGTTGGTGTCATAAAGGAAAATTGGCGATTTGTATATGACTAAGTTTTTCTTGTTCGTTGTTGTCCCAGACACTCACACATAGCCATAAGGCTTGAGCATGCTAGAAATCACTCATAAACACGAGCACGATACCGCATTCCCGACACGAACTCATTTATCTTATTTTTTGGGATAAACCGATGTAACTTGGTACACAGTCTACTTATTGATGCAAAGCTTGTTTGTGCACCTTCTATTTCGTTGTGGAGTATGACACTATTTGTAGAACCAAAATTTGTTGATAAATGGTCGAGAATTGATCGACAAAAGTAAAAAAAAACTATTGTCTTTGAGTTATCAATATTGATATTGTGCTGGTGGCATGCCGACGATCAGTAGCGTAGCCAGAATTCATCTAGGGGATGTGAAGCTTACTACTAAAATATAGTAAATTATAATAAATACATTTGTAATCTCAAAAATATCATATATTAATACTAAATGTCATAAATTATTATAATAACTAGATAACCATCAAGATTTCATATTCTAAAAATATTGAATGATATTCATTTTCAACGGCATCTAGTACGTCTCTTTCAATATATGCTACCAAACAATGATTAATTATCTCATCTCCCAATCAGTTATTTAATGAACTTGATTTTATTACAAAAAAATACTCATTCTACAGTCACGTTTACAATGGTAATTGTAATGCCAACTTCAAGAGCAAATACACCAACGAATATGCACGGTAGTTATTTAACTGAACCATCTTTCTAGCATGCCTACTAACCCTAGTAACCTCAAAAATGGCCATCAGAGTGCAAATAAAAAATGTAATTATCAAGTTGATGATCAAGGTGCATTAACTTAATGCTGGAGAAATTTGATAGGTAAAATTCTGCAAAATGGAGCAATTTCTCTTATCATAAGCGGAGATTGAATGTCTTGAATCCATACAAGCCATACACAATAATAACTTTGTATCCGCATTATTAAACTGATTGTTCAACTTATGAAGTTGCTAATCAAGCACATCAGAAAATAATTCAACACGGTAATGATGAAATTTTATTTTTCCTTCAAAGTTGAGATGGGATCTTCTATGTTGTTCAAATAATTTGTCCATCTATGGGATTATTTTCTTATCCTTAAAATGAAGAAACGACTTCCAATAATGATTTCCATCAATCACCTCTCACATTTTGCAAGTGTTGCTTGGTTATCCTAACAAGAGTCATGACATTTAATATATCTTCATCTTTTTTCTGCAAAGTTCGGTGACAAATCATTTGTGATTTCGAAGATATTCTTCATCAAATGTAAATGAAATGCAAACTCAAATTGCGAATTAATTTCTATAATATTTTTTGCATACCCCTTTACCTTCAGATCCCTTGTATCCTCCTCAACAATCACAACAACATCAACCATATATGAGTACAAGCAAACAAAACTTATTAGTGTACTAAAATGAGGACCCCAACGAGTGCTTGTTGCACTTTTCAATGTCATCTATTGATTATTACATTTTTCTAGTCAAAAGATCACAATTATGCATTCCTTCAACAACTTTCTCAAATTGTTTTTCACGATTAAGTCCCTAAGCTTGTATGAGGCTCCAACAATATTTGACAAAACTGTAACAATGTCAAAGAATACATAAATATTCCCCGTAGCCATTTACAAAAGCTAAAAGTGTTAATTGAAGTTTATAAGTAAAGCAATAAATATAATAAGTTGACTCATTCTTCATCACAATCGTTTTTTAATCCATTGAATTCTTCCAGCATACTGGTAGCTCCATCATATCCTTACCCCTAAATACTCAATATACTTAAGCCATGTTGGGGTCCTAAGTTACAGGATCGACTGAGGCGTATGGGTTATTATTGGCCCATAATGGTAGCAGACACCATAGAATATACTATAAAATACAGTGCTAGTCAAATTAACGCCGACTTTGTACATCAACCATCAAGGTTCCTATATTCAACACCCACATCATGGCAATTTGTAGCATGTGATATGGACATCATTGGTCCTATCAACCCTTTCTCAACTGTGAGGTCATCGGTTCATACTTGCCATTACCGACTATTTTTCTAAATAGACGGAAGCTATACCGTTCAACGAAGTAAAGACATCTAATGTGAACAACTTTGTCAAGCATTACGTTATTTATTGCTTCAGACTCCCTCGGAGAAACATACATGACCATCGAACACAGTTTGCAAGCCATGCATCTTATCGGTTCTATGATAAAAATCGAATCCAGAATATAACTTCCACAACATACAACCTTGCAGCCAACGGGTTATTCGAAGCTTTCAATAAGATGATAATCAAGATGCTCAAGAAGTTTGTTTCATCTAGCAAACGTGATTGGAATGAAAAGATTGGTAAATATATAAGGGCCAACCGCACAACCATATGTATGTCAACTGGTAGCACGCTATACTATTTAGTTTACGAAAGTGAAATGGTTCTTCCTCTCGAAATTCAAATTCCTTTCCAAAGAATTTCCATATCTAGCAAGTTGAGAACTAAGGACAACATTCGTTTGCAACTAAAACAATTGATGGCACTCGATGAAAAGCATATGTTAGGTCAACAATGTATTAAGTTATAAGCATTTAATAAAATGGTGAAGAAAAAGTATTTTCCAAGTCGATGACCTGGTTTTAGTAGTGAGAAGACCTATGGTCAGGACACACAAGAGCAAAGAAAAATTCCTGGTCAAAGAGGAAGGCCTGCTCGTGGTGGGGTCAGTGTATTACAACATAGCATATTGGCTCGCAAAGCCTAATTCACATTAGATTGGAGAGCAAAATAAGAAATCCACTCATTGTCATGGTTATCCTGGTGTTCACCATATGGCTGGAAAGTAGTTAGATCCTCGAGTATCACTCCGAAATTTGGCCATACAAAACCAGCTGGATCAGACCCCAAAAAGAGCAAGTACTACAAGGGAGGCTCCACTTATGAACTAAAAACCAACATATAAAGTAAAGGAAAAACTGATACGAAACATAATTATAATAACATAAAGACAAGAGTTAAATGAACATACTTTCTTGCATCAGGAAGAACAAGAGGTGGAATATAATTCTCATGTTAATGATGAGATAATCATTCAGGCACGGCCAATCCAGAACTACGGCTTGTTATCATTAGCTAACTAGGGTTTGTTTGAAAAAACAAAGGTTCTTTTATTTCACAAACTTTGTAAGATGATTACAATTGAATTCTGGAAAAGTACAACTATAGGAATCTGATCTGAAGACGATCGCTTTATCCTTTGGACGATGTAAATTGTGAAGACGATAGCCTATGAAGAATGCAGCAACACTTGAGCAAGAACTCCTGATTTCTCTGATTATCTTGAATGATCTGATGTTCATAATGAAGGACTTGAAACTCTATTTATAGAGTTCTGGAAAATAACTAATTAGTAGTTATTTCTGGATTGTGCAGACTGGATTGTACAGGCATTGGACTGCACAAACAGCGAACTGCGCTGGCAGTTACTTGATCGTGGCTCAACTGTATTAGACGTGTGGCATTGTTTGATTGAAATGCGTATGGTCGTGTACAGACGGTTGCCATGTGGTAAGCAATTGATAGCATGTAAGCCACGTATACAATGTCCATTATCTTGATGGATTGCGCTGCTTGAACCGCGCTAGCTTCAGACTATGCTGGGATCGAACTGTGCTGAAGAGGATCTGGCAGACTGCGCTTCGGTTGAGCTGGCAGATTGCGCTAGCTGTACAGCTGTCCTACAATGCAGTACGGCTCGAGAAACGAACAGACTCCTCGCTTTTCGGGCTGTCAGTTGTCAGAAAATATGATTTTATGTCAGGTAATGATGACGTTGCCACGTCAGCATTGCACGCTTGGATATTAGCGCGGTTCGGCCTCGCGCAGTTGATTTGTTCCGCAGTCTGTCTCCTGCGCAGTTCATTTGAAGGGTGCTCCATTTGATTTTTATTACTTTTTTGATGGGTGCAACTTGATTTTTAGGACCCATAAGACCTCCTTCAAAGTTTTTGAAATTTGAAAATATTCAAAGTTTCGAAATACTTTGAATTTTGAATTTAAAATCAAGTTGTGAAAGTGGCGCTTTGACTGCGCATTTGGAGGAATCAGCTCCGACTTTTGTGGTGCAATCTGAGGTGACTGTTACACTTCTGAAAACTATAAATAGTTTCCATTCTCATCCTATCAACCTTTACTTGCTTTTGATTTTTTGAAGAGATAAAAGCTTCCCTTCTATTCCGACCACTTCTCCTTCTTCTCGCCGTCGACGTTAATGGCTCCTAAGCGAACTGCCACCGAGAAGGGCAAGGCCCCCACTAAACCCTCAACTCGTGTTGTGCCACGAGCATCTCGCCATGAGATTGGCCACCCAGCGCTGCAAGGTAGATGACAAACTCGATCGAAACCCTTTTTAGGGTTCTTGACATTTTTGAACCTTCATACCTCTCTCTTTTTAGAGATTTGATGGTATTGTGCTGCCCTGTTTAGGGTTTTGGTTGCACACATAATAGTTTTTCATTTTTATGAAAACTATATTCTTGCGCAATCGGTTGGAAAGCGCTGGCAGATGTTCGGCGTAATCCATCGATTTGTGCTAGTCAGTTGAGCCAGCGCAAACGGATGCCTTGCACAAGCAGATTAGCGCAACATGATGTCTTGCGCAAGTGGATGTGTTGGCGCAATTGGATACTTTGCGCATGTGGGTTGTATTGGCGCAATCTGATGCTTTGCACATAGCACAATTTGATCAACTCTTTTCAAAGAAACTTTGTGATTTTGCATGTACTGATCTTTATCTCTTTATTTGATGCAGTTAACCTCAGGGAAGACCCAGATTATGAGGTCTTTGCAGGATCTTTTACTGAACCTTAGTTCAAGGAGGATCTTTTCCATGTGACATATCCTCAAAATGCCTTGCCGTCATCTCGGCAAGCCATCCTGATGGTACAAGATAATGAAACTTTGCTGTATTTAATGAACGAACAGCCACTCCAAACTGTAGATAAAGTTACTCATAAGAAGCCATTATTCCTGTTCGGTGAGGATTTCGACAAGAACTCTCAGCCTAGACCTCGCATGGAGCAGAGACTTTTTCAAAGAGGTGAGAAGATGATACTTCTATCGGAGATTTCCAGATGCCTTTCCCTGTCTCGCTATGCTTTTGCGAGCTATCCCAGAAGTATGGAATGGGATATAACTCCACTTCAGCAAGCTCGAACGGGGAACATCTGTGTAAAGAAGGGGCCGAACAGCAAAGATATGTTCTACAGTTCATCGGAGCGTTACAGCTCACTACTCAGAGGGCTGAAACCTGGTTGCATCCCACCAGAAAACTCTTCCCTGCTGCTACCGGTCAGAACACCGATATTCGCAAATAAGTTTGTGAAGGTTGAGGAAAGATATCCAGACCAAGATATTCGATTAACAGGTCTTGTGAATCCAGATAACAAGAGGTGGAGCTGCATAGCCAATTGGATATTAGCTCAATTTGAAGACCGGCTCAAAGAGATTGAGCTGTACCAAGCGGTGTACGCCACCGTTTATGGTTTCTCGCCTAATCCACATCTATTCCTTGCATTGGCGGAGAGATACAATTACAAAATAGGGACTTTTATGACACCATACGGAGAGATCGGATTGGCTTTACACGAGATGAAGTACATCTCCAGCTTGCTAATGGGGGATATCCCCTATGAAGAATTTGTTCCAACCAATGATGAGTTGGAAAAATTATGCCAAAAGAATGCCGACATGGTGGCTGTCTTTGAAGAGCTGCTATGCCACTACAAGATCTGTTCCTTGTACTATAAGAGTGGTACATCCGGCACCTGCTA
This sequence comes from Iris pallida, assembly GCA_029216955.1. Taxonomy (NCBI): domain Eukaryota; kingdom Viridiplantae; phylum Streptophyta; class Magnoliopsida; order Asparagales; family Iridaceae; genus Iris; species Iris pallida. The sequence goes on along the minus strand of JANAVB010009712.1, from coordinate 72,729 downwards.
CTCAACCAAATGGTTGCCATATCTCTTTCTCAACCATATCATTGAGGAAAAGACAAAGGAGCACGATAACTGCAAACCCACCTTCTTCAGACCACTTAGCAACAGCAAAGTGATAGGGTTGATGGACGAGAACAAGGATATGGATATCAAGATCGAAGATGATCTTCAATATCCCCCTCTTAAGAAAGATGACATTATTGAGAGTTATATGAGGATGGGCTATAGGCCCATGTCGAAGGAGGCCCAGTTGGTGGGTTTTCTCACTTATTGGCTTAGACGATACGTCGTTCCTGGAGCCAGCGCCGTCGATCGCTTTCATCGAAGCGTACTATTTGCTGCTGTCCGCTTAGTCTTCGGCTACTGGATGGATCTATTGTCAGCGATGACTTGTAGAGTGAATACTGGCCTCCGCCTTTTTGTCGATCAAATGGTTCGAGGAAAGGACGAGAAAGAAAGCTTTCCTCGGGTGGAGCTACCATACACATATCTGTTCGGATGGCTGCTTCTGCACTATCCTTCACTGATAAACCCCGATATGGAAGCGGTGAACGGCAGCTTCTTGAGGAGATTCTCCAAAAGCAAGTGGATATACACCACTTTAAGAGATTGCAGACGCGCTCTGAATCTCGAAAAGGGATAGAACTTCTATTGTGTTCTCCCTCCAGCTGGCTATGAGCATATGTCCACCAACCTTGTCGATTCTGGGAGGGCACAACCTCTGGGCCACACAATTTTCAACTGGTTGAAGACGATCCGACCATCTCACTTAGTTTACCGATTTGAAGATGAATGCTACCTGGAGCCTTATCTCCCGAGCCTTTTTGTACGCCAATTTGGCTATGACTAATTCTACGTAGGCAACGCCATAATGTGCCTATAGGGAAAAGGTTATCTGATCGATGGAGCTCGAGCTTGGGCTTAATATAATGCTCGGGACACGAGGACGATGTTCTCGATACCGCTAAAGAGCGATCGTGGTCCTCGTATGCTGTATACATATTCGCTCTTCTACACATCGACGAACACTTTTGCTGAGAATTTTAGTCTAGTAGACAGTTTTGCGACTGCGGCCCGATTAAAGAAGGGAGCATCTGTTGTGTTGGCTCCTGGTAATGATGAAGAGGATGAGTCAGTTGATGTACCGTTGGAAGCTTCAAGGGAAGCCAACTTCCCTGAAGAAGTCAATGAGCCGCTGCGCGTCTCTTTGAAGGTCGTCAGATCTCCAATCAAGGAGAGGAAGAAAAAGAAGGCGTAAGAACCTTCTTCTCCAGTTGCTAAAAGGAAGATTGTCTTAGAATCTTCAGAAAGGGTCACTACCCGGTCGCAATCTCGGCAGCATGCTGAGTCGACTCAGAGAGAAGAGGCGACGACTCCGACCTCTCTTCAAAGGCAAGTAGATGTTGTAGATGTAGAGAGTCCGGAGAGACCTTTACGCAGAAAGAAGATAGTTTTCAAGAGGAAAGTGGCCACTCCTCCAAGACCTATCCTGTCATCGGTCGTGACTAGTGTTGTTGCCGGAGTCATGATGTCGTCTCCTACACCTGCCCTTGAACCCAAACAGGAAGCTTTCAGTCCAGAGAAGGGATGAGGTTCTAGAGACCAGGGAGGATATCGCGGAGGCAGCAGATGAGGCTGCGAAGCCAAATGAGTCAGAAACAGAAACTGCCCACCTTCCAGCTTCTCCTCGATCACTACATGCCGAAGAAGATAAGTTAATGATTGAGGTACTGGACGATTATGACTTTGGCTTCCACGATGATGTAAATCCAGTTGCCGCAACTTATAGTAAAGAAGTACGTGAAGAGAGTGCAAATGATGAAGATACATCAGCAGAGGCTGTTGATGACACTCTGAATCCAGAAGAGGATGCTGATGTACATGCATCCCCAGAGAAGAATGCGGTTAAAGAAGTAGCACCGGAGGTAGCTACTATCACCCATCAAGGAGGTATTAATATTGACTGATATTAATACCCCTCTTTTATGGATTTAAATGGCTGACATCTTAATTTTTATCCATGCAGAAATTCAACTTTCTCCGATTCCTCCAGTATGCACTGATATAGTACAAATAAAGGAGATAGCCAACAGTAGCCGTCACTTATCAGGCGGCTCTAAAGTGGGTAGTAGCCAGGCAGTAATGACTGAAGCTACTTCCGCGAGGCTACAACCCATGTCAGCAGATGACAAACTTGTCACTGGTCCCAGCAATGGTAAGATTACCTTTACTTTTGATCCTTTTCGATAGTTGCTAATGACAGCAAACTGATGGGGTTTATTTGATTTCGCAGAGGAACATCTGGGAGGAGTAACCAGCTCTACCATAGCTCCCATGTCCAAAGAGACTACAGTTCATGCTGTCGAACTTCCACCTATGCAGGCACCTGCTGCTTCAATGTCCATGGGAGTAGCTGCTACACCCAGTGCTATAGCTACTAACAGATTCATAATTGGTTCCTTCACCAACCTCTTCTTTAATTCATTAGGACCCTTAGTAGAAAGGGTAATGGAGAAAGAAGATATTGGTTTCATCACTGTTAGAGGTCCAACCTCTTATCTGATCGCTGCCATCCAAAGTCAAGGTGATGAAGCTCAAGCTGCTTACCTTGAACACATACTGGATGAGTTGGAGGAATCAGTTAAGATCTACAAAGATCTCAATCGGGGAGAGGTAGAGTCCTTGGTACATGCTGAGTTTGAGAGGATGTCTCGAGAGGCTGCAGTTACAAAAGCTGATTTCTAGATTTTCTTGGATACTTTTGCTGCCAAGTCTTCAGAGTATAACTCTCAGATCGAAATAATAGCATCTGCTGCTAGGGAGAAGGAAAAGAAAGTTGCCGAGCTGAAAGCAGAGTTCGATCGACTTCAAGAAGAGTTGAGAATTGTTCAACTTGCTCTGGAAGAATTCGACTACTCAATATCAAGCTGCAGCCCAGCAACTGGACATTCTGACCCACGGAAGAAATGAGTATGTCAGGACTCATCAAGATGAAATCTCCCGCCGACTAGTAACCTTACCGACTTTTGATGATAATTCTGGCATGGAGGAAGCTAGAAGGCAAGTGATGGATTCTCGGGAGGAGCGACTTCAAACTTTAGAGCAGCAGATGGCTAGTTTGATGACCCCACCAGCTGAATAGAAAAAATTTTTGTATCTTCTGTTTTGTAACATGTCTTTTTATAATGCCTTTTAATTTTGATCAATAAAAAGACATTCTCTTTGTGGCTCTATTATTTGTTGCATATCTCATTCGGATATAAATAATAGCGATAGAAAATATATTCAGAGGTCTGGGACATGATATATTTCTAGATTTCGAAAATAATTATATTCATTATATCTGCTCAGAGGTAATGTAGACATGGCAGAATATAATTTGTTGAATATCATTATTTCAGTAGACAACTTAATCAAAGGTAACAAATACATGACAAGTTGCTGATATAAATTAACGGATGAATCGTCAAAATGCATGAATGAAATGAATCGTTGGAATGAACGGATGAACCGTCAGAGGAATTGAATGAACGGAAGATCCGTCGGATTAATGGATGAACGGGTGAACCGTCGAATGAATGGATGAACGGATGAACCGTCGGATGAATGTAGTGAACGGGTGAACCGTCGGATGAATGTAATGAACGGACGAACTGTCAGATGAATGGTTGAACGGGTGAACCGTCGGATGAATGTAATGAACGGGCGAACCGTCGAATGAATGTAATGAACGGGCAAACCGTTAGATGAACGGATGAACGGGCGAACCATCGGATGAATGTGTCGCTTCATTGTTTTACGAATCTCTGTCAATAAATAGAACAAAAAATTAGATGGAATGATCACTTTCACTTTTCAACATAAAGATATCGTCTGGAGATGCATCCAAGAAGGCTGAGGTCGCCCCGAAGGTTGAAGCAGGCACTGAAGAACGTCCTGCCAAACCGACTCAGTTAAAACAGACAGAGGCGGGCGAAGGTTCGTCTGTACCCAAGCCGCCGTGGGATATCTTGGACTTCCTACTTGAACCAGGAAAGACTGAAGAAGAAGTGGCCATGACGATGGCTGCTTGCAAGTTCCTGGTGGGTTCGAGCAAGAATGTTCTCGGCTCTTTTGCCATCTTTATTTTTGAGAAGGACGGTAGTGGTCCTCATCCTGTCTATAAAAAGGACGATAGTGATTATCGTCCTTGATATTATGTAATGTCATTCATGATGAAATAAAATCAAATTTTATTTATGCACTGTCTTGTCATATTTACATGAAATCCTTGTTACATTCATACATAGTATTTCTTAAGGAATTTGCCATTGATAGGCATCATAGCAACTCGATCGTCCAGCTCTGTAAGTTGATAGGCTCCATTTGAGAAGACTTTGCTCACAATGTAAGGCCCTTCCCATTTCGTATCGAACTTGCCTTTGCTCATATGAGTCATAGTCATAGGACGTCTAACTGTTAGAACGAGCTCTCCTTTCTGAAAGGCTCTAACTTTAACTTTGCGATTGAAAGTCTTCGAGATGCGGGCTTGGTATAACTCAATATGCTGTTGAGCCAATAGCCGCTTCTCGTCAAGCGCCTCCAATTCTTGAAGTCGAAGAATATCGTTGTTCTCCGTTGTCAGCTCATTAGCGATGGTAATCCTTAAGGACAGAATTTGAAGTTACAAGGGTAGAACTGCTTCGCAGCCATACAATAAAGAGAAGGTGTACAGCCTGTGGGGTTGCGGACCGTAGTACGATAGGCCCAAAGACATTCTCCAAGCTTTTCACTCCAATTCCATTTGTTAGTAGATAAAACTTCTTAAGGAGTTTGATGATAGTTTTGTTGAAGGCTTCAGCCAAGCCATTAGCAGCAGGATTGTAGGCTGTCGAAGCGACATTGTCAATCAAGTGATCATCGCAGAATCTTGTAAACTTCTGGATGATAAATTGAGGTCCATTGTCATGAATGATCCTTCGAGGTACACCAAATCTATAGATGACATGGTGTTTAACAAAGTTGATAACGCTGTTGGTTTTGACTTCAGCCAAAGGTATAGTTTCGACCCACATAGAGAAATAATCCGTTATGGTGAGTATAAATCGATGTCCCTTAGAAGAAGGAGGATTGATGGAACCTATAATATCCATGCCCCAAGCTTCAAAAGGCCAGGATGCAACAGTCGGATGAAGGAATTCTGAAGGTTGATGAATAAAATCTGCGTGGATTTGACAAGCTCGACATTTTCTTGCATATTCGATGGTATCAGATACCATAGAGGGCCAGTAGTAACCCATTCGTTGGATACGTTCTTGTAGTTTAGGTCAGGGATAATGTGCTCTGCAAACACCATCATGAGCTTCATGCAATACTTGCTTCGCTTCATCACCAGCAATACAACGTAAGAGAAGACCGTCATAAGTCCGTCGATAGAGAGTTTTGGTGGTCTGATTATAGTGGAACTGGAGAGATCGTCGACAAAAACTCGTAGCCTCCTTAGGATCTTCAGGGAGTATATCATGGACCACGAAATCGATGAAGGGAGCTCTCCAATCTTCACTGATAACATTAGCTTCAATAAGATTACTTAACTTAATATTACGATTGTTTTTGGTGCAGAACAATTCCCGATTAGAGACAACCACCACCTACTGCCTTTTAACAGGGATGGCTAAGACTGCTGCAAGATTGGCCAAAGCATCTGCTTCTGTATTGCAAGTTCGGCGAACATATTCGATGAAAAAGGCTTTGAATGATGTAGCCATGCTGATTGCCGCTTCATGATAAGGCACTAGATCTTGATGACGAACTTCATAGGTTCCTCTAACCTGGTTAACAACCAGCTTAGAGTCACCATAAATATCAAGATATTTGACGTCTAGTTGTTTAGCTAATTGAAGGCCAAGGAGTAGAGCATTGTATTCTGCCACATTATTGGAGCAAGGTTCATCTAGAGAATAGGCTCTTTGGATAGTTGACCCATCTGGAGAAACGAGAACAACCCCAACTCCTGCGATAATAGTACCATTTGGTCCGATCCTGGATGCACCGTCGAAGAATAGACGCCAAGTAGAAAATTATTCGGAGATCATATTTGATTCCAATGTCTCGTCTGGAATTTCATCGTGAAGTTTAGATGTTTCTGGAATAGGATGAGCTGCTAAAAAGTCTGCCAATGCTTGACCCTTAACAGATTTTTGTGGAACATATACCATGTCATATTGGGCTAGCAGAATGGCCCATGTAGCCAATCGAGAGTTGAGTGTACTTGGCTTCTTCATTAGTACCCGAAGAGGATTAACTCGGGATATGACATGAATAGTTTGGCCAATAATGTAATGCCCTATTTTTTAAATAGCAAACATAAGAGCTAAGCATTCTTTTTCGACCGGACTATAACGGTTTTCAGCACCAATCATAGTACGACTAAGATAATAGATGGCCTATTCATGGCCTTCTTTGTTCTTCTGGGCAAGTAAAGCACCCAATGAATGATCCATAACACGGACATACATTAAGAATGGTATGCCCGAGATTGGTGGCACCAAGACTGGTGGGTTCATGAGATACTGTTTAATGTCGTCAAATGCTCGTTGACATTCTTCAGTCCAAATGAAAGAGACACCTTTCTTCATTAATTGGGTAAATGGTCTACAGCGTCTGGACAGATTTGAAATAAATCTCCGGATGTACGCAAGTCGACCTTGGAATCCTCGTAGCTCTTTTAGGTTGCGTGGAGGACGCATCTCTTGAATGGCTTTGATCTTCTCGGAATCCACGTGTATACCTTTAGAGGTAATGACGAAGCCTAGAAATTTACCACTAGAGACACCCAAGAATGACTTAGTGGGATTCATTTTCATCTGATGTTGGCGTATTAGATCGAAGATAGTTCTCAAATCTTGGATGTGATCTTCCTTTAGACGACTCTTGACAGCAATATCGTCCACATAGCATTCAACAGTCTTACGCAATTGATCTTGAAAGATGGTACTCATAGCTCGTTGGTAAGTTGCACCAGCGTTCTTGAGACCAAATGGCATCACGGTTGTTTGCAAAAAACAAAAGTTGATCTTTATTTCACAAACTTTGAAAGAAGATTACAAGAATTCTGGGAAAGTACAACTATAGGAATCCGATCTGAATGACGATCGCTTTATCCTTTGGACGATGTGAACTTTGAAGACAGTAGCCTCTGAAGATTACAGCAGCACTTTGGCAAGAACTCCTGATGTCTGGTGATGACTTCTGATCTCTATATGATCCCCCTTAGGAAGGACTTGAAACTCTATTTGTAGAGTTCTAGAAATAACTACTTTTTAGTTATTCTGGATTGCGCAAGATGGATTGCGCATGCATTGGACCGCGCAAACATCAGACTGTGCTGGCAGTTATTTGATCGTAGGCCAACTGTATTGGACAAATGGTATTATTTCATTGAAATGCGCATGATCGTGTACAGACGGTTACCACGTGGTGGGTAATTGATGGCATGAAGGCCACGTGTACTTTGTCAGTTGTCTTGATGGAGTGTGCCACCTGAATTGTGCTGGCTTTAGATTACGCTGGGTTGGAACGCGCTGTAGAGAGTCTGGCCGATTGTGCTGCATGTATAGCTATCCTCGAGCGCTGTACTGTACGATAAACGAACAGTTTCCTCGTTCTCCGTGCTGTCAGTTGTCAGAAGATCTAATTCTCTGTCAGATAATGATGACAAGGCCATGTCAGCTTGCGCACTTGGATGAGTGTGCAGTTCTGCCTGTGCAATTGAGTTATTGCACAATCTGTCTCCTGCGCAGTTCACTTGAAGGATGGACAATTTGATTTTCATGGCTTCTTTGATGGTACAACTTGATTTTTAGGACCTACAAGACCCCCTTCAAAGTTTTCGAAGTTTGAAAATAGTCAAAGCTTCGAAATACTTTGAATTTTGATTTAAAAATCAAGTTGCGCAAGTAATGACTTGTCTGCGCAATTGGAGGAGTCAGCTTCCATTTCTTCGATGCAATCTGAGGCGACCGTTGCTCTCGAAAAACTATAAATAGTTCTCCTCCTTCCTTCTGTCATTCTTTACTTGTTTTCACTTTGCTTAAGAGAGAAAAATTCTCGAGCCTACTCCGACTCTCTTCCTACTTCTCCGTCGACTTCAAATGGCTCCGAAGCGTTCCGCCGACGACAAGGGCAAAGTCCTCGCCGAGTCTTCGAATTGTGCTGTGCTGCACATTTTACGATACGAAGTTGGTCACCCAGCATTGCAAGGTAGTCACTCGATCGAAAACCCTTTTTAGGGTTCTTCGACATGATTGAATCTTCGAACCTATCCCTTTTTAGAGATTTGGTTATACTGCGCCGCCCTGTTTAGGGTTTTGGTTGTATAAACCCAATAGTTTTCATTTTTATGAAGACTATTTTCTTGCGCAATCGGTTGGAAAGCGCTGGCAAAAGTCAGCACAATCTTCTAATTTGCGCAAGGCTGTCCAGCGCAAACTGATGCTTTGCGCAAGTTATTCAGCACAATCTGATGGCTTGTGCAAGTGGATGAGTTGGCGCCACTGGACAGTTTGCGCATAGAAGTTGTTGTTGCGTAATCTGAAGTTTTACAGACAGCACAATCTGATGCTTGTGCAATTTGTTGATTTTTTGGACAAAATCTTTGATTTTGCCTGTACTGAATTATGTCTTTCTGTTTGATGTAGTTAACATCAGAGAAGACCCAGAGTATGAAATCTTTGCAGGGACCCTTGCTGAACCAGAGTTTAAGGAAGATTTGTCCCATGTACTATTTCCCCAATATGCTTTGCCATCCTCCCGTCAAGCCATATTGGTAGCGCAGGACAATGAAACTTTATTGAGTCTGATGTATTGGCAGCCTCTGCAGACTGTCGATGCTATTACTCATAAGAAACCCCTGTTCTTATTTGGCGAAGCTATTGACAAGAGTTCTCAGCCGAGACCCCGTGTTGAGCAGAGAAAGGAGAAAATAATACTGTTATCGAACATTGCCAAATGCCTTCCTCTAGCCCGCTATGCCCATGCAAGCCATCCCAGGAGGATGGACTGGGATATTATCCCCCTCCAGCAAGCAAGGACCGGGAATATTTGTGTAAAAAAAGGACCAAATAACAGGGATATGTTCTATAGCTCCTCTGAGCGTTATAGCACCTTGCTCAGAGGATTGAAGCCTGGCTGCATCCCTCCAGCGAACTCTTCCTTGCTGCTGCCGGTGAGGACGCCGATCTTTGCTAATGAATATGCAAAGGTTGAGGACAGATACCCGGATCAGGACATCCGGCTGACAGGTCTGGTGAACCCAGACAATAAAAGATGGAACTGCATAACCAATTGGATATTGGTTCAGTTCGAAGAAAAGCTCAAAGAGATTGAGCTATATCAGGCGGTATACGCTATCGTATATGGATTCCTCCCCAACCCTCATCTTTTTCTGGCCTTGACAGAGAGGTACAATTTTAGGACAGGGACATTCATGACACCCTGCGGGGAGATTGGATTAGCCCTTCATGAGATGAAATACATCTCGTGCTTACCAATGGGAGACTTCCCTTATGAGGAATATGTTCCAACAAACGACGAGTTAGACCGACTACGTCGAGAGAATGCAGAGATGGTGGCCGTTTTTGAAGAACTACTGTGCCACTACAAAATTTGCTCCATGTACTATAAGAGTGGTTCTTCCGGCACTTGTTACTCATCAAAGTGGTTGCCCTATCTTTTCCTTAATCACATCATCGAGAAAAAGACTAAGGATCATGATACGTGCAACACGACCTTCTTCCAACCCCTCTGCCACAGTGAAGTGATAAGATTGGTGGATGAAAACAAGAAAATAGACATCAAAGTTAATGACGAACTTCAATACCCTCCATTCAAGACCGGAGATTTTATTGAGAGTTTTATGAGAATGGGCTACAGGCCCATGTCAAAGGAAGCCCAGCTAGCCAGTTTTCTGACATATTGGCTCTGAAACTTCGTCGTACCCGGAGCAAGCGCCGTGGATCGCTTCCACCGCGGCATGCTCTTTGCTGCTATCCGGTTAGTCTTTGGCTACCGGATGGATTTGTTGTCGGCAATGACGTGTAGAGTGAACGCAGGTCTTCGTCCTTATGTTGAATCTATGCTCAAATGGAAAGGTGAAAAGGGGAACTTCCCTCGGCTGGAGTTGTCTTACACCTATTTGTTCGGATGGTTACTTCTGCACCATCCGTCATTGATGAACCCTGACATGGGAGCAGTCGACGGTAGCTATTTGTGGAGATTCTTCCGGAGCAAATGGATATATACTAGTCTGAAAGATTGCAGACGTGCTTTGAACCTTGGAAAGGGGTAGAATTTTTACTGTGTTGTCCCTCCAACCGGCTATGAACATATGTCGACAAATCTAGTTGACCTTGGAAGACAGCCGTTGGGTCGGGCAGCATTTGATTGGCTGAGGACGATTAGGCCGTCGCACTTGGTGTATAGATTTGAAGATGAATGTTTTTTGGAACCATATCTGCCAAGCCGCTTTGCTCGTCAATTCTGCTACGACCAGTTCCACGTAGGCAATGCTATAACTTGCCTGCAAGAAAAGGGGTATCTGATTGATGGCACCAGAGCATGGGCTTATTACAATGCTCGAGACACAAGGACAGTGTTCTCGATGCTGACCAAGAGTGATCACAGCCCCCGGATGTTATACACATATTCGCTTTTTTACACAGCATCGAATACATTCGCCGAGAACTTCAACCTTATAGATAGCTTCGCGACAGCGACGCGTTTGAAGAAGGGAGCAACTGTTATGCTAGCTCCAGGTAATGATGAGCAGCATGAGCCAGTGGATGATCCGTTGGAAGACTCAAGGGAAGCTAATTTCCCTGAAGAGGTCAATAAACCACTGCGAGTTTCTTTGAAAGTGGTCAAATCTCCAACCAAGGAGAGAAAGAGAAGGATTAATGAACCTTCTTCTCCGGTTGCAAAAAATAAACTTATTTTAGACCCATCAGAGAAGGTCACCACCAGGTCACAGTCTCGACAACTGGCCGTGTCGACCCAAAGAGAAGAAGTGACCACACCGACCTCTCTTCCAAGGCAGGTCGATGTAGTAGATGTGGAGAGTCCAGAGAGACCTCTTCATAGAAAGAAACTGGCCTCCAGAAGAAGAAAGAGGGTGGTTAACCCTCCGAGACAAATCTTGTCCTCGGTGGTGGCCAGTGCTGTAGCTGGAATAACCATGTCATCCCATACACCTGCCCCCGAGCCTAGGCAGGAGACTCCATCTCTAGAGCAAAGGGACGAGGTTGAGCAGAGGGATGAAGCTGAACAGAGGGATGAAGCTGAGCTGAGAGGTGAAACTGGACAGAGGAATGATGAAGTTTTGCGATCTCCTTCTCTTGCGGTAAAAACTATCTAGCTTCCTGCTACACCAGGAGCACTCCGTGAAGAAGAAGATCATCTAATGATTGAAGCTCTAAATGATTGCGACTTTGGTCTACAGGACGATGTCAATCAAGCTGCTGCCGCAACTGCCAGCGAGGAAGCTCCAGAAGATAGTATAAGCAATGAAGATACATCAACAGAAGGTGTTGATGATACATTAAATCCCGAAGAGGGCACTGATGTCCATATGTCTCCCGAAGCCGTAGATGACACGCTACATCCTGAAGAGGATGTTGAGGTGTACGTGTCTCCGAAAAAGAATACGGATGTAGAAGTAGCACCTGTTGAAACTACTCCTGCTGATCCAAAAGGTATTAAATGATTTCATTTACCTTTTTTTCATAGATTCAAATAGCTTACAACTACATTTTTATCCATACAGAACTTGAATCTTCCCCGGTTCCCCCCGTATGCACAGACATAGTGCCAGTAATGGCTATCGCTAGCGGTAGCCGACATTTTTTGGGTGGTTCTGAAGCCGGAAGTAGCCAGGCAGTAATGTCTGAGGCTACCTCTGCTAAATTAGAATCTGTGCCAACAGATGAAAGTCTTGTTGCTGGGCAAGTCATGGTAAGATTACCTTTGATCTTTTGATCCTTTTCAATTAGTTGCTAATGACAACAACAATCAATGATAAGGTTCATTTGATTTTGCAGAAGAGCATCTGGGAGGAGCAGCTAGCTCTACGATGGCTCCTCTGTCTAAAGAGCCGTCTACTCAAAGGGAAGAAGCTGAACGTCTATCTTCACAGACACCTTCTGCTGCTTCAGCGTCTATGGGAGTAGCTGCTACTCCAGGTGCTCTGGCTACCAACCGTTTTATCATCAGCTCATTCAGCAACCTTTTCTTTAATTCTTTGAAACCCTTAGTAGATAGAGTGATAGAAAAAGAAGATGCTGGTTTCTCCACCGTCAGAGGTCCAACCTCTTATTTGATCGATGCTATCCGTCATTAAGGCGACGAAGCTCAGGCTATTTTTCTTGAACATGTACTAGATGAGCTGGAGGCATCGGTTAAAATTTACAAAGAGCTGAATAGGGAAGAGATGGAGCTCTTAGTACAAGCTGAATTCGAAAAGATGTCACAAGAAGCTGCAGTTGCAAAGGTTGACCTGCAAGTTATTTTGGACACATTCTCTACCAAGTCTGCTGAATATAATTCCAAAGTGGAAACAGTAGCATCTGTTGCTGACGAGAAGGAGAGGAAAGTTGCTGAGCTGCAATTCGAATCTACCGGTCTTCAGGAAGAGCTAAGACTTGTCCAGCTTGTTCTGGAGGATGAGGCCGCACAACACCAGGCTGCAGTTCAACAGCTAAACGCTCCGACTCTGGAGAGAGATGAGTATGTCGCAACTCATCAAGAAGAAATCTCTCGCAGAATATTAACCATGCCATCTTTCGACGATAAGTCTGGGATGGAGGAAGCTAGGAAGCGGGTGATGGAATCTCGTGAGGAGCGGCTGCAATCTTTGAAGCAGCAGATGACCAGCTTAATGACTCCACCAGCAGAATGAGAAAGACTTTTGTATCTTCAATCTTTTTATGAAATGTAATGTTGTAATGTCCTTCAATTTTGATCAATAAATAAAAAGATATTTTCTTGGTGGCTCTATTATTTATTGCATATCTTATTCAGATATAAATAATAGCGATAAAAAATATATTCAGAGGTTCAAGACATGATATATTTCTTAATTTTGGAAAATAATCATATTCAATTATATCTGCTCAGAGGTAATATAGACGTGACAAATATATTTTATTGAATATCATTATTTCAATAGACAACTTAATCAAAGATGATAAGTTGATGATATGAATGAAATGGATGATTCGTCAAAATGTGTGAACGAAATGAATCATCGGGATGAACGGATAAACCGTCAAAAGAATTGAATGAACGGGTGGACCGTCAGATGAATATGATGAACGGGCGAACTTTCAGATGGATGTAACGAACGGACGAACCGTCGGATGGATGTAATGAACGGAGGAACCGTCGAATGATGAACGGGTGAACCGTCGGATGGATGTGATGAACGGGTGAACCGTCAGATGAATGAACGGACGAACCGTCAGATGAATATGATGAACGGATGAACCGTCAGATGCATGTGTTGCTTCGTTGTCGTACGAATTTCTGTCTATAAATAGAACAGAAGATCAGATGGGATGGTCATTTTCATTTTTTAACATAAAGATATCGTCTGGAGATGCATCCAAGAAGGCTGAGATTGCCTCGAAGGTGGAAGCGGGTACTGAGGAATGTCCAGTCGAGTCGGCCAAGCTAAAGTAGATAGCAGTGGGCGAAGGTTCGTCTACACCCAAGCCGCCAAAGGACATCTTGGACTTCCTTCTTGAACCAGGGAAGACTGGAGAGGAAGAAGCCATGAGGATGGCTGCTTGCAAGTTCCTGGAAGGTTCGGGCAAGAGTGTTCTTAGCTTTTTTGCTGATCATGTCTTCGATAAGGATGGTAGTTGCCCGCGTCCCAATTTTGAAAAGGATAATAGTGACCTTCCTTGATATTATGTACTATCATTCAAGATGAAATAAAACTAAAATTTATTTATGAACTTGTCTGATGATTACAAGCAATATCTTTTACATTTATACATAATACTTTTTGAGGAACTTGCCATTGATAGGCATCATTGCAACTCGACCATCTAGCTCTGTGAGTTGATAGGCTCCATTTGAGAAGACTTTGCTCACGATATATGGCCCTTCCCACTTCGCATCGAATTTGCCTTTGCTCGAGTGAGTCATAGTCATAGGACGTTTGACTGTTAGAACGAGCTCTCCTTTCTGAAGGGCTCTGACTCTAACTTTGCGGTTGAAAGTCTTTGAGATGCGGGCTTGGTATAACTCAATATGCTGTTAAGCCATTAACCGCTTCTCATCGAGCGCTTCTAATTCTTGGAGTCGAAGAAGGTCGTTGTTCTCTGTAGTGAGTTCATTGGCGATAGCAATCCTCAGAGACGGAATTTGACATTCTAGGGGAAGAATTGCTTCACAGCCGTACACCAAAGAGAAAGGTGTACAACCTGTAGGGTTGCAGACCGTAGTATGGTAAGCCCAAAGACATTCTCCAAGCTTTTCACTCCAGTTTTGTTTGTTAGTAGACACAAACTTTTTGAGGAGCTTGATGATAGTCTTGTTGAAAGCTTCAGCTAAGCCATTAGCAGCAGGATTGTAGGCTGTCGAAGCGACATTGTCAATCCGGTGATCGTCACAGAACCTTGTGAACTTTTGGCTGATGAATTGAGGTCCGTTGTCATGGATGATTCATCGTGGTACACCAAGTCTATAGATGACATAGTGTTTGACGAAGTTGATGACGCTACTGGTCTTGACTTCAGCCAGAGGTATAGCTTTGGCCCATTTGGAGAAGTAGTCGGTTATTTCCAGTATGAACCGATGTCCTCTAGAAGAAGGAGGATTGATGGGACCTATGATGTCCATGCCCCAAGCTTCAAAAGGCCAGGAAGCAGCAGTCGGATGAAGAAATTTTGACGGTTGATGAATGAAATCTGCGTGGATTTGATAAGTTCGACATTTCCTTGCATATTCGATGGCATCAGATACCATTGAGGGACAGTAGTAACCCATGTGTCGGATGAGATCCTGTAGTTTAGGACCGGGTTGATGTGCTCCGCAGACACCGTCGTGAGCTTCACGCAGTACTTGCTTCGCCTCATCACCAGCAAGATAGCGTAAGAGTAGGCCGTCATAAGTCCGCCGGTAGAGAGTTTTGGTGGTTTGATTGTAGTAGAATCGCAGAGACCGCCGACGAATACGCGTAGCCTCCTTGGAATCTTCAGGAAGTATATCATGGACTACGAAGTCGATGAAGGGAGTTCTCCAATATTTATTGATAACATTGGCTTTAGTAAGATTACTGAACTCAATATTACGATAGTTTTCGATGCAGAACAATTCCCGATTAGAGATAACCACCATCTGCTATCTTTTGATAGGGATGGCTAAGACAGCTACAAGATTAGCCAAAGCGTCTGCTTCAGTATTGCAAGCTCGACGGACATATTCGATGAAGAAGGCTTTGAATGATGTAGCCATGTTGATTGCCGCTTCAAAGTAAGGCACTAGATCTTGATGGCGAACTTCATAGGTTCCTCTAACCTGATTAACAACCAGTTTGGAGTCACCATAAACTTCAAGATATTCGACGTCCAGTTGTTTAGCTAACTGAAGGCCAACGAGTAGAGCATTCTATTCTGCCACGTTATTGGAGCAAGGTTCATTTAAGGAATAGGCTCTTTGAATAACTGACCCGTCTGGAGAAACAAGGACAACCCCAACTTCTGTAAAAATGGCACCATTGGGTCCAATCCTGGATGCACCATCAAAGAATAGACGCCAGGTAGGAAATTCTTCGGAGATCATATTTGATTCCAATATCTCGTCTGGAATTTCATCGTAGAGTTTGGATGTCTCTGGAACAGGATGAGCTGCCAAGAAATCTGCCAGTGCTTGAACTTTGACAAATTTTTGAGGAACATATACCATGTCATATTGGGATAGCAGAATGGCCCATGTAGCCAGCCGAGAATTAAGTGTGCTACGCTTCTTCATCAATACCCGGAGAGGATTAACTCGGGATATAACATAAATAGTTTGGCTAATGATGTAATGCCGAGTCTTTTGAACAGCAAACATAAGAGCTAGGCATTCTTTTTCGACCGGACTATAACGATGTTCGGCACCAATCATAGTACGACTGAGATAATAGATGGCTTGTTCATGGCCTTCTTTGTTCTTTTGGGCAAGTAAAGCACCCAATAAATGGTTCATAGCACGGACATACATTAAGAACGGTATGCCAGAGGTTGGTGGCACCAAGACTGGTGGATTCATGAGATACCGCTTTATGTCATCAAATGCTCGTTGACATTCTTCGGTCCAAATGAAAGATACACCCTTCTTTATTAGCTGAGTAAATGGTCTGCAGCGTCCAGACAGATTCAAAATGAACCTCCTGATGTACGCAAGTCGACCTTGGAATCCTCGTAGTACTTTTAGGTTGCATGGAGGACGCATCTCTTGAATGGCTTTGGTCTTCTCGGGATCCACGTGTATACCCTTAGAGGTAATGAGGAAGCAGAGAAATTTGCCACTAGAGACACCCAAGAATGACTTGGTGGGATTCATTTTGAGTTGATGTTGGCACATTAGATTGAAGATAGTTCTCAAGTCTTGGATGTGATCTTCCTTTAGACGACTTTTGACAGCAATATCATCGACATAGCATTCGATAGTCTTATGCAGATGATATCGAAAGATAGTACTCATGGCTCGTTGATAAGTTGCACCAGCATTCTTGAGACCAAATGGCATTACGGTATAGCAGTAGACTCCGCAAGGAGTGCGGAAAGAAGTATGTTTTTCATCTTCAGGATTCATCCGAATCTGATTGTATCCGGAGAATCCATCCATGAAATATATTTGCTCGAACCCACAGGTGTTGTCAATCATGATGTCCGTGATAGGGAGAGGAAATTCATCTTTTGGACATGCTTTATTAAGATACCAAAAGTCGATGTAGACTCGAACTTTTTCGATTTTCTTTAGAACTGGGACGACATTGGCTACCCAATCAGGATGCTGCTCTCCTCGAATAAAGCCACAAACGACGAGCTTCTTGACTTCTTCGTCGATTGCATCCATCATTTCTGGCTTGAAGCACCGTTGTTGTTGTTTGACTGGTTTTGCATTTGGCAGGATGTTCAATTTGTGAGTAGCAACTTTGGGATCTAGTCCTGGCATTTCTTCATAGCTCCAGGCAAAGACATCAATATATTCTTGAATAAAAGAATTAATTCTTGCTTATCTACCTCTGGAAGGTTCTTGCTAATAAATATTGGACGAGGTGACCCGCTCTCTCTTACATCGATTTGAACTAATTGATCTTCAGTAGGATGTTCTCTTTGTTCAAATCAGAGTTCCCATTGGGTATCCATTCGTTGAGCCCAAGGATCTGTTTCAGGATTTTCTTCAACATCCTCGTCATAACCTTCTGGAAGTTCAACGGAGACCATGTTAGAAGATACAGTCAATCGATGAACTTGACCGATGCTGGTGTCAGAATCCCATGATCTGGAATAAGAAGAGTTAGAGCGCTCTTCACTATCGGATTCAGAGGCTGCTGGGGATAATACCGGAGGTAAAGCATATCTGAGACCTCTCTTGGTCCTGCTATAGTACATCTCTGACTTCCCTTTTGGCACAGCCGTATGGATAGGAGTTTTTCTACCCTTACCGTAGTTGAGGCCACTCTTGAAGTCATAACCCATCTTTCGGATGATGTCTTTTGATTGTTGACTGTAACGACGAAGTTCAAGATGCCCTGTATCGTTACTTTTGCTATCATCCTTATAGCTGAATTGTTGTTCTGGTCCTTTACTAAAAAGTATCGGACTCTCGCCTTTCTTTCGAGTGGGAACAACACGATATGAATCACTTGGATGTTCGAGTGAGACTTCTGTTTAAAGAGACCGTACAACTCCCATTATAAATGACTGAAAGCTATCTAACATATCTAAATAGCACTTAGCATGATAAATGACATCCGTATACTGGAAAGTATAAGCTTTTTAATTAATTTGTACATCTGTATTTATAGCAGGACCTTTAGCCTTAGCAGGCTTGGTCAGATTGATTACAAGAGGGGGAGAAGAAGAACGTGGAGGAGGATTAGCCTTGTTACAACGGAGGTCGATAACAAGCAGCTCATAGGAGGTGAGCTCCCTTTTTTCCTTATTATGAGATAAATCAATAACAAGTGGCTCAGAAGAGGTGAGCTGCCTTTTTTCCTTGTTACGACGTAAGTCGATAACAAGTGGCTCAGAAGAGGTAAGCTCCCTTTGATCTTGACAATCATCAGTTGGTTGCTTCTGGACTGGTAAGTGAATAGCCAGTGGTTTAGAGGATTGAGGACGAGAAACACACCCTTTGACAGGTATGATGAGGATGTCATTAGGCACTGCTTCTTGTTCTTCTTCAGTGTCCAGAGACAGTACTACTTTCATGAACTCATCCTTGTACATACGAGCATCATTGCAGTATGCTTCGACACCTTTGAAAGGATAGAGATCAGCAACCTCCTTTTGAACCTCTCCATTGTCATCAACATATTTGAAACATTGATGGAGAGTCGAAGGAACAATGTTATGTTCATGCAGGAATGGTCTCTCCAATAGAGAATTGTAAGAACAACCATGGTTGTCAATGATGTAGAAGGTCGTCTTTGTGCAAAGATTGCCTATTTGGAGTTTTAGGCGAATCTTGCCCAGAGGCTCACTCCTTTCCTGGTTGAACCCGAGGATGGTGGTGATTGTACTGGAAAGACTATGTACTGGGATCTTCAATGCATTTAACATTGTCTTCGACATGATACTGAGAGCAGACCCTGGATCTATCAGAATACGATCGACTTTTATCGAATCGACATATCCTGTATAGTATAGAGGACGGTCGTGCCTATTATCTTCCATCAGCATGTCATCCTGTGTGAAAGTTATATTTGGAATTAACTCCAACACACTATGACAATGGAGGCAAGAGACTGGCTCTGCTTATGGCTTCTTCAGAAGGGCTAGATAGGTTTCTGCCTGCATGAGAGCCTCACTCAGAGTTTCCCGAGTCTCTTTGGAGAGACGCAAGAGCTCGAAGAATGACAGCCGGGCCGGTGTATTGGCTAACTGAGCCAAGATATCAAAGTTGTAAGGCTTTTCAAGTCCGGAAAGAGATGACTTCTTCAAAGGTTTGTCGAAGCGGACATATTGTTTGCCTTTTTCAGCGACCGTCGGCTTGGGAGGAGTGGGTTCTACCACCGGTAAAGAGGCAGAAGGTTTGTCTTCAATGGAAGCAGGCTGCACTGGAGCAGGCTCAGAAGAAGAAGCAGGATTTTCCTGAGCTTCGGGATAATCCTTTAGATAGGCTTTCCCTGATCTGGTGTCCAACAGGATCTCTGCGTCAATTATGGGGTCAAAAGACACCATATTGCAAGACTTTGTCTTGCCCTTGGAGCGGTCCTTCTTCTTGGAGGAAGAGAAAAGTTCGAACTCTGAAGCCAAATCCGGATGAATCCACATAATCTCGCCATTGTCAAGAGACAAGGGGACGAGACCTTCACTTCATGAAGGAGGGAGATTCTCGATCTCAAGAGTAGCTTTGGGGATAGAGATGACACCATGCTGTACCATCTACGGCAGGAAGTCACCGAATTGAACTGATACCAAGTTTGCGGTAACAGTCTTCTCATCTTGCTGTAGAGTGACAACACCAGCGTTGACCAGCTATTGGATCTTGCCTTTGAGCACATAACACGCTCGAGTGGGATCCCCAATAAACTTGTGATAGACACAATACTTGGGATGATCAGTCTTACTGACCTCATCAGGCTTCTTCGGATATGGGAGCTGAAGCTTGTTGCTTTTGATCAAGCAATCAAAGATGCTCACGGTGTCATTCTCGTCAAAAGAGTACTCTACTTTTGGACAAGGTTCCCTTGGTAGAGGTGCTGAAGGAGTAGAAGTGGACGTAGGTGGAGCCACATTAACCGCCAGAGATTCTTTGTTTTTTAAGTTGATATTCAAAGTTTTCTTTCCCTTGCGGTTGTTTTGGCGATTACTACCACCCGATGTCTGGTGTTCATCCCGGTCGGGGTTAGACATTTGTACCCCTAGTTGTTTGAATTTGTCGACGCTAACTTCAGCTGCTTTAGCGTTGACAATGAAGGATGGCCAGTCTTGGAACTGAGTTGACCCCGTCCACATGCTGATGATAGGCAAAAGATTTTCCTTACAGGTGTCTATGGTGACAACGGCCGGAGTTCCAGGAGGCATTTTTAAAGCTTCTCGGCGGAACCTTTCAATAAAACTCTCAGCAGTTTTATTGTGTCTTTGTTTGATTTTATTGAGGGATGACATGGTCATGTCATTGATCCCCTCATAGAATCATTCCAAGAAGATCTGTTTTAGACCTGAGAATGAGGTGATACAACCATCGGACAAGCTTCTGTACCAATCGTATGCTACACCAGCTAAACAACCGACGAATACCCTGGTAAGAAGAGCGTCATTAGGTTGAAGTTGGACAGTCATTACCTCAAAGTGGTTAATGAACTGACTAGGAGAAGTGCTGCCATCAAACAACGAGATTATTGGAATCTTTTACTTCAGAGGAAATGGGACTTCCTTCCATTCAACTGGGTAGGGTTGTTTGATCCCCAACCTCTGCAAGTTGTTTGAGTAACTCTAGCAGAAGGACTTCTGGCCACAGTCTCAGCAACTTGCGCAGCAGGAGTCTGGTTGCCAGATTGTTTGGGTTGCACTCTGGTTGCTGGAGTGGTGGATTGCGAAGGCAAAGTTGCAGCCAACTGCTCCAGAGGAATAGGAGTCTTGCACTTTGACAGAGCAGCATAGGAAGTGGGTTGTGTACTGGCAAGGGGAGCAACATACTGCGCATGGGCAGTAGCAGTAGACTGCGCAAGAGAGATAGAAGTCATGGAAACAGAGGCAGTAAACTGTGCAGCAGGCTGAGCAGCAGAAGTAGACTGCACAACAGTCTTGGGGGCCCATACTGGGTGAACTTTGCTTGTGGTAGAAGTTCTTACAGTGCGAGGGGTGGTCCTGGAGTTGATCATCGCCTCGTAGGCCGTCTGTTGACCTTTACAACCAGCGTCTTCTACGTCTTTCCGATAGACGTAACGTCCCATTGAGTTGTCACTTCCTCGTCGGAGGATAAAGTCGTCCCCAGCAGAGTCGTCATTTTGTTTGCAAAAAATAAAAGTTGATCTTTATTTCACAAACTTTGTAAGAAGATTACAAGAATTCTAGGAAAGTACAACTATAGGAATCCGATTTGAATGACGATCGTTTTATCCCTTGGACGATGTGAACTTTGGAGACAGTAACCTCTGAAGATTGCAGCAGCACTTTGGCAAGAACTCCTGATGTCTGGTGATGACTTCTGATCTCTATATGATCCCCCTAGGAAGGACTTGAAACTCTATTTATAGAGTTCTAGAAATAACTACTTTTATTTATTTTGCATTGCACAAGATGGATTGTGCATGCATTGGACCGCGCAGACATCAGACTGCGCTGACAGTTATTTGATCGTGGGCCAACTGTATTGGACACATGGCATTATTTGATTGAAATGCGCGTGATCGTGTACAGACGGTTACCACGTGGTGAGTAATTGATGGCATGAAGGCCACGTGTAATTTGTCAGTTGTCTTGATGGAGTGTGCCACCTGAATTGCGCTGGCTTCAGATTGCGCTGGGTTGGAATGCGCTGCAGAGAGTCTGGCCGATTGCGCTGCATGTACAGCTGTCCTCGAGCGCTGTACTGCACGATAAACAAACAGTTTCTTTGTTTTTCGTGCTGTCAGTTGTCAGAAGATCTGATTCTCTGTCAGATAACGATGACAAGGCCACGTCAGCTTGTGCACTTGGATGAGTGCGCAGTTTTGCCTGTGCAATTGAGTTGTTATGCAATCTGTCTCCTGCGCA
This sequence comes from Iris pallida, assembly GCA_029216955.1. Classification (NCBI taxonomy): domain Eukaryota; kingdom Viridiplantae; phylum Streptophyta; class Magnoliopsida; order Asparagales; family Iridaceae; genus Iris; species Iris pallida. Next base: position 50,776 of record JANAVB010009712.1, on the reverse strand, counting down.
GTTCATTTGAAGGATGCATAATTTGATTTTCATGGCTTCTTTGATGGGTGCAACTTGATTTTTAGGACCTACAACGGTATAGCAGTAGACTCCGCGAGGAGTACGAAAAGAACTGTGTTTTTCATCTTCAGGATTCATCCGAATCTGATTGTATCCGGAGAAGCTGTCCATGAAGGATATCCTTTCGAACCCACAAGTATTGTCGATCATGACGTCTGTGATAGGGAGAGGAAACTCATCTTTTGGACAGGCCTCATTAAGATCCCGAAGTCGATGCAAACTCGAACTTTACCATTTTTTTAAGACTGGGACAACGTTGGCTACCAAATCTGGATGTTGTTCTTCTCGAATAAAGCCACAAGCTATGAGCTTTTTGACTTCATCATCAATAGCGTCCATCATTTCTGGCTTGAATCGCCTTTGATGCTGTCTAACTGGTTTTGCATTAGACAAAATATTAAATTTATGAGTGGCAATTTTGGGATCTAAACCTGGCATATTTTCATAACTCCAGGCGAAGACATCAATGTATTCTCGAATTAGAAGAATTAATTCTTGCTTATCCGCCTCGGGGAGGTTCTTGCTGATGAATATTGGACGAGGTGACCCATTTTCTCCTACGTCAATTTGGACCAATTGATCTTCGGTAGGAGGTTCTCGTTGTTCAAATCGGAGTTCCCATTGGGTATCCATTCGTTGAGCCCAAGGATCTGTTTTGGGATTTTCTTCGATATCTTCGTCATAACCTTCTGAAAGTTCGGCAGAGACCATGTTAGAAGATACGATCAGCTGATGAACCTGACCAATGCTGGAGTTAGAATACTATGATCTGGAATAAGAAGAGTTAGAGCGCTCCTCACTATCGGATTCAGAGACTTCCGGAGATAATACTGGAGGTGAAGCATATCCAAGACCTCTTTTTGTCCTGCTGTAATACATCTCTGATTTTCCTTCTTGACAACCGTACGGATAGGAGTTCTTCTACCCTTACCGTAGTTGAGGCCATTCTTGAAGTCATAACCCATCTTTCGGATGATGTCTTTTGATTGTTGACTATAACGACGAAGTTGGAGACGTCCCATATCGTTATTTTTGCTATCATCTGTATAGCTAAATTTTTGTTCTGGCCGTTTACTAAAAAGTATTCGACTTTTGCCTCTCTTTCGAGAAGGGACAACAAAATATAAATTATCTGGGTGTTCGAGTGAGACCTCTGTTTGAAGAGATTGTACAACTCCTATTGTAAATGACTGATAGCTATCTAACATATCCAAATAGCACTTTGCATGATAAATGACATCAGTATACTGGAAAGTAGATGCTTTTTTATTGATTTGTACATCTGTATTTACAACAGGACCATTAGCCTTAGCAGGCTTGGTCAGATTGATTACAAGAGGGGGAGAAGAAGAACGTGGAGGAGGATTGGACTTGTTACGACGGAGGTCGATAACAAGCGGCTCAGAGGAGGTAAGCTCCTTTTTGTTCTTGTTATGAGATAAATAAAAAACAAGTGGCTCAGAAGAGGTGAGCTGCCTTTTATCCTTGTTACGACGTAGGTCGATAACAAGTGGCTCAGAAGAAGTGAGCTTCCTTTGATTTTGGCCACCATCAGTTGGTTGCTTCTGGACTGGAAAATGAATAGCCAGTTGTTTGGAGGATTGAGGATGAGAAACATGCCCTTTAACAGGTATGATGAGGGTGTCATTTGGGTTGTGCCTCTTGTTCTTCTTCAGTGTCCAGAGCCAGTACTTCCTTCATGAACTCATTTTTATACATGCGAGCATCGTTACAATATGCTTCGACACCTTTGAAACGGTAGAGATCCGCAACCTCTTTTTGAACCTCTCTTTTGTTATCAACATACTTGAAACATTGATGGAGAGTTGAAGGAACAATGTTGTGTTCGTGAAGAAATGGTCTCCCCAAAAGAGCATTGTAAGAGCAACCATAGTTGTCTATAATGTAGAAGGTCACCTTTGTGCGAAGGTTGCCAATTTGGAGTTTTAGGCGAATCTTGCCCAAAGGCTCACTTCTTCCTTGGTTGAACCCCGGGATGGTGGTGATTGTACTGGAAAGACTATGTACTGGGATCTTCAGTGCATCTAACATTGTCTTCGGCATGATGCTGAGGGCAGACCCTGGATCTATCATAATACGATCGACTTTCATCGAGTCGACATATTCTGTATAGTATAGAGGACGGTCATGCCTATTGTTTTCCATCAGCATATCATCCTGTGTGAGGCTAATATTTGGAATTAACTCCAACACACTGTGACAATGGAGGCAAGAGACAGGCTCTGCTTTCGGCTTCTTCAGAAGGGTTAGACAGGTTTCCGTCTGCATGAGAGCTTCACTCAGAGTTTTTTGAGTCTCTTTGGAGAGGCACAAAAGCTCGAAGATTGACAGCCTGGCCGGTGTATTGGCTAGTTGGGCCAAAATATCAAAGTTGTATAGCTTCTCAAGTCCAGAAAGAGATGACTTCTTCAAAGGTTTGTCGAAGCGGACTTGTTGTTTGCCATTATCGGCTGCTATCGGCTTCGGGGGAATGGGTTCTACAACCGGTGAAGACATAGCAGGGATGCCCTCAGCAGAGATAGGTTGCACTGGATCAGACTCAGAAGAAGAAGCAGGGTTTTCTTGAGTTTCGGGAACTTTTCGTAGGTAGGCTTTCCCTGACCTAGTGTCCAACAGGATTTCCTCTTCAATTATGGGGTCAAAAGACACCATATTGTATATCTTTGTTTTGCCCTTGGAGCGGTCTTTTTGCTTAGAAGGAATCTCGAAGTCAGAAACAAGATCAGGATGAATCCACATAATCTCTCCATTATCAAGGGATAAGGGGTCGAGACCTTCACTCCGTAGAAGAGGAAGATTCTCGATCTCAAGAGTAGCCTTGGGGATAGAGATGACACCGTGCTGTACCATATGTAGAGGGAAGTTACCGAACTGTACTGAGACCATGTTCGCGGTAACAGTCTTCTCATCTTGTTGAAGAGTGACAACACCAGCATTCACTAGCTCTTGAATTTTGCCTTTGAGAACGTAACATGCTCGAGTGGGATGCCCAATGAACCTGTAATAAACACAGTATTTGGGATGATCAGTCTTACCAACCCCGTCGGGCTTCTTCGGGTCTGGGAGTTGGAGTTTATTGCTTTTGATCAAGCAATCGAAGATGCTCACAGTATCGTTCTCATCAAAGAAGTACTCTACTTTTGGACGAGTTTCCCTTGGTGGAGGGGCAGAAGGAGTAGAAGCAGACGTAGATGGAGCTACGTTGATAGCCAGAGATTCTTTGTTCTTCAGATTGATGTTCAAAGTTTCTTTACCTTTGCAGTTATTCTGGCGATTACCGCTACTAGCTGTCGGGTGTTCATCCCGGTCGGGGTTAGACATGTGTACCCCCAACTGCTTGAATTTGTCAGCGCTAACTTCAGCTGCTTTAGCATTGATAATGAATGATGGCCAGTCTTGAAATTGAGTTGACCCCGTCCACATGCTGATGATAGGCAAAAGATTTGCCTTGCAGGTATCTATAGTGACAGCGGCCGGAGTTCCAGGAGGCATCTTTAATGCTTCTCGACAGAATCTTTCAATGAAACACTCAGCGGTTTCATTATGTCTTTGTTTGATCTTGTTGAGGGCCGACATGGTCATATCGTTGATTCCCTCGTAGAATCGCTCCAAGAAGATTTGTTTCAAACCTGAGAAAGAGGTGATACAACCATCGGGCAAGCTCCTATACCAATCGTATGCTACACCGGCTAAACAGCCGACGAACACCCTAGTAAGAAGAGCGTCATTTGGTTGAAGTTGAACAGTCATTACCTCAAAGTGGTTAATGAATTGACTTGGAGAAGTGCTGCCATCAAACAGCAAAATTGTTGGGATTTTGTACTTTGGAGGGAATGGGACTTCCTTCCATTCAACTGGATAGGGTTGTTTGATCCCCAATCTCTGTAAGTTGTCCTTCTCTTTGAAGGCCTCGAATTGAGTGCGCAAGAGCTTGACAGCTTCATTAGCATCCTCCGATGACGCAGAAGGAGTAGGTTGAGTGTTAGGAGGAGGAACAGCATAGTAAGTGCTACCCTAGCTCCTGACTGACTCGGTGTAGGTTGAATTTGTACAGGGAATATTTGAGGAGATACTACCCCCAGACCTGCATTGACAGGCACCGATGATGCTATAATCTCAGGATTTACAGTAGGTACTATCGGTGGTACTGTATGTTGGGCCACAATGATAGAATGCATACTTACGACTGTTTCAGCCATGTCTTCAGCTTATCTTCCAGTGCAGCTATTCGTTGTTCTTGATTTGCTGAACTGGAAGCATCTGGGTCTTCAGTGACAACGTATGCTGTCACTTCTCTAGGTACAGTAGAAGACACTGTCTGTTCAGAACTTTCGCTGTATGCATCATAATCAGAGAAGGAATCATCTCCTGAATGAGAAGTAGGAAGATGACCAGAAGGATCTTGAAGAAGATTCCTTTGACCGATTGTGTCTCGGCTTCGGGATCTGGTGTGTTGAAATACTCCTTCAGAAGATTCTTGGAGTAAATCTAAGTACCGCTGGCTGGGCCTGCGAGGCTTGCCATGTTTGGAGCACTTTCTACCCTCAATGTCTCAAGAAGTCATGTTGACGGAAGCATACAACACTTCGTCTTCATCTTCTGACATAGGTTTCGAAGTTGCAAAATCAGACGATCGAAGACAGATCGTTTTGTTGTCTGGCAACAGTACTTGATGACAACCTTGTGATTACAATTGTATCCAAGTGGCTGAACTGGAGGTGTTGAGATGTTGTCCCATTTTTGCTTGAGGTGCTCTCGGAGATCAGGAATAATGATGGGACGAGAAGAAGTCTGAGAAATATGTTCTTTGACAACATTCAGAACATGGTTCCGGTTCTTCAGATGTTTTGTCCCGTGAGTATACAGAGAAGTACTCACCTCGTTAGCATAGGTGTCAGGATTTTTCTTCTTGGAAGTTTGCCTCTGATGCAGGTTCATCTTCGGCATTGGCTGCTTGCGTTTCATAAAAGCTGGTCTATTGAGATAAGTCCGTAGATCAGCAAATTCACCCCCAGGGGTTTTTGTCTGAGACACCAGTAATTTTTCTTATTTTGAGCGGGATATCCGAAGAGTTGGGAGATCTTGGAGTTCTGCTACCGAAGTAGGCAGAATACCTCTTTGATCAGTACATTTCCCTTTAGCAAGGAGGGAAGAACTCTTGTTTGAGAGAGTTCTTGTACTGATTGGTGCCGAGGCACGTTCAGATTGATCTTCTACGGTAAAAACCGGAGAAGACTGAGAAAAGACCAAAGGACCTTTTCCCTTATTTTGTGAGTGTTTCCCTCTGTTGTCTTCCAAGTCGTGGAACGAGGAAGTTTGAGAAAAAACCAACGGGCCTTTTCCTATGTTCTGAGGAGGAGGAGGAACAGTCAACAGACTACCCCCAGTGGATTGCGCTGGAGCAACAGGGTGCTTGAGAAGAGGAGCAGAGTTTTTTCCCTTGCTGTAAGAAGAAGGGAGATTAGCCAAAGGACTATCCCTATTAGACTGCGCTGGAACAGCTTGTGCTAGGGTTGATTGCGCCTGGGGAGCTTTGACAGATGGCCTTTTGGCCACAGAAACTGTAGTTTGCGCAGCAGGAGTTCTGGCTTTAGTGGATTGCACAGGAGAAAAAAGAGGTCACCAACTGCGCTAGGGGGAGAGGAGTCTTGCACTTTGCCATAGCAGCATAGGAAGTGGCTTGCGCGGCAGCAAGAGGAGCAGTACATTACGCAGGAGCTTTGGCTTGTACTTTGGTAGTAGGGGTGGTGTTTTGCGCAGGAGCAGAAGTGGCCAGTGGCTCCTTAGCAGCTGAGACAGCAGGTTGCGCAGATGGTTGTGCAGAGGACTGCGCAGAGGATTGCACAGAGGACTTTGGAGTCCACACCGAACAAACATTGCTCTTGGCAGAGGTTGCAGTGCGACGAGTAGCCCCGAAGTTGATCATCGCCTCGTAGGCAGTCTGGTTGACCTTCACAACCAGCATCTTCTGCATCTTTCCGATAGAGGCAACGTCACATTGAGTTACCACTTCCTCGTCGGAGGAAAAAGTCGTCCCCAGCAGAGTCCCAATTTTGTTTGCAAAAACAAAGGTTCTTTTATTTCACAAACTTTGTAAGAAGATTACAATTGAATTCTGGGAAAGTACAACTATAGGAATCCGATCTGAAGACGATCGTTTTATCCCTTGGACGATGTGAACTTTGAAGACGATAGCCTCTGAAGAATGCAGCAGCACTTGAGCAAGAACTCCTGATTTCTCTGATGATCTTGAATGATCTGATGTACATAATGAAGGACTTGAAACTCTATTTATAGAGTTCTGGAAAATAACTAATTAGTAGTTATTTCTGGATTGCACAGACTGGATTGTGCAGGCATTGGACTGCACAAGCAGCAAACTGTGCGGGCAGTTACTCGATCGTGGCTCAACTGTATTAGACGCGTGGTATTGTTTGATTGAAATGCGTATGGTCGTGTACAGACGGTTGCCACGTGGTGAGCAATTGATAGCATGTAGGGCTTTTTTGATGAGTGCAACTTGATTTTTAGGACCCACAGGGTTATCACATGCCTAGTTACTAACAAGATGTAGTTGAGATATTCCCGCAGTCACAAGCCCTACAAACTATCCAGGCTATCCAGACGAATGTTACGAGAGTTATCAAGATTTCTGGTGTACTTGAGTACTTAGGATGTAAGAAGTGCAACACATAACAGTGTGCTGAAAATGTGCCCTACTCGACGGCAGGCTACAAGTCCACAGGTATGGCCGGGATAACGGGATCGCCTGTAACTGGAAAATCTCTCTATATGAGCTACTTGATCAATCTAGTCATTTAACCTAATTAGATTCATTATGAATTTCTAACCGTGGTAACCATAAATCCATGTGCTAGACATGATACAAGACACGACAAATAGCTTGTACAAACATAATCGAAAAAATCAACCACGGAGTCAAGATAATAGTTAAAGTAGCAAGACAGGAGTAGCTGTCACAACAACATTCAGGTTATACATGTCATATCAGGTTTACTTGTCATATCAAGAATACTTGTCAGGAGTGCACCACGACGGGCCATTATCAAGATTATCAAGACGGGATTATATTATCCTGACCAAGTTCAAGTTACTAGCATAAGATTATCAAGTCGGGTCGTCGCAATTTAGGCCAAGTACAGAAAATATGCAAAAAAGATCAAGAATATCCATGGGTGATTGAAATCATCAGTCCCATATGAACTCCAGTTAAAGTGAGACAGGAAGATTCTTGAAGCCAAGAGGGAGATCTACAACATGAAAGTGGGACAGGGGTGCGGATGCATGACGCACGGGGCGCGGATGCACGTTGCGCGGGCATGCGGCAAACGAAATATACGACGCACAAAATGGGCTGCGCGCGTGGACAAAACTGGCAACGGCGCGCAGGGCACGGATGCACGGTGTGCGGGCGCACGACAAATGAAACGCGCGGGGGCGTGACACACGAAACGTGCAGCACGCGTGGACAAAACTGGCCACGGCGTACGGGGCGCGGATGTACGGTGCACGGACGCGCGATAAAAGAAACGCGCGGACGCGAGGCAACTGAAATGCGCGGGCGCGCGGTGCACGAAACGCGCAGCGTACAGGTACACGGTGCAAGGATGCACGGCGCACGGGCGCGCGCACGGGTGCACGGTGGGTGGGGCACGGAAGCATGGCGCGCAGGCACGACAAACAAAACGCGTGGGCGCACTCCGCGTGGGTGCACGGCGCGTGGGGCGCGGATGCATGGCACGCGGGAGCACGACGCGTGGGGCACGGATGCATGGCGGCGGGCGCGCGACATTTTTTATCATCTCGGCAGCACCGAAGATGTGCGAGGACCATGAATACGAGAACGTTCGTAACTTCCTCAAAACAAGTCGAAATCAAGCAATTTAAAAGCCAAAATTGGAAAGAATTGAATTTTCCACAACATGGAACCATTAGTTTTTGAAAATAACAAGTTTTTAGAGATCAAAACCAAGAAAAATAAACACACTTAAAATTTAGATCTACAAAAATATAACCATCAAACCAAAAGTTTCAAGTTCTAAAGATACTTAGAATCATTCAAGGAAGAGAATAGAACAATCAAAAATGGAGATCCATCATATTCTCCATGGAGCAAGTTATATTTGCCTTAGATTGGTAGGAGGAGTAATGGAGAAGGAGAAGAAGAGTTAATGGAATTAATGAGAAGAGAGAGAGAGAAGGAGTTGGTATATATACCAAGCCTTCTCTTCTCAAACCAATCCAAGCCAAGTTAACATGCCATGATGAACCAAACCAAAACTAAACCAAACCAAGATTAAGCAAGACAAGTCTAAATACGGGTCACCTAACAATGTCAGAAATCTATACAAGTATACTAAAAATACGTATAACAGAAAACGAGAGTGACATGATCATACCCTCCTTGTATCATGTCTTGTTTGTTGAATAGTATCACGCTCCAGTCCCAAAATATGCGAGACCGAGCCACGTGACTTTGGCCAGCTACGTATTCAACCAGACATTAGTCCGACTAGAATACGTATAAGCTGTTCGAAATGGTGTAACTATCACTACAATAACTCTATATCTCAATCCATATAACAAAACATAAGGAAAGGAAATATGAATACTAGTCTACAGCCCAACAATCATACATGCCCGAATAGACTCGAAAAGAATAATATGAGTCTATAAATACTAGGCTACTAATCAGATACAAATAAAAGTAAATAAAACATATAACTCTGAAAGAGTAAGTGTAGAAGCACGGAATTTCAGCACATTTATAGGCCAGAATTCGTATGCACTTAACACTATGCGGCTAGACTCAAAAATGCGCCACGGAGTTCAAACAAAGTACTTGGCAAGCAAGGGACAGCAAAAATATAGCCATCAAAAGAAGGCTTTTATTTTATATGAAATTCCATTACATGTCTAAAAAAAAGCTTTACAAAGGAGAACTTCTACAAAAAATAAAAATCCTAAAGCTACAGCCAGGCGCAGCAACTGCCAAGCGCCCCATGCCAGGCGTATCATCTGTCAGGCACATCACTCTGATGTCTCATCCAGGCGCATCATCTCGTCATTATAGTGCAGGCACATTAGCACCAATCAGCCCTTGTCTAGTAGAAGAAGAAGCTCTCCTAGCTCGACAAAGATCGCAGCACGATGCCCTGGTCTTCGGAAGCAATAGACACACTCGACGACTGGTGGCTCTTCCAGCATAAAAAAATTGGGGCACGACCGTCCCGATCTTTGGATGCAACAGGCACCTTCAGCCTGTGTCGGGACACGATGATCCCGATATTGGATGCAACAGGCACTTTCACAGGATCGATGGTAAAAAAACCAAACTCGACACATCTTCGTCTTTGGAAGGAGTTCATCGTCAACTCGTCAAGGCAGGGGACCCATCGAGTTCGTCTCCATGAAGAAAAGAAAAGTGAAATGAGAAACAAAACTTTTCTTCACGCTGCTACTTATTGGCCAGGGCAAATCAAACCCATGCGCCAAGTGGAAACTTTCCCGAAGTCAGTGCAATGAACTTGGATTTATGGTAATAAATCTGCCCCTTTGAATTCAACCAAGTCAAAACAGCCATTAATGCCTCGAAGAATTCAACATATGAGCCATAAAGGATGTGACACCGGGCTGATGCGCCGTCAGCACCTTACACTCCTCAGGCATGCGCCCAGTGGGACATAGGCCCATGCGACCAGATCAGAATTAACCGATGTGCCCCTTTCAAACTGATCACCATCAAGCATCTAATGCTGAATGACAAAGGCGGTGGCGCATCTAAGAGCCGTCCAATCAGCAGCTCCTTGTAGAAAAAATGAGCTACTGATGTCAGCACCATCATTACATCTTGGGTCGACAATAACTGCCACATGGCCGATCGATCATTCGTATGTGCCTCGTGGCCATGCGCCCAGAAGAATGTGTGCACCTGTCACGACCCGCACCCACTGTGAGGGTACGAGTACGTAACAGCGCCCAGCCTACGCCGCAGTGTCGGCGGTAGAACGCTGTTCTAAGTCTCTATCTAACCATCAACTCATACAGTATATAATGTACTCATCAAGATCAACTCCGAACGGAGGACAAGTATAAGATAAGGTGTATCTCAATCACAGTCTAAGCACGATAAGATAACACAGAATTGTAACTAAGAATTTGAAGACAAAAAATAAATACTGAAATAATAACATCTGGATAATCTCAAATACATCTCAAGTCTCAATTCTATACAACAAGCTCTAAGAAAATAAAAGCAAGTCTACTAGACTAAATCCCGATCACTTCTGAGTGTCGGGGCCATAGGTAGCTAAGCCATCTCCTCAGTAAAATGTAGGGCATGTGTCCTCAGGGCAATCATCTGTAAAATTTCAACAGGTCCAGTCAGGACAGGAACGAGCACATCTCATCTAGAAAACCCAAGTAAATGACAGAGAACTATAGAGCAGTTATAGACAGTTGTATTGATGAAAATGGCAGTTATATATTCAGGTGATGGTAAGAAAGACAGATAAAGTGCAAGGAAAGTAAATACTAAACAAGAGAAGAATCATAGCAATAAAGACTGTAAAAATAGAACTAGCTGAACCAGGGTAATATGATATAAAGTCCAGACAACATGTAGACCAGTGTAACTCCAATGTAAGTCCAGTACATGATGAATCTCATACAAGATGAATCCAGCAAGGGATGATTCCAGTCATAGTGATCAATGGTTCCAGGGTGAGTCCAGCCTATACTCTAGCAGTGTGTTTTAAAATACCGAGATCGACATGTAAACGGCTATGGGTAAATCCGGCACATCACACACCTGGCCGGGTGTGAGATGGCTATCATTCCAGTAGATTCCAGTAGGGGTGATTCCAGTAATGGGGTATGTCTACATGTCTTACTCTAGTATTTCCCCTCCCAGCAAGTGAATCCAGAATTTTGACACAATGATTCAAGATGAGTCCAGCCAAGTACAATGATACCAGTAAATGATTTCGGGGTGATTCCAGTAATGATTCCAGTAGGTGATTCCAGTAATAGAAGCCGGAAACGATGATACCTGTAATAGAGGCCAGAAATAAATGTGTGTCGTATACATGAATCCAGAAATAACAGTACGTATTGTAACAGAGAATCGCATACAACTAACTAGAACTGAAATACAGTAATTGACAAATAAATGAGAGAACTATCAGAGAATGTACTCGCCTGATACTCTGAAAAGAGTAATAAAATATCAGATGTCTGCACCGGAGTCACAATGTCCTAAATAAAGCAGTACAGGTTATAATATGTTTAAAATAAGATGAATGGAGTCTATGATGCAATCTACATGATTTCTAGGCCAATCTAGGTCAAGGTCAACTCTAAGTCAACCCTGGTCAACTGTCTAAGGCAAACTAGGTCCAAGTCAAACTTGGTCAACTCTGGGTCAACCCAAGTTAATACTCTAGCCAAACTAGGTCAGTCTTAGTCCAATCAAGTCTAACAAGTCTCACTAGGCCTAACCAAGCCTAATCTAGCAATCAAGTACAAGCACAAGCCAATAGGACCACACTAGTACAACCATGCCAAGTATCATACACCAATATAATATATATGTACCCTAGGCTATAGAATGATATGCAAAGCTATACTAGGCATGTCATATATAGGTATTATCATCATATAGAGATATATACTCATAGGCTATATGCCATATAGACAAAATATTCATATATGTACATATAGGCCATTAACCCTTATAATGCATATGGAGGTGGACATGTATATGTGATACCATAATGTGTGCCAAAGGTGAAAGGGTGAATTAGGAAATTAGGGGTTCTTAGTTAAGGCATAGGCATGTGTGTGGACTATGACATAAAGTAGGGTGTGTGTGAAGGTCCATTCCAGATTGTGTGTGTGTGTGTACCATGTGATATTATGTGTGGGTGTATGGGCTAAAGGAATGTGTCATGTGTGTTACTGGTTCATGTAAAACAGGAAGTTTCAGTCACTGTGTCAATAGCATCTATGTGAACAAAAGGATATGCAAAACAGGTTCAGTCATTGCAAAAAGGGGGATTTACCTACCATATGGTCAGAACACTCAAGGACAAAACTGGGTATAGCAAATGAATGGATTGAAATATTCAATCCTGATGCACAGGACAGGACATGGAAATTTCAGGACACAGCACTTGTAGGACAAAATGTGCATGAATGTTGGATTGAAGGAGTGGCTAACTCAAACAAGTGTCAATGGTACCTAACATATATGATCACACACCTACCTATATGTCTACCTTAACTAAAAATTCAGGGTATATGTATCAATTACAATGATGCATCAAAACCTAGACTGAACTCAATCACACCCTCTACCAAGTGTGGCACCAAGCCCACCTGGCCATGCAAGGCCAGGCCACACTTTGGCCTGGCAGCCCCTGCTCTACTACCTGCTGCAACTGCATTGCAATGCCAAGGCAGCTGCTGCAAAGAAAAGCCAGGCCAAGCCAAGGCAGCTGCAATGCAATGCTGCTGTTGCTGCCTGCCTGCCAATGCAATGCCAAGCCAGGCCAAGGCTAGCTGCTGCCTACTGCAATGCAAGCCAAGGCAGTAAGCCTGCTAAAACCCATTTACCCTCATATCCCCAACACAATTTCGAAAACCCCTTCTACTAAAACATCAAGCCAACAACAACTCTGAACTGAAATACAAAATAAAAACTTTATACTTGATAACCATTCGAACTAAACAATCAACTTATCTATCAATACTACCAAATGTAAGGAAATAAGGTAATTGAAAAGAGAAGAGGAAATCTGAATAAGAATGAACCAAAACATAAAAACTGGAAATGAATTCCTCAGTGAAATCTGAGAATAACTTAATGCAACTGAGAACACAAAGGGAACTATAAATTTGAGAACAAGGGAACCCAAACAGTTCATTCAAGCTCAGATTTCAAACAAGGGAAAAACCCTTTCCAATTTTATTCTCAGGTTTTTGAAAACTAACTGACAATCTCAGTTGGTAATGTAAATCACAGGGTTGTGTATGAATGACAGTTGTGGATTCATAGATGGGTAAATAACTCAGGAAATCAGAATTTTAGTTCAAAAGGCATTCACTAACAATTAACCAATAATCCAAAAAACAAATTTCGAAACCAATTCTCTTACACAAATTGTAACCCCCATCTTGCAGTAAACTAATACATATGTATAGGAATCAAAATGGTAAATAAAACATCAGAAAATCAGTTTACATTGAATATAAACTCAGGATCTCAGTTAAAAGGGAAAAAGGAAACTAGCACTAACCTACACTAAACTCAGTTGTTTACAAACATTTAAACCTATTAACAATATACATGATATGAATGATTAAGGCAAATCGAATTAGAACAACAGTCAATAGGTTCAATCCACATGTGATATTGTGTCTAGGAGTGTCATCAGGAATTAATGTGTGTGAGTGCTTCTCATCAATTCAGTAGCACAAACTCAGGAAACAATTTCAGATGACAGTTCAACATTCAAAACCTACTTCAAATCTAAAAAGCCTAACATCAGCCAACAAACAACATTGAAATGGTAATACACAAGTGTAGGATTTCAAGCATGGAATTTAAACAAGGAAAAATCAGTTTAAAACATTACAAGTCGATTTGAACAATGAATCAATTCAGGATTTAACCCTTCAGTCCAAAATCAGAAAAGAATAGGAAATGAGAAATTCGAAATCAAAAACATGTTAAAACATCAATTAAATGGCTGGTACACATCAGACACATGTGCACGTGTCCCACAAGCCTACACGTGTCCACGAAGTGGACACATTCGTGTCAAAGCTAACTAAAAAAACTGTGTCAGGAAAACAGTGAAATCATGGCCTCGTGCAGCCGTGTCGAGCCCTCGTGCTCTCGACACAAGGCGACACGTGCCTCGTGCTCGTGCACGTGGGTTCACCCAACATAGGGGAACGTGTCCCACAGCCTGCAACGAATCCATACAGTGTCATGTACAAGAAAATAGTGCGTATCAGACGCACTTCCTGCGCGCGTGCACGACAGGCACCGACCCGTGCGAGTGAGATTTCTCACAAACCACTCGACGAAGTTGCCTCAAAATTGGTGAACGTGCTGTCAGTCATTGCCCGCAGGTGTGTACAAAGTTTCGTGTCACGAAGTGCAGTGCCGTGTCCGCTACAGTGCCCGAGCAGCAGGACACTGCACGGTGTCCTCGTGCACACGTTCGTGTCCAGTTTTGGACACGAAAACCAACTCAAATCGTGTTCAGACAAGTACAAACATAATCTACATATCAAGAGCTATCCAAATATATAATTTGTTTTGAAAAACATTAACATTCAATCCATTGAGGCATTCTATCGAACACCTACACAACACTACGACACGTGTCCGATACGGACACCAAACGGACACGAAAATCACCCAAATTTCAGGGACACCTAGGGGACTCCTAGATCTAGTCCTATATACAAAGAAAACTGAAGTTTGAATCAATTTGGAGAGTTTTACCTATAGGCGCAAAAAGCTTGGAAAAGCCTCAAATGGGGGATTCTTCCTCTTGGTGCCAAATGCTCCAAATTATCCCAAAGCTGGGATAAAACTCAGAAATCAGAAAATAGGAGAGTGTTAGGTTCTAATGCAAGAAACTAGGATAAAAAAGGAATTAAAATAGATTTATGGGGATTTTTGTAAGAGGGGCAATACCTTTCCTTCTCCAATGTTGAAATGAATGAAAGAAGGAGGCAAGCCCTAGAGAATAAGTGTTTTATAGGGTGGGGATCCCTATGGCTGGTCATAAAGGAAGGAATTAGGGTTAGGGTTTCCTAAATTGGCCCATGGGCTTAAGTTATGGCTAATCAAGTCATGAAGTCATAAGCCATTTCATGAAACTATAAACCATGACTCAAATCCACTAAACCAAGTCCCCTCATTCTAAAATTAGTTTCTAATGACTAAATGTAGGTTAACCTAAGTTAGACTAGGGTCACCATGGCTAGGGTTAGCTTCTAGGCTAGCTCACTAGGTCTCAACAAGTCAAGTCAAACTAGAACTCACCAAATCAACAAATCACCAAATAAATCAAATAAGTCAAAATGACTAAAATACCCCTAGGCTAAAAATAACAATTAAATCATCCTAATGACGTGGTTAGGCTCTAGGTCATGCAGTCTCTCAGGTTTCACTAGCAGCACATCAAAATCACAAGTCATGACTTAAACCAGTTTTTAAACAGTTTAAAAATAATTAAAAATCACCTAAAATCTCCATGTGAAATAAATATCAATAAATAATAATTATAATTACAAAATTTCAAAAATACCCTCATCTGGAAAACTGGGTGTTACAATCCTACCCACCTTATAAAAATTTTGTCCTCGAAATTAAGATGATCGCACCTCTCCTAGGTCAAACCCCCAAGCAATCAAAGTCGAAGCAATACAATCCTACTGGTCGTGATTTCACAGTCTCGAACAGGGTAGCTACACTATCTAGCAATCACAAGCAATATCCTGGCAGGTACTAAGGGAAATCACACATAGAAGTGGGAAGGAAGAACAAGAAGGTCAAACCTGCTAATCCATCACCTGCGATGTCAGTCTTCCGGAACCTCTGGGCCTTCGCTGCCTCGCTCAAGCCCTCCACGAATCTGCTGAGGCGGCCAAACTCTCCGGCGTACTCCTCCACTGACAGGCTCCCCTATACTAGGCTCTCGAACTGCGACTCCAAGGCTCTGAGCGCTGAATCTGGAAAGAACTTCTTCTTGAAGAAGCCCCTGAACTCCTCCCACGTCTGTCCAGCTACCCCCACCCTAGGGTCTGACTGATACCAGGTGCGAGCAAGATCTCGCATCCGGCTAGCTGCGGCCTCGATCTGAAGATCTGCTGGTATCCTGGCTAAGCGAAAGATCTCCTCTATATGCTCGATCCACTCGTCGGCATATAGGATCCCCTCTGTCCCCAGAAAGTCTCTGGGGCTCATCTTCTGAAACTGCTCGATCCCCGGTATCCTCGGCTGCTGGATCACTGGTCGTGCTGCGACTGTCGTAAGGGCCAACTCCATGCCCTTGTCCTGTCGGGCCTGCTGTCGGTCCATAAACTGCTGGAAGTAAGCGAACATCTGTGCCGCATCCACGTGTCCTGTAGGCGGCGGCTGCTGGAACTCCATCTCTGGGATGACTGGGTCCTGCCCCAGAGCTGGTGGAGGCATACCCCTAGCTGCTGCTGAAGTCTCAATATGGGCAGAGGTAGCAGGAGCTGCATCCACCTGACCCTGCTGATCTGGCTGAGACGTGGCAGTCCCCTCTACAACGACTGCTGCACCCGAGCGATGTGATCGTGTCTCCACCATCCTGAAGACAGATCGAACAAGGAAGTCAATACTGAGCAGGAATCGATATATCAAAGGAGGACAGTTATTTCAAAGAAGGCAAATCAGTACAATATGTAGATGGCATGATTCAAAGCAGAATTTTCCTAACTGTGATTGAGTGCCTCTCCGGTAAAGCCTATCTCTCAGTCCTAACACAGGCTCGCAGCAGTACAACTAAGTCGTCGTACTACTACGATATCGCACTAATGTGACTCTCGACCTGCATGGGCCACCACTAAAAACGTGTCACGACCCGCACCCACTGTGAGGGTACGAGTACGTAACAGCACCCAGCCTACGCCGCAGTGTCGGCGGTAGAACGCTGTTCTAAGTCTCTATCTAACCATCAACTCATACAGTATATAATGTACTCATCAAGATCAACTCCGAACGGAGGACAAGTATAAGATAAGGTGTATCTCAATCACAGTCTAAGCACGATAAGATAACACAGAATTGTAACTAAGAATTTGAAGACAAAAAATAAATACTGAAATAATAACATCTGGATAATCTCAAATACATCTCAAGTCTCAATTCTATACAACAAGCTCTAAGAAAATAAAAGCAAGTCTACTAGACTAAATCCCGATCACTCCTGAGTGTCGGGGCCATAGGTAGCTAAGCCATCTCCTCAGTAAAATGTAGGGCATGTGTCCTCAGGGCAATCATCTGTAAAATTTTAACAGGTCCAGTCAGGACAGGAACGAGCACATCTCATCTAGAAAACCCAAGTAAATGACAGAGAACTATAGAGCAGTTATAGACAGTTGTATTGATGAAAATGGCAGTTATATATTCAGGTGATGGTAAGAAAGACAGATAAAGTGCAAGGAAAGTAAATACTAAACAAGAGAAGAATCATAGCAATGAAGACTGTAAAAATAGAACTAGCTGAACCAGGGTAATATGATATAAAGTCCAGACAACATGTAGACCAGTGTAACTCCAATGTAAGTCCAGTACAGGATGAATCTCATACAAGATGAATCCAGCAAGGGACGATTCCAGTCATAGTGATCAATGGTTCCAGGGTGAGTCCAGCCTATACTCTAGCAGTGTGTTTTAAAATACCGAGATCGACATGTAAACGGCTATGGGTAAATCCGGCACATCACACACCTGGCCGGGTGTGAGATGGCTATCATTCCAGTAGATTCCAGTAGGGGTGATTCCAGTAATGGGGTATGTCTACATGTCTTACTCTAGTATTTCCCCTCCCAGCAAGTGAATCCAGAATTTCGACACAATGATTCAAGATGAGTCCAGCCAAGTACAATGATACCAGTAAATGATTCCGGGGTGATTCCAGTAATGATTCCAGTAGGTGATTCCAGTAATAGAAGCCGAAAACGATGATACCAGTAATAGAGGCCAGAAATAAATGTGTGTCGTATACATGAATCCAGAAATAACAGTACGTATTGTAACAGAGAATCGCATACAACTAACTAGAACTGAAATACAGTAATTGACAAATAAATAAGAGAACTATCAGAGAATGTACTCGCCTGATACTCTGAAAAGAGTAATGAAATATCAGATGTCTGCACCGGAGTCACAATGTCCTAAATAAAGCAGTACAGGTTATAATATGTTTAAAATAAGATGAATGGAGTCTATGATGCAATCTACATGATTTCTAGGCCAATCTAGGTCAAGGTCAACTCTAAGTCAACCCTGGTCAACTGTCTAAGGCAAACTAGGTCCAAGTCAAACTTGGTCAACTCTGGGTCAACCCAAGTTAATACTCTAGCCAAACTAGGTCAGTCTTAGTCCAATCAAGTCTAACAAGTCTCACTAGGCCTAACCAAGCCTAATCTAGCAATCAAGTACAAGCACAAGCCAATAGGACCACACTAGTACAACCATGCCAAGTATCATACACCAATATAATATATATGTACCCTAGGCTATAGAATGATATGCAAAGCTATACTAGGCATGTCATATATAGGTATTATCATCATATAGAGATATTCACTCATAGGCTATATGCCATATAGACAAAATATTCATATATGTACATATAGGCCATTAACCCTTATAATACATATGGAGGTGGACATGTATATGTGATACCATGGTGTGTGCCAAAGGTGAAAGGGTGAATTAGGAAATTAGGGGTTCTTAGTTAAGGCATAGGCATGTGTGTGGACTATGACATAAAGTAGGGTGTGTGTGAAGGTCCATTCCAGATTGTGTGTGTGTGTGTACCATGTGATATTATGTGTGGGTGTATGGGCTAAAGGAATGTGTCATGTGTGTTACTGGTTCATGTAAAACAGGAAGTTTCAGTCACTGTGTTAATAGCATCTATGTGAACAAAAGGATATGCAAAACAGGTTCAGTCATTGCAAAAAGGGGGATTTACCTACCATATGGTCAGAACACTCAAGGACAAAACTGGGTATAGCAAATGAATGGATTGAAATATTCAATCCTGATGCACAGGACAGGACATGGAAATTTTAGGACACAGCACTTGTAGGACAAAATGTGCATGAATGTTGGATTGAAGGAGTGGCTAACTCAAACAAGTGTCAATGGTACCTAACATATATGATCACACACCTACCTATATGTCTACCTTAACTGAAAATTCAGGGTATATGTATCAATTACAATGATGCATCAAAACCTAGACTGAACTCAATCACACCCTCTACCAAGTGTGGCACCAAGCCCACCTGGCCATGCAAGGCCAGGCCACACTTTGGCCTGGCAGCCCCTGCTCTACTACCTGCTGCAACTGCATTGCAATGCCAAGGCAGCTGCTGCAAAGAAAAGCCAGGCCAAGCCAAGGCAGCTGCAATGCAATGCTGCTGTTGCTGCCTGCCTGCCAATGCAATGCCAAGCCAGGCCAAGGCTAGCTGCTGCCTACTGCAATGCAAGCCAAGGCAGTAAGCCTGCTAAAACCCATTTACCCTCATATCCCCAACACAATTTCGAAAACCCCATCTACTAAAACATCAAGCCAACAACAACTCTGAACTGAAATACAAAATAAAAACTTTATACTTGATAACCATTCGAACTAAACAATCAACTTATCTATCAATACTACCAAATGTAAGGAAATAAGGTAATTGAAAAGAGAAGAGGAAATCTGAATAAGAATGAACCAAAACATAAAAACTGGAAATGAATTCCTCAGTGAAATCTGAGAATAACTTAATACAACTGAGAACACAAAGGGAACTATAAATTTGAGAACAAGGGAACCCAAACAGTTCATTCAAGCTCAGATTTCAAACAAGGGAAAAACCCTTTCCAATTTCATTCTCAGGTTTTTGAAAACTAACTGACAATCTCAGTTGGTAATGTAAATCACAGGGTTGTGTATGAATGACAGTTGTGGATTCATAGATGGGTAAATAACTCAGGAAATCAGAATTTTAGTTCAAAAGGCATTCACTAACAATTAACCAATAATCCAAAAAACAAATTTCGAAACCAATTCTCTTACACAAATTGTAACCCCCATTTTGCAGTAAACTAATACATATGTATAGGAATCAAAATGGTAAATAAAACATCAGAAAATTAGTTTACATTGAATATAAACTCAGGATCTCAGTTAAAAGGGAAAAAGGAAACTAGCACTAACCTACACTAAACTCAGTTATTTACAAACATTTAAACCTATTAACAATATACATGATATGAATGATTAAGGCAAATTGAATTAGAACAACAGTCAATAGGTTCAATCCACATGTGATATTGTGTCTAGGAGTGTCATCAGGAATTAATGTGTGTGAGTGCTTCTCATCAATTCAGTAGCACAAACTCAGGAAACAATTTCAGATGACAGTTCAACATTCAAAACCTACTTCAAATCCAAAAAGCCTAACATCAGCCAACAAACAACATTGAAATGGTAATACACAAGTGTAGGATTTCAAGCATGGAATTTAAACAAGGAAAAATCAGTTTAAAACATTACAAGTCGATTTGAACAATGAATCAATTCAGGATTTAACCCTTCAGTCCAAAATCAGAAAAGAATGGGAAATGAGAAATTCGAAATCAAAAACATGTTAAAACATCAATTAAATGGCTGGTACACATCAGACACATGTGCACGTGTCCCCATAAGCCTACACGTGTCCACGAAGTGGACACATTCGTGTCAAAGCTAACTAAAAAAATGTGTCAGGAAAACAGTGAAATCATGGCCTCGTGCAGCCGTGTCGAGCCTTCGTGCTCTCGACACAAGGCGACACGTGCCTCGTGCTCGTGCACGTGGGTTCGCCCAACATAGGGGAACGTGTCCCACAGCCTGCAACGAATCCATACAGTGTCGTGTACAAGAAAACAGTGTGTATCAGACGCACTTCCTGCGCGCGTGCACGACAGGCACCGACCCGTGCGAGTGAGATTTCTCACAAACCACTCGACGAAGTCGCCTCAAAATTGGTGAGCGTGCTGTCAGTCATTGCCCGCAGGTGTGTGCAAAGTTTCGTGTCACGAAGTGCAGTGTCGTGTCCGCTACAGTGCCCGAGCAGCAGGACACTGTACGGTGTCCTCGTGCACACGTTCGTGTCCAGTTTTGGACACAAAAACCAACTCAAATCGTGTTCAGACAAGTACAAACATAATCTACATATCAAGAGCTATCCAAATATATAATTTGTTTTGAAAAACATTAACATTCAATCCATTGAGGCATTCTATCGAACACCTACACAATACTACGACACGTGTCCGATACGGACACCAAACGGACACGAAAATCACCCAAATTTCAGGGACACCTAGGGGACTCCTAGATCTAGTCCTATATGCAAAGAAAACTGAAGTTTGAATCAATTTGGAGAGTTTTACCTATAGGTGCAAAAAGCTTGGAAAAGCCTCAAATGGGGGATTCTTCCTCTTGGTGCCAAATGCTCCAAATTGTCCCAAAGCTGGGATAAAACTCAGAAATCAGAAAATAGGAGAGTGTTAGGTTCTAATGCAAGAAACTAGGATCAAAAAGGAATTAAAATGGATTTATGGGGATTTTTGCAAGAGGGACAATACCTTTCCTTCTCCAATGTTGAAATGAATGAAAGAAGGAGGCAAGCCCTAGAGAATAAGTGTTTTTATAGGGTGGGGATCCCTATGGCTGGTCATAAAGGAAGGAATTAGGGTTAGGGTTTCCTAAATTGGCCCATGGGCTTAAGTTATGGCTAATCAAGTCATGAAGTCATAAGCCATTTCATGAAACTATAAACCATGACTCAAATCCACTAAACCATGTCCCCTCATTCTAAAATTAGTTTCTAATGACTAAATGTAGGTTAACCTAAGTTAGACTAGGGTCACCATGGCTAGGGTTAGCTTCTAGGCTAGCTCACTAGGTCTCAACAAGTCACGTCAAACTAGAACTCACCAAATCAACAAATCACCAAATAAATCAAATAAGTCAAAATGACTAAAATACCCCTAGGCTAAAAATAACAATTAAATCATCCTAATGACGTGGTTAGGCTCTAGGTCATGCAGTCTCTCAGGTTTTACTAGCAGCACATCAAAATCACAAGTCATGACTTAAACCAGTTTTTAAACAGTTTAAAAATAATTGAAAATCACCTAAAATCACCATGTGAAATAAATATCAATAAATAATAATTATAATTACAAAATTTCAAAAATACCCTCATCTAGAAAACTGGGTGTTACAGCACCCCAGTGGACATACGCCCCCTCAGCACACTTCTGATCTCAAGCAACAGAAGACTAAGCTCGGCATGTGCCTCAAAAGCCATGCGCCTGGACTTGCTCATGACTCCTAAAAATCATAAAACCAAGTCGCCTCCCCTGTGCTTGATACTAGGCTCACCTTGATGCGAAGCTCTGTATGCACCTCAAAAGCCATGTGCCCAGACTTGTCGCCTCCATGCGCCCGATCCTAGGCGCACCTCGACAGATCACTCTCCTCCAACATCGAGATCTTTGAGCCATAGGCATACGCCACGCATCTTTAGACTTAGTTCTATTCAAAGAATAGGTGTTAACCACCCAAGATTCCAGCAACAACCAAATCTCAGCAACTGCCACGTGTCATCTCCTCCGCAGCCCAAGAAAGCAGTTTGAGCAGATTCTACTACAACTCGGGGCGCATTGTCCATTCACTCCTGCCGGCATCAGTCACGTGGCATCCCCACGTCCAGGCGCATCCCACATATGCGCACGTGAGCAGCCAGCCTGCTATCTATAAATATGAGGATCACTCTTTCAACACACATACAGACAGAGAGATATATACAGACATACTGTTATATCCACATACGGAGGCCAGAAGAGACACTTAACATCCACTTCTCCTCATAACGCTCTGGTATCCAGAGCAACCCAGACATTCAGAGAGTTCGAGATCGTCGTCAGATCGTCAATGGAGTCAACGTATTACTACCCTCTCCATCGACATGGTGTCCAGATAAAAACAAAAGTGTACTCCTAGGACTACATCTAAGTCCTAAATTGTACTTTGTTCTGTTTATAATTAAAAACGTCAATCCCAAAGAGTTTTAATGACAAACAAGCTTGCGACTCTGCTGGAGACCTCTTTTTCCTCCAACGAGAAAGTTGTGTCGTAATCTGACGACATCAAACTCGGCTCCTCACACAAAACACCTGTGGTGCACCTCAATCAACAAACGTATTAGGAGTTTATCTTTAAAGGTAGCGCGAGTCCTTCGAAGCGGCTGCCAAAGCCGAAGAAGACTCGCCAAGTCTGGGTGTGCAAGGTCGATGCACCTGGCACCATCACTAAAGGGGATGTGCCACCGCAGCTGGCCCTTCCTGCTGACGCTCTCAGCAGTAAGGATGCACCCACTGGTTCCACACATCTATCTGGGAAATGCATTACTGACTGCATTCCCCAACCGTCTTCTTTCCAGTCGAAGAAGATGCGTCAACGGAGCAGAGGTGCAACTAATCTCCAGTGCATGAGCTCTGGTGAGCATGAGAGAACGTCTGTCTTCAATAGACTTATTCACTGTCATGGTAAGGCACAATTGGATTCTGAGTACTATGCATCCTCGTGGGCTAGTACAAAGAAATCCAAGGCAGCACAAGCCATGCGCCACGAATGTGCTATGCCAACAGCAAACCAGAAACATGCATTTAAAATCATGCGCGTTGTTGATGGTAAGTTGTACATAGACGACTCGGGCGCATCTGTGCCAGAAACGGGTCGACTTTCAATGTCCCTGTCCAGCTTGGGCACATCTACTGCGTTTTGAACCAAGTCTGGCTGGGAAACTACGATGTTGAGTCCATGCGTCCACTTGGGTGATGCACATGAAGTGGAATCAAGTTGCCATAAATATTGTTTCTCTACCAACGATCTGGGCGTATCTCATACGCGTGAACCAGATCAGGGGGGACAGCACTCACATAACCACCCTGGTGCTTGGCCTTGCCATAAGCCTGATGAGGGTGTTAAAGTGAAACTCTTCCATCATAATTTACGTAATATGATCAGTCACAAATGTAGATCAAGAGAGCTAACCAATAAGCACAATGTGCCCCTCATAGGACACACCTTTTCTATTGTCACCATCAACTGCTGTTGTTACAAAATAGCAGCTCCACTACAGAGGCAGTTCGTGTTTCAGCGACTACAATCTACGGCACCTATCCGACGTCACCTCAGAAAGAAAGTGCCAATTGAAGACGTAGCGGAGCCCAAGGTCGCTTCATGTCTTGTTGTCTCCAATTTCTACTCATCTATGAGAAAGACAACCACCGACTCCTCAGCCTCTGCATCTAAGACTTAGTTGAGGAAGAACAAAATAATGGTCCCGTTTCCAGGGGTATACGAACACACCCAAGCAAGAAGCAAGGCCCTGGCAGAAGCAACAGCCGGGGGTAGAGCCTCTGATAATGCTCCCCTCAAAGACGAAGAAGCACTTTGACAAACTGACCCTGACGTAGCTGGGGGTAGCCAACACGAGGCCTCAAAAGAAGAAGCCCTTCTACAGGAAAGCGAGGTCGAAAGTGAAGCCTCGACCGATCCATCTACTTCTACCCATGTCATGACAGCTTACATGGTAGGGGGTAGTGATGAAGGAGAATCAGACGCTCCAGCACTAGACATCATGTAGTACATAGACACTCTTGAGAGGAGTCTCAAGAGCCTCTCTGCCTCCATAAAGATCCTGAACCAGGCTATGTTCGACATTCGAACCACTCTGGCAAGGGCACCTGTCTTCACCAGCCTCGATCCAGGAGCCAACGGAGAATCAAGTATACTCCCTCAACGGGTATCTTCAGGGGCAGAGCACCACACTGTACCGCTAGCGTCAGCTCCTTCCAATATCCAACTTCAAGCTGTACCGCCTTCACATGCTCCCAGCTCAACAGTAGACTTGGTCGAGATGGTCAGGGACCTGTGCGAGCATTTTGAGGCCCGAAGTAGACAAGAGGATCGCCAGAAGATGGGACTCCCACAACCTTACCCTCTCGAATGAAACAAAGTGGTTTATCCTCCCAATTATAAACCGTAAACACTGACACCATACGATGGCAAGGATTCTCCTCGCCAGTACCTAACCTACTTTCAGTCTTGAAGGGGCATCTTCCAAAAGAAGACGCCTTACTCACGAGCCTGTTTGTCGAGGCTTTGAAAGGAGTCGCCTATGACTGGTACTACGGTCTCCCTGACAACTCCATATCATCCTTCGATGACTTGACACGCCTCTTCCTTGATCGGTTCTACGACGGAGGGAGAGACATGATTATGTCATCTCTCATAGAAGTGCGACAGACTGAGAATGAGACCATTTGAGTCTTCATCGAACGTTTTTGACAAGCATGTCTAAGGTTGCCTCCGGGCATGCCAGAACACGCACTCATCGGAACATGCAGCACGAACATGCTCCCTACAATCAAGCTCTGGCTCAACTCCACTCTCCCGCCTGATTGGAGTGCATTGATCATTGAAGCCGAAGCTGCTGAAAAGAAGGCACGTAATGATCTTCTCTTAGGGTTTAACTTCCCCACCTTCGACGACAAAGGCAAACGGCCTGCGACCAGCAGTAGCAGCCGCGAAGCGAAAGGAAAGCAGGTGTTGACTATCAATACGTCTAACAGCACGTAGGGTCCTGCCCAGAGGCCTCCTACCGTACCACGATCGAAGATGGTCTACTCCTTCCACGATGAGGATACCTTACAGCTCTTCGAGATGCTGATCAGGGCGACAAAATCAAGTTGCCTGATCCCAAGCGTCTTGATAAAGTAGGCAGAGTCGGCGACCCGAGGTATTGTCACTACCATCGGTTCATTGGACATCCAACTAAAGACTGATACATCCTCAAAGACTACATACAGCACATGATCAATACAAATGTCATCTCAGTCGATTACGAGGAGAAGACAGTCTCGGCCAATATGGTGTTGCTCCAGTTCAGCACCTTACCGCCAACCACAGCTCAGGATGGCGTCGTCTCCATCCCAAAGGCGATAATGGAAGTAGTCAACCTTCCTTGAACCCACGATAATATGGGTGGGCTGACACCACTCACAACATCCAAAGGAGAGATCATATGGGTTCACCAGGATCTCGTTCTAGAGATGACTCAATTGGGGGTACCCTCTACCTCCAAAAGCAAAGAAAAGAAGACCAAGTCTTGCCGAATGGTGACTTCCTCCCTTGAGAAAGTACTGCCCATACAAACGCATTCATAGCAGAATGCCCAGCCAGAGGAGGCGTCGTCCGAAGTGATGACCCCTATAATCACCAAAGCTGTCCAAGGAGAAGGTTCATCCCAACCTCCTGCAGCTGATAAACAAAAATAGAATGAGGCCTGCTTCGATAGGCCTCTTCAAAAAGACAACACTCCGGGGTTAGCCAAGCCCCACAACTTCGACATACTGGCACAACTAGCAAGTACTCCAGATATATATAGTCGTAGCCTTGGTAAAGAGCCTCCAACAAATATGAGAGGCACGTAACACCGATTACAAAATCTCTCAAATAAGGATGTATAATAATAAGTATATAGTGATATATGCATAGTAGCCCTCATGCCTAGTAACTGTCCTCCTCACCCAATGCTACTGTCCGTGTCGTATCTACGACACATCCAGTTCGACTCTAATGAAAGATAAGTCCAGAAGTCCAGTCAAAACATGTACAAAAGAGATCCAACATCAGTAACATCTAGAGATCATAAGAGTCACCTATATGCCATGCAGTACAAATCCGTGTATCAGGTCTATATGTCAGCAGAAAAAATCATAAAAGTGTACTATAATAAATAAAAAATCATATACAGTATATCCAATGTGAATCGACTGATAAGAAACAATAAGCATGTAGATACTGTAAATCATTTTGGCAAGGTATACTTGCCTGGAGTTTGTCCAAACTGTGCTGAGACTGCAGTACAAAAGTCTATCCCACTATCCATGAGCCAATGAATCATACTCCATGTAATATCTTTCAACCCTAATCACAAACATATATCACACACTAAAGTACATGTATAACTCATAACCTTCACCTAGAGAGCTTGGGTTGTTCTAGTCGCATATTACCTTAGGTTATCTGAGACACTTATAATTATATCCCCTAGAACTAGGTCACACTAGTCCCCATAATCAATATTTACTAATACTATGAATTGTAAGCTGTTGGTTTAAGATATAAAGTTTGCACCTCGTTATTCATACATCAAAACCTACAGCCCACAAATCGAGACAAGATAATCAACCGCAAGGTTAATAATCTTATCTTGGTGATCCACATGGTCACCTAATCAATTTTAGCGATGTAAGATCCCTGGAAATGACTGATCTCAGTATCGATGCACGAATTCCAAAATATGAACATAAATAGAAATTAATTAGAAATAATGGTGATACATAAAGGTAAATCTATAGACGTCGTCAGATGATGAAACAAACATCACAAATTTGTCTGGAATGGTCAAATTAGCTAGAATAGCCTATCCATAAGTCTAATTTGGATATAGAGGCAAAACGGTAATTTGGGTCAAAATACGGTCCGCCGTTGGACCCACCTTGCACCAAAAAATGTGCTAGAATAAAAGTCCTCAAACCTAGCAAATTATATGTCCACAAGTCCATAATGAAAGTTGTAGGAACGAAATCGTAAAGCAGAATACTCTAGAGGGGGGGTGAATAGAGTAGGCAGCGGAATATTTTTAACTAAAAACTCGTTAGCAGTTAGATCACAGATATAATAATAATCACAAAAATAAATAATTGTAATGAAAAAGTGTGATCAGAAGGCAAATGCAAACAAAGAGATTTATACTGGTTTTTCTCATGTGAGGACTAGTCCAGTCGAAAGAACTCTAGCTTCCTGTTAAATCTACTGTTAGAAAATCCCACAAGTTTTCATACGAAGTCCTTGCAACTTCTACAGACGCAAGCTTTGATATGAATAACTCGACCAACTTCAATTGTGATGAGTCAATCTTCAATCAAGCCTCTGATTATAATTGCTCTGAAACTTCTAGACCGTACCGCACTGGCAAATCGACTAGAGGATTGTAACTGGCTTAGGATTTGAAAATGGAAGCTTTTTAGAACTCTTTGAAAGAAATGTAAGCTTTAGAAGAGAAGAGATTGAAAGTGAATTGGTGATTTGAAATGATCGAAATCCTTCTCTATTTATAGATTTTCTAAAGGCAGAACTCTGACAGAATTCGGGAAGAATTTGGACAGAACTCTTTGTAACCAACCGTAACTGAAGGGAGGGCAAGTTCAAAATCAAACGTTCACATAACGTTCAAATTAGCCGAACTCTGGCCAAACTCTGGCCGAGTTCTGTCAGGGTTTGGTCTGATGGATCTGGGGATTCCCAGGATCCTTCCTTTTGTGTGCGTATTGATCGATAGAAAGTTAAACAGATCTAATACGTGTTCTAACCCTTCATAGACGGAAACTAGGGTTCACGAATTATACCTACGGTAGAAAGGAGACAAGTAATTCCTGGAAATCTCGAGCGGATGACCCCAAGATCTTCTGCACATATTCCTTCCTCGAGTTGGACGTCATGTCGGCGACGATCTCCCAACCTTTTCTTCTCTTCGGCAGCCCTCTCTTTCTCTCCTTACGTGAATCACAAAATTAGAGAAAGTTTCAGATTTATGATCAGTAATCTAGCGGCCAGAGAATAGAGAATATATATAGGCTACGAAATGGACCATGAGAAAAAATTAGGGTTAGGCCTCCTAACGGATCTGGATATCCAGTGTTCAGCCCGAACACACAATCCAGGCCCATTAACAATAGCTCGGTCCACTAATGAGCTATTGTTGCACTACCTCCCTAATCATAAATTATGTTTGTGGGCTCTTTTTATTATATGCTCGTTTGGCTCCCCATGTTAAGATATCGTATGTCCGTCGATCAAATTAAGTTACTGACAACTATATTGATTCGACATCTTTTATCCTTAAGTAGTACCGCTCAACTTTATTTGTCATGTCGGATATAATCCACCTGCAGGGTTTACATGACAATCCTTATGAGCTCCTTAAGGGGACATCATCAACCCGATGTATCGGGATATGGATTTCATTTCATACATACAATATTATTACCCAATTCATAGAGGTTTTTGATCCATAATGAATCCCACTCTTTTATGAGTCAAAGTAATGCACACTGCATATACATGTCCGTTATTATATCCGGATTAAGAGCATAAGCATCCATAATAACAGAGGTATTTGTTCTCTTATGTAGTCAGTACAAAGAGAACAACCTCAAGTGGTCCTGTTCAATACATACAAAGTGTAATAGTGTAAACCTATAGTCAAGATAGACTAATACCAGATTACACTACAACCTTTCCAATAGATTGTCCAAGTCCATCTAGGTTGTGAACTATTTATATACTCTATAGGGAACTAATAATATGATCTTCTGTGTGACACCACACACCATATTATCTACAATATAGAATATCAAACATTTGCATTAACACTTACAACAAATATAATATGCAAACATTTGCCCATATGATTCTCAGTCAAAATTTAAGGAAATAAGGTTACTCCAAAAGTGATGCTTTTAGTTTATAACTCTAACAATCTCCCACTTATACTCAAAGCATTGCTTTTCAGTATACTGTTACAATTCTCCCACTTATACTTAAAGCCATGCTGCTACACATCTGACTCCCATTCCCTCAATATGACTATCAAAAGCCTTAGCTGGTAAGCTATTTGTAAAGGGATCATCTAGGTTGTCGGCTGATGCTATCTTGATCACAGTAACTTTTCCTTTTTTTTACGAAATCTTGTATCAGGTGGTACTTACGCTCAATGTGTTTGCCTGTCTTATGGGCTCGTGGTTCCTTCGATTTTGCAACTGTACCACTATTATCATAATAAAGTGTAATAGACTTAGGCAAACTAGGTACCACATCCAAGCCCAACAGAAAGTTTCTGAGCCAAACTGCTTCCTTGGCTACCTCAGAGGCTGCCACATACTCGGCTTCCATGGTGGAATCAGCAATACATTTTTGCTTGATACTCCTCCACACAATGGCTCCACCTCCAAAAGTAAACACATAACCTGAGGTAGATTTTCTGGAATCCCTATCTGACTGAAAATCTAAGTCTGTATACCCCAAGAGAACTAAACTATCTGCATGGTAAACTAGCATATAGTTTTAGTCCTTTTCAGGTACTTCAAAATATGCTTAACAGTAGTCCAGTGCTCTTGTCCTGTGTTAGACTGATATCTGCTGACCATGCCTACGATAAAGCAGATGTCTGGTCTCGTACATAGCATTGCATACATTAAGCTTCCTACTGTTGAAGCATAAGGAACTGCCTTCATGTTCTCTATCTTTTTAGGTGTCCTCGGACACTGCTCCTTTGATAGAGCAATTCCATGTCTAAAAGGTAAGAAACCTTTCTTAGAATTTTGCATACTAAAATGAGTTAGTACAATATCGATATAGGAAGCTTGGGATACTCCCAACATCCTTTTCTTATGATCTCGTAGAACTTTGATCCCAAGGATGTGACCTACTTCTCCCAAGTCCTTCATATCAAACTGTTTAGATAACCATACCCTTACATCAGACAACACATTCATATTGTTTCCAATGAGCAAGATGTCATCCACATAAATTACTAGGAACATGACCACGTTTTTGTCACGCTTTTTGTATACACATGATTCATCCTGACATTGATCAAATCCATAGGATTTTATCACCTGATCAAAACATATGTTCCAAGATCTGAAAGCTTGCTTAAGTCCATAAATAGACTTCTTGGGCTTACAAACAAGATGCTCCTGGCCCTTTTCAATGAACCCGTCTGGTTGCTTCATATAGATGTCTTCCTCAAGACTTCCATTAAGGAAAGTTGTCTTGACATCCATTTGCCAAATCTCATAATCGAGATGAGCTGCAATATATAAAAGAATCCGGATAGACTTAAGCATAGCTACAGGAGAAAAGGTTTCCTCATAATCGATACCCTCTCTTTGAGTAAAACCTTTTGCTACAAGCCGAGCTTTAAATGTTTCAACCTTACCGTCTGATCCTCTTTTTCTTTTATAGACCCACTTGCATCCAATGGCTTTTACACCAATGGGTGGTTCTACAAGCTCCCAGACCTGATTAAAATCCATAGATTCTATTTCAGATATTATTGCTTTTTGCCAAGACTCTGCATCTTTATCTTGGAGTGCTTTATTGTAGGTACAAGGATCATAATCTTGTTTCTCAGGGACGAAGTCTGACGACTCATCCACGAACATATATCTATCAGGTTGTATCACAACCCTCCCACTACGACGAGGCACTATCGGTTGTTGTGTAACATTGGTGACACATTATGCAGTTATTTGTGGTTCATCCTCTTGTACTGTTGGTACTGAAGTACTTGGTGTCTCACGTCTCTGTTCTTCTAGAATAACTCTACTTGTGGGTTTATGGTTCATCACATAGTCTTCCTCTAAGAATCGGGCATTGGTGCTAACAATGACCTTCTGATCCTTAGAACTATAAAATAAACCTCATTTCGTTGGTCTTGGATAGCCTACAAACAAGCGTACTTCTGTAATAAATTTCAACTTATCTGCTTTTCCATTCAGCACATGTGCTGGACTACCCCAAATACGAACATGTTTCAGACTAGGCTTACGCCCAATCCACAACTCTGTGGGAGTAAGAGGTACTGACTTAGAAGGAACCAAGTTCAAAATATAAGCTGTAGTCTCTAAGGCATATCCCCAAAATGTATCTGGCAAATCCGAATAACTCATCATTGATCTAACCATCTCTATAAGAGTTTTATTCCCTCTTTCGGCTACACCATTCTGCTGGGGCGTTCCAGGTGCAGTCAATTGGGATGCAATCCCAGCCTCTGATAAATAATCCCTAAACTCTCCAAAGAGGTACTCGCAACCATGATCTGATCGTAATGACTTGATCCATTTTTCATGACGTTTTTCCGTTTCAGTCTTGTACTCTTTGAATTTTTCAAAGCACTTAGACTTACGGCGCATAAAATAAATGTATCCATACCTTGAATAATCGTCAATAAATATGACAAAATATTCAAAGCCACCTCTAGCTTGGATAGTCATAGGTCCACAAAAATTAGAATAAACCAATTCCAACACATCTTTGGCCCTATACCCCTTTGCCGTAAAAGTCCTTTTGGTCATTTTACCTTCCAAGCAGGATTCATAGACTGGTAGTGCCTCTACTTCCAATGAACTAAAAGGTCCATCTTCAACCAGTCTTTGAATCATTCTTAGGTTAATATGCCCCAATCGCAAGTGCCAAAGATATGTTTTGTTCATACAAGAAGGTTCTTTTCTCTTATTTAAGTTAGATGACATATTATTCATTTCCATAAGTTGCATTGTGGGCAAAATAGGATTTAATGACATACAAATTATCAACCAATGCACCAGAACAGATAAAATGTTTATTCTTTCTAATAACAATATTGTCATTAAAATAAACTGAATATCCATCCTTAACTAACATAGAAACAGAAACTAAATTTTTTATAAGTGAAGGTGCATAAAGACAATCTCTCAATGTCAAAGACTTATTTCTACCAAAAGATAAAGTAACATCTCCAAATGCAAGGACCGATACTTTTGTAGCATCACCCATGAACAAGCATATCTTTCCATCACTGAGCCGTCTGGTTTCCTAGAACCGCTACAATGTATTGCAGACATGATTAGTGGCTCCTGCATCTACACACCAGGTGTCAGTAGATAACACCGCTAAACATGTTTCAACTACTAGTAAATGAGATATACCTTCTTTGTTTCCTTGTTTGAGAAGTGGAATGTCCTGACCCTTTGCACTTGAAACATTTGCCTTTCGGCTTTTCCACCGCGCCTTGAGGTCCCATGCCCTTCTTTGCTGAGTTTGCCTGTTTCTGAATGTTATTCTTCTTCTTACCGCCTTTTGGCTTAGAAGTAGAAGCCTTTTCAGAAACAAAACTATGACCACTCTGCCTAAAGAGAGATTCAGCATCATGTAGCCTTTTATGCAGAGTCCCGAGAATGATATCGACCTGGGATTCCCCATCGATTTCAGCTCCAAGGATCTCCATCTCATTCAGATGACCCATCATCTTGAGAACATGATCCCTTACTGGTGTACCCTCAGCCATTTTTGTATTCATCAAACATTTCATAGGAAACTTTCTAGCTGCTCTACTCTAATGTCTGAAAAGTTCCTTGAGGTTATACATCATGTCATAAGCAGTGGCCATGCCCTGATGCTGATGTTGTAGTACATTTGGCATAGATGCCAGAATATAACACCGCGCCATCTCATCTGCCTTTTTTTACTTCTTATAAGCCTCTTTGACCTCTTCATCAGAGTTAGCATCAGGCTTAGGTGGGCATTCCTCAACAAGTATATATTTGTACTCTTCAGTAGTCAGAACAATGTCCAAATTACGTTTTCAGTCAATATAATTAGGTCCAGTAAGTTTGTTTTCTTTAAGAATCACCATAAGTGGACTGAAAGAACCCAATTTTTTGAAATCCTGATAATCACATAAATAAAATTATGTAGAGCAAAAAAACTTTTTGAATTAACTAAATATTGATTTCCTCAAATCAATAATAAGAAATTCACCAACACCTTGAACACCATGAATTTAGCATTCTACGATAGTGTGGACGTATACAAATTCAACTTTGTTCAAGTAGGTTTTTCTTATTAATTTTACTATCATGTCAACATAACTTTATGACAAATAAAATTAATATGCTGGTCTTGCTCTAGTCATACAAATAATAGCAGTAACTCCGATGGGGAGGATACCATTATTTGTATCTACGTGTATACTATTACTTAATACGAAGTCCATTACCTTGTAATGAGTTCCTTCAGATGGAGAAGTGAACACATACTAGGTAACTTTCTACAATTATCCCTAAGGAAGTTTGTACTGGTGATCCATAATTATACTCATCCGATATGGAGGAAAGCACTAAAGCCAACACGCAAGTATAATTACATAACCTACAAACCAGTAATGGAGACCATAGGATTTATACTAAATAAATATCCTCTCCCACTTAGTTATTTAACAATGAGGGTTTTTCTACTAGTTGATATTATGTCCATGTTGTCCATTATTAATATAGGCTTAATTTTTCAAAAAAAAACCACACAATAATAAACATGCATAATCAGAAAAAGCAAAATGACAAAAATAAGAAAAAATATCCAACTATTATGGTCATCTTTGCTGCTTCGTCCTCAACATGAGGGCTTTTTTATAGGTTTTGGCTGTCGATTCCTTCATCGAAAATTATCTGTCTGCCTCTGGACTGCTTAAAACCAGCATCTCGTCCGACGTCAGAAACAGCCACCACCGCCATCATGATTGATCAAAAATAATTAAAATTACATCAATCCTATGCCTCCCAAAGGAGTTCACAAATAATCTAGATTGAAAAATTAAAATAATAAGCACGATCAACCCTCGTGATTTTAATTACATCCATAGCAACAACAATATCTACGACATGTCCGTGGTTTATTCAATACAGTCAAAAACATGCATTGGACCATAATAGTTAGATCTAAGATGCCTGCAAAACCGAGTTAGAACAGATCTATATCTACCGACTATTACACAGCGCAAGTTTTATTAGACAACATGGACGTATCAATCAATACGTCGATCCAATGTGGCTCTGATACCAATTGATGGAACTGGGGATTCCCAGGACCCTTTCTTTGGTGTGCGTATTGATCGATAGAAAGTTAAACAGATCTAATACATGTTCTAACCCTTCATAGGCGGAAACTAGGGTTCACAAATTATACCTGCGGCGAAAAGGAGACAATAATTCCTGGCAATCTCGAGCGGACGACCCCAAGATCTTTTTTACGTATTCCTTCCTCGAGTTGGACGTCGTGTGGGCGACGATCTCCCAACCTTTTCTTCTCCTTGGCAGCCCTTTCTTTCTCTCCTTACGTGAATCACAAAATTAGAAAAAGTTTCAGATTTTTTATCAGTAATCTGGCAGCCAGAGAATAGAGGATATATATAGGCTACGGTAGGGACCATGAGGAAAAATTAGGGTTAGGCCTCCTAACGGATCTGGATATTACGTGTTCAGCCCGAACACACAATCCAGGCCCATTAACAATAGCTCGGTCCACTAATGAGCTATTGTTGCACTACCTTCCTAATCCCAAATTATGTTTGTGGGCTCCTTTTATTATATGCTTGTTGGCTCCCCATGTTAAGATATCGTATGTTCGTCGATCAAATTAAGTTACTGACAACTATATTGATTCGACATCTTTTATCCTTAAGTAGTACCGCTCAACTTTATTTGTCATGTCGGATATAATCCACCTGCAGGGTTTACATGACAATCCTTATGAGTTCCTAAAGGGGACATCATCAACCCGATGTATCGGGACATGGATTCCATTTATAATCAACAGTCCATCATACATACAATATTATTACCCAATTCATAGAGGTTGTTGATCCATAATGAATCTCACTCTTTTATGAGTCAAAGTAATGCACACTGTATATACATGTCCGTTATTATATCCGGATTAAGAGCACAAGCATCCATAATAACAGAAGTATTTGTTCTCTTATATAGTTAGTACAAAGAGAAAAACCTCAAGTGGTCATGTTCAATACACACAAAGTGTACTAGTGTAAACCTATAGTCAAGATAGACTAATATCAGATTACACTACAACCTTTCTAATAGATTGTCCAAATCCATCTAAGTTGTGAACTATTTATATACTCCATAGGGAACTGATAATATAATTTTCTGTGTGACACCACACACCATATTATCTACAATATAGAATATCAGACATTTGTATTAACATTTGCAACAAATACAATATACAAATATTTGCCCATATGATTCTCATTCAAAATTTAAGGAAATAAGGTTACTACAAAATTGATGCTTTTAGTATATAACCCTAACATGGTCAGTTGATTTTGTGAAATTTTTTTTAGCTTTTTGAAAAGTCCTTTAGAAGCTTTTTGTAAAATAGATATTTTTCAAAAACCATAGGTCATTTTAAAAGATAGGTCAATTTTGAAAACGATTTTAGGATAGCCTATTTGCTAGTATGACTTGGTGTACAATGTATTCCTAGACTCAATAAAATAAAAAATTACATTGCTTTGAAGGAAATACATTCTTGAGTGGCAAACAGCTTCGGTCTTGAACTGAGTAGATATCCATCTTTGATCAGTGTCCAAAACGTCGTTAGTAAACATCTGAATGATTCATATATCGAGATAGAGTTTGATCAATTATTAAAATCAGGTTTGACCATGACCAATGGGCCAACAATCTTCTCTATTTTGATAATTAACAAACCTTGACCGATATAACATCTTGGTTTTGATCAATTCAAAAGTGTACCGAAAGTACCGAGAGATAAAAAGCAAAAATTGTTCATAACCTGTATCCATGAAGATGTTAGATCTTATTTCTTCCCCATTGTCACTTAGCAAAATAATTGCAAAAGAGAAAGCTCCCCCGCAATAAATGCATAAGTAACAAGCAGTGAAGAAACACACCAAAAAATATATATTAAAACATTCATCACAGGCATGGTATAAACATTTATAGAAAAATAAGATAAGCAGAAATGATATAAACAACACAGGCATGGTATTTGTCACAGGCAGTTTATATGAAAGCATAAAGAAAGATAATGCTATAATAAAGCTAAAATAAATAAAGTGCTGAATAATAAACTAAAGTGAGTCATATGCCAAACTGAGGCATATATGTCTATCAAAGTAACAAATCATATCTAAAATAAAGAGTACTGATAATATCTTGGAATGTCGAAGCATTTCCAAGTAAACATAACAAAAATCATCAGTCTCAAAAAGTAACATCTCAAAAATCATCATTCTCATCCTCATCATCATCGGTTATAGTGTTAGCATGTCCATATAGACCAGCTCCAGAAGTGCCAGCTCCAGAAGTATCTGGAGTAGCACCAGAAGTACGATACCAATCGTATGCGTTCCCTGGCTAGAACAGAGAGTGGACCGCCTCATCATCAATGCGGTAGCCAGATACAGAAGGGTCTCGAAGAAGAGAGCTAGCAGAGTGACCCGTCTGTGCAAATCTCAGATCGATGAAGGAGTTGGCAATAGCCTGGAACCGAGTCACGTCACGGAACTCATGTTCCCTGGAGGTGTCAACAAAGAATGACTACAGATATGATAGATTCTGGTGAATACCCTCAAAGGTCATAGGGTAAGGCTGAGGAGGACCAGGTACTGTGGAAGTAGGTGCAGTAGGTGGAGGAACAGTAGCAATGCTACGATGAAAAAGCTTGAGGAACTTGGGCTCAGGGTCCAGAGCACAAGTGGATAAGTCAATATCGAATCTCTGAAAGATGCGTGGGAGGATCATCGCATAAGAGAGGTTGCAATCTCTTTCGCGACATCTACCCATCATCTGAATAATAGTCTTAGGGGCAGAAAAAGGAATCCCCTTAAGAATGTGATATAAAGCAGAGAGCTCAAGTGCAGTGACATCATCTTTTGAAGTAGATTTTGGAAGTAGATTGGAATAGATGATGCGATATAATTCGTAGTTAAACAAGTTCAAGTTATTGGCCTTGTACTTTCCAGGACGAGCACGTGCGGGCGCACAAAGCTCATTCTTAAAACTAACGAGATTCGTACCTTCGGGGAAATCGAAATCAGTGATGTCATTGAGCGGGGCACCTTCGTTTGGAAGACTGAGGATTTCCGCTAGCAATTCATTATTGAACTCGGTATCTATCCCGTCGATACGAGTTCTCATGGTAAAAGTGTCAACACAAAATTATAATAAAATAGTCTAATGGCATTAGTAGTTATAGGGAATTATAAGGTAACAAAGTGATGTAATCCTAATGCCTCAAAGTAAGGACAGTGGTCAGAAAATATAGTTCATTTGATCGGAGATCCGGTACATATAGTACGCATAATAAAGTCGGCATACCAAAGTAAGGCTTGGTCGAGAGTTTTGAAATAAAACTCATCCGATGCACCGTCATCCGATTGGATCGGAGAAAAGAGGGAATCCGTATGCGTATCAGAAGATGATGCCTCTTCACTGTCATGGGTCTTCTTCCTCTTGAAAGGATTGAATCCCTTAGGCATTATATCCCAAAAACTAGAAACCCTAATAATTTGAAAGTGGATGAGAGAAAGAATTATACCTTCCAAGAATTAGGTATGCTATAGAGGACGAGATTCTCCGCACGAGTCCAAATTTTGGACGAAGATCTCCACGTATATTGTGAGAAGGAAGGTAGAGAACAACTAGGGTTTTCGGGGCGCTGCTGCTGTTTGATGTGGTTTGGAAGAATGAAGAAGATAGGGTCCTCGGATTCTGACTGATACATATATATACCCAGCCGAACTCTGGCCGAATTCGGACCGAACTAGGGCCGAATTCGCCAAGGGTACTCCTGGCTATATAAAAAAATTTGTTGGGCCACATCTTTTTCATCAATTCATTTCAAATATTTAATTCAGAGTTTAGTAATTTTAAATTTTAAATAATATAATTAATATTATTTTATAAATTAATATTCTTACTCAGTATCTATTTCAGATTAGTTGTAGGAGTACTGTCCCAGCTAACGGAGGTTCACCGAGGAACTCTTAAATACCGTTTCGCTTCGACCGTAGTCGTGGTGACAGACAGACTCTTTTTAGGCTTATCTCGAAAACAATTATTGAGTATTGAATAAATTAATTAATAAAACAAAATTAATTAATATTATTGACATCTAAAATTCCTAATTTTCGACGTAAATAATTGAAACTATCTTTCGCTAGAGGTTTTGTAAGAATGTCAGCTAATTGATTCTGTGTGTCTATGTATACAAGGTCTATATCTCCATTTTGTTGATGATCTCTAAGAAAGTGATGTTGAATCTCGATATGCTTAGTACGAGAGTGACATACTGGATTCTTAGTCAAATTAATAGAACTAGTGTTATCACAGAAAATGGGTATGTGTGAAAAATGCAATCCATAGTCTTCTAAAGTTTGCTTCATCCATAAAATTTGTGCACAACAACGTCCTGCGGCGATATACTCAGCCTCGGTTGTTGATAATGTGACAAAATTTTGCTTTTTGCTAAACCAATAGACTAGGGCTTTTCCTAAGAAATGACATGTGCCGCTGGTACTTTTTTTATCTACTTTGCATCCGACAAAATCAGCACCAGAATAACCGGTTAGGTCAAATAATATGGTTTTGGGATACCATAAGCCGACAGAAGAAGTGTCTTTAAGGTATCGAAAGATACGCTTAACTGCGCACAGATGTGATTTCTTAGGATTGGCTTAAAAACGTGCACATAAGCAAACACTAAACATAATGTCTGGACGACTAGCAGTTAAATACAGTAAGCTACCGATCATACCTCGATACTTACATATGTCGACAGGTTTGCCTTGTTCATCAATATTAAGCTTGGTTGAAGTCGTCATTGGAGTGCTAAGTGGCTTGGCTGCTTCCTGGTCGAACTTCTTTAATAGGTCCTTTGTGTACTTTGCTTGATTTATGAACGTCCCATTGTTGGTTTGTTTGATTTGCAGTCCAAGAAAGAATTTCAGCTCTTCTATCATGCTCATCTCAAACTCATTCTGCATACACTTTGAAAATTCTTGACAAAGAGATTTATCAGTAGATCCAAAAATAATATCATCTACATAGACTTGAATCAAAAAAAATTGTTATTAAAAGATTTTATAAATAATATAGTGTCAACCTTTTTCTTTGAAAAACTGTTATTAAGTAGAAAAGAGCTCAGACGATCGTGCCAAGCTCGAAGGGCTTGTTTCAAACCGTATAAGGCTTTCTTCAACTTGAAAACATAATCAGAATATTTGAAATCAGTAAAACCGGGAGGTTGAGCTACATAAACTTCTTCTTTTATAAAAAATTCAAAAATGCGCTTTTGACATCCATTGAAAATAACTTAAAATTTTGAAAACATGCAAATGCACATAACATGCGAATGGATTCTAATCTTGCAACTGGGGTATAAGTCTCATTATAGTCGATACCTTCTTATTGATTGTATCTTTGAGCTACGAGTCGAGCCTTATTACGAGTCCTAAACCATTCTCGTTCAGTTTGTTTCGGAATACCCAACGGGTGCCAATGACCGGATGATCAATGGGCTTGGGAACAAGTTCCTAAACTTGATTTCGTTCGAATTGGTTTAATTCCTCTTGTATAGCATCTAACCAAAAATTATCACTACATGCTTCTTCAATATTTATGGGTTCAAACTGCGAAACACAAGCAACACAAGAAGCTAT
This sequence comes from Iris pallida, assembly GCA_029216955.1. NCBI lineage: Eukaryota > Viridiplantae > Streptophyta > Magnoliopsida > Asparagales > Iridaceae > Iris > Iris pallida. The sequence continues at coordinate 10,471 of JANAVB010009712.1, read as the reverse complement.
ATCTTTATTAGAGGAATGAGTACTTACACCCTTGGTAATCTCACCAATTACCAAATCTTTTGGATGATCTGCCAAGAATCTCATCTCTTTTGGCGTATCCTCAGGATTGCTAGTTCCGGCTTCTTTGCTTGAAGACTCAGCTGGTGCTTGGTGTGAAGGTTCTGCATCTTTGTGTGAAGATTTTGCAGTAGCTGTACTTGGTGTAATTATGTCTTCATTATTGTCATCGTCTAAGTGTTGATTTAGCTCATCAAACTTGACATTGATTGATTCTTCGATGATCATAGTTCTTTTGTTGAAGACTCTGTATCCTTTGCTCTTTGTTGCATAACCTAAAAATATACCTTCATCGACCTTTCATCAAATTTACTCAGATTGTATTTAGTATTAAGAATAAAGCATTTACAATCAAAAATCTTAAAATATAAAATATTGGGTGTTCTATCAAACCATAGTTCATAGGGAGTCTTCTTCGATATAGGTCGAATTAGAACCCTATTGAGAATATAGCACGCTATATTGAAAGCTTCAGCCCAAAAGTATCTAGGTAGACTAAACTGGTTTAACATTACTCTAGCTATTTCAGATAGAGTCATGTTTTTACGTTCCACAACTCCATTTTGTTGTGGAGTCCTAGGGCAAGAGAATTCATGCAAGTAACCGGGTGTGTCACAAAATTGCTTGAATTCTGCATTCTCAAATTCGCCGTCATGAGCACTACGAATGCGAGTAATCATGAACCCTTTTTCATTCTGCACTTTCTTGCAAAAGGTGACGAATTCTGATAATGCATCGTTCTTGCATGCAAGAAAATAAACCCATGTATATCTAGAGAAATTATCTACAATGACAAATGCATATAACTTACCACCTAGGCTAGCAATTCTACTTGGTCCAAATAAGTCCATATGCAATAGTTGTAGAGGTCTAGTGGTACTTACAGCGTTCTTGGATTTAAAAGCAGATCGGGTAGCTTTGTTCTTTTTACATTCACTACATATAGTATCCTTCTTGAAAGATATGTCCGATAAGCCGCGTACCAATTTCTTTGTTGATAGTCTTAAAATTATATCCATGTCTGTATGACCGAGTCTCATATACCATAGTTGACTCTTAATGCTTTTGGCCATCAAACATCTACCTGCTTTGTTAGCATCTTCTAACAAATAGAAAATATATATGTTGTCGTCCCAGATACCTTCAAAGATAGTACTACCAGTTGAACTATCAACTATAGTACATTTGTCTTTGACGAAGTTAATGCCATAACCGTGATCAGCTAAATGGCTTATGTTGAGCAGATTATGTTTTAACTCGGTAACTAGACAGACATCTTTAGTCACATGATAGGGAGCCTTACCAATGTCACCGATATCAATTATGTACCCTCTTAAATTATTATCGAAGGAGACGTATCCTTCTTTATTCTTCTTCGACTTTGTTGCGAATAATGAAGCATCACCGGTCATGTGCCGTGAGCAACCGCTATCGATGATGCATTTGCTCCTGGCATGTGAAGGGCATCCCACCTACAAAACAATTTGCTGATGAAACTCTTGGTACCCATTTCTTGTAGGGTCCTGACTGGTTAGTTTTTGGTATCTATGTATAAATATTTAAATCTACTAACTTTCTGATTCTACGTGCAGAAGATATATGACCAATGAGGCCACAATAATGACATTTTGTATGTTGAGTGTTGAAAGTTGTGTGAGGTGCATGATTGGTAGATTTTGGTTTTCTAGTATAAAAGAATGCATGCCTATTAGTCTTCTTGGGCATAGGTTTGGTATGGTTTGGTCTGACAGTGTTTGGTTTGGACGTGTTCCGATGATTCGGTAATTGACACGTGTTAGAATAGGAAGCAGCAACTTCAGTCCGTTTTTCTAAACTAATTTTCAACTTTTTGGAAGTGTCATACAATCTAGTATAGTCAGATGTAAGTGTTTCTATTCGGACTTGTGCACACTGGAGACTCTTTCTCTCCTTAGATAGGTCTTCCTTTAACTGGATAATAGTTTGGTCTTTTTCTTTGGATAACTTGATAGTCTCGTGTAACAACAACTTAATAGATGAAAGCCCACCAGACTCAATTGAAGAGTCATTATTTCTAACATGATCTAGTTAGTCGGTAAGTCTTCCTATTTCACCTTACTATTTGAGTACCTTCTTAGAGGTTTCATATTTACTACGCAGTTTCTTGTAATCATTTGTAACGCCCCAATTCCAAAATACTTGGGAATAGATACGTATCATGCCAGCTGTAAATATATTAGTAAATATACGGCTCGTATGTATACATAAGCTGTAAATGTAGAAAGCCAAGACACTAAATCTCATACACAAAGATAAACAACGATATAAAAGTAACTTTGAGTTTGTCATGTATATAATAGTTGGGCGGAGACAAATCCACTAGCAACTAAATTAAATATGGAAAAATATACAAAGAAAGAATTTATCGAACGAGAGGAAGTGACGAGTCCAAGAGCAATCATCACGAAGGAAGGTATGGCCTTAGCTAGAGCACCTACAAGAAACCACGAAACACACACCTGGAGGGATCACCAGGTCCTCAGAGGGACGTAACAAGACACATAATATCTTGCCAATAACTAAATAATAAAAGCTTAACAGAAATATATGCACGAGTGAAGGTTCTTAACCATTCTATGTGATATGCACTTTGAGGACAACGTTCTACGCAGGGGCTGTAGGATCAGCAGAGTAATAAAGAGTGGCCATCGGCCCGGGGCAGTAAGTAGCGCTCATCCGAGTCACTATCGGCCCAAAATGTGTGCAAAAATAAATATAGCCCCTACGATAATAGCTGTCATATCCCTCCATGATACTATACATGGGTCATCTCCACGACACTGTTAATCATTAATAACTGCCAAGTCTTCTACACAATTCTATTAGGAGTCATATCCTAACGCACGGCCTGTATGCACCGATATACGGTCGGTACGCAAATCTGAAGCTATATGCGACTCACAACTCAAACACAACCCGTGGCACATCGTGACAGTTTATGAGCTGCTCTAAACATATGGTAGTCCCTTAACTCTAAGCCAATTGCATAAAATATAGTAATTTGCATCTACATATAGTTTTGAAAGAACAACATTTTATTTGCTACAAATAAGAAAAAGCATACATGATATTGAGCAAGAAATTTAAACAGTAAAGGCAAGGTGTCTTACCTGGTGTGTTGCTCGGTGGGGTGCGGTGATCTGACATGTCCTGATCGTCTAATAGCTGGGGTCAATGAGTAGGGGTCCGAAATTTACGAGAATAGAAACACGTAATCAGTCGGGATCAATGATGATAATTCGAAAAAAGTTTGGGTATAAAGACACGTGTTTTTTTTAGAAAATATTTATATTATTTGAAACTAGATTTTGATTAGACTAAATATGACACAAAAATCTAAGGAAATTGTTTTAACAGAAAACTCTAATTTCATAGAAAATAATTGAGATAAATATTAATAATTTTGGAAAATTATTTAGGGTTTTAAAACAAATTTTTTTTGAAATTACATATAGAACAAACTATATTTATTAGTTAAAATAAACATTGATATTACTTGAAAACTATTACACATTTGTTTTGAAATATATTTATATCTATTAAAACTTATTTATAAACCTTATATAAAATTTATTTATTTTTATTTTTTTATAGATAATACATATAAAGGTCCAAAAAAGAATACATACCTTAATAAGAAGTCCATATAAAAATAGGAACATTATTTTGCATATATTTATAGTTAACATAATTGCTATAAAATGGTTAGTAATACTTGTAATATATTGCATATATATAGAGGGTGAAACTATAAGGTTACATATAGACTTTATATGGGTTTAACCCTAGATTAGGATTTAAATCAATGGCCCAATAGACCCATACTCGAATTATTAGTTATACCCCAAAATAAAATAATAATAAAATAAACTAAAAACAAAATGCAGCAGCATTACTGCTATCCGTTTTTAAAGGGGAAAAAGTGTGAGAGGGAGGAGAAACACAATTTGGGAAAGGGAAAATGACAGGAGCAGAAAGGTGGCGCTCACCTTGGGTTTTCTACGCCGAAATGGGGGAGCTCCGAGCGACTTTCTGGAGCCGAGGTGGGACGGAGATCGGAATAGGCAGCAGCGGAGGAGGCGTGTGGATCCGAAGGGAAGGATGTGCGCGGAGCTCGGCCGCGCTCGGCCTAGGTTACGGAGGCCAGGGTGGAGCCGGGTCGGAAGGGGGCGGCCAGTTGAAAGTGTCGCGGCGCGGTGGAGAACATGAGCACGGGAGGCGGCCTGGGCTCACAAGTCCTGGCGCTAGGGTGGCCACCGGCTGGAGATGCGGGACCGGAGGAGCTCGACGGAACGAAGCGACGGTGAAGGGGATTTTCCGGCACGGCGGGGCGGATCCGCGGCGGAAGCGGGTGGCGGTGACTCTGGGTGGAACGCTCGGGAAAACGGCGCAGCGGTCGGTGAGGAAGAAGAGCACCGCTGGGGAGGCGCTATGTCGCGGCCGTGGCTGTGGCGCGGGGGTGCCCGTGGTCGGCACGGGATCTGTGGCGGCAAAGTCGGAGGAGGCGAGCCGAGTCCGGCGGTCGGCACGACAGATCAGCGAGGTGAGTTTAGGGTTAGGGTTCCCTTCTTCTTTCTTATTTGATGGTGGTGGTGGTGGTGGTGGTTTTGATGGCTGGGTTAGCCGGGGTGGTGGCGGCGGCTGTGGTGAGGACGATGTTGCGGGTGCTGATGACTCGGGCGGGATGTCGAGGCTGTGGGGATCGACGGTTGGTGATGGTGTCCGGGGTGATGTTGGCGAGGGTGGCGGGGATGATGGTTGTGGTAGGGAGATGTCGTCGTATCGGGGAATGTCCGACACGACCTAGATGGATGTCCGGGGTTGTCGGACACGTGGTCGAAACATATGTATATGTACTAGAAATACCTATAGTGGATGGGACGAAACGGGGATACGGACACGATGCACATGCACGAGTAGGAGAATATTATGGAAGAGTACCTTTTCTTTTTTACGAGGTAGGAATTCCCAGTTGGATAGAATTGGGAGGATTTAAATCCCTCATTAGATAATCACCTATTGATTCAAATCGATTTAAAATTAATTTATCAAATCCAATTTAATATATATAAAACTTATCTTTAATTTAAAAGCTATTCAAAATAAGGTCAATAAATCTTTTCCAATTTAATCATAATAATTTATTAAATATAAAATCAAACTATATTTAAAATATATTTTTCGAAATAAAAAATAATGATATATATAAATTTTAAAAATCAATATTCTATACATGAATTAAATTCATGCAGCCTGAAAATCTAGTTTCAATTAACCAAATAAAAATTAAATAGCATTTTTACAATAAGGCATAAAGCGTTGAAAATTTTCGATGCGATCTTTTCACAACTATTAGTATTTTTAAAATGAATAAAATATTTATCACCTAATTTTTTTGAAAGCCATATTATTATATAAATAAGTAAAAATATTTTCTAAAATATGTATCTCGCACATATTCGCACTAGACGAGAAAATACGACTAATGCAAACTTGTATGCGACGTACGAATCCGAACTATAAAAAGAAATACCAAAAAAAAAATTTAAAATAATTCGTAGTAGAAATTTAGGGGGTTTACATCCTACCCAACTTAAAAGAATTTCGTCCTCAAAATTTAGGAATATATAGGGTATGTAGGGTTGAGGCAATAGAAATTGATCAAGTTAAAAGGCATACAATGAAATTGATTTTCGAATAATCGAGTATTCCGATAGCTAGGAAAATGAATTCATGGGTATGATTTGGAAAATATCTCATGACAACTATCAATTTCGATCAACAAAAGGTGTACTCAAATTAGGCAAGAATCTCTTCCACCACGATCTTATAACATATTCAAAATCTAACTTGTTTTTGATATCGCCATAACTCTCGACATAATCAATAAGGCCTTTCTATATTCAATCTTACTTCTATTTTATCAAGATCTATATTCCATAAATCCTTTAATCCTTGAAACCTATTTTCTTTTCAATCATTAACCTTCAAAATTTTACTCACATAGATTTTTAATCTCTATCTACATTCATGTTCTAAATGTAATCTTTAACAATAGATTTCTACAACGTTCCAATTTTTTTTTTTTTATTTCTTGTATTTTCCTCAAATCGAATTTTGTCCTTGATAATAATCCTTCAATCAATTAAAATCACTTCTATCTTTATCACGAAAGTTGTATTCATAACCATCTTAGAGGAACAAATCTTAAATCATCGGAAAAAAAGGATTTCCAAAATTCTATCCCCAAGTTTATATTCCATATACTTTTTTTTTCTTTTTTTTTCTCCAAATAGCCTTTGTCGTTTATAATCACCTCAAAAGTAAATACTAGGTGAATCTCTAACCTCTTTTTTTCCAACATAAACATGCAAATTTCCTCAAGCTTTAATTCCGTTTAAAAAAAAATTCAATTAAGTTAAAAGTCAAACTCTTCTAGGAAGTTTACACTTGTCTCTCAACATAAAGAAAGTTTTATCCCTTATGCACCATCATAAACTTCATTTCAACTTTAGATTAATCTCAAACCTTTTTGGCACTCGCAAATATACTATCATTAGATCATCTCAACCCATAATATCACCCCTCTTTCTCAAATAGCACACTTAACTAATATCTCATAATCATGTATCATTTCACTTGATTAAACCACTAATCTCCCCCATGATGCCTTCTAATCTAACCCATGTCTAACCAAAGGGTGTCATGATCAAATCTTTATCTAAGCCCAAGGAATCGCAAAGCAAGGTTGCATGAATAATAGCGAAGCAAAATGAAATTTTTCGAAGAGAAAATCAAAACGATTTAAAAGGAAGTATTGGTTAGGCTCAATGGTCGTGGTGGGGTTTGGTTAATAAATACTAACTATTGCATGGAAATAAAATTTATGGGCCTAAGCAATTTAAGATAATGCACAAGAATAAAAGGTACGGGTTAACAATGAGCACAGGCTAAGCATTTAAGGAATTAAGTAGAGCACAATCACATATCAGACTGAAGGAATTAAGTCGAGATCCATGGTCGATAAATATATCGGTATCGTGGTAAAGGTTACAGTTTAGTCTTTTTGGCCCAAAAGTCATATCATGAAAATAGAATACAAGAAGACATGTTTTAGTGGCACATGATATTCCTACATGAAGGTGAGCTCGTCTCGATTTTACATATAGAATTTGTTGGAGGAAAAAGTCTTGTGTTGTGCTCCAAATACCCAAGTCACGGTAAAGAACACAAAAGGAATTAAAATAGAAAGTGGGAGTTCATGAGATAATGATTAACGTACAAAATAAATGACCAAGCTAAAGCATGAAATAAGGATTAATTCAGATTCTAGTATATCAAGGTAAAATAAGTAAGGAATATGATTTCTAGAGATATGATAGCTACTTAGATGGAGCATGATCAAGGAACAATCTAATCATTTCTCAAGTTTCAAATGGTTAGAAAGTCACGATAAAATATAGATTTGAGGGAATGTCGAATGAGTCAAGATTGAGATATCTTCACATAGTTTGGCAGATGACTTAACTACACTCCAGTATATACAACTATCATGGCAATTAATGAGGAATACTTGTATCCCATTAGGGTGACTTGCTTGCTTCTTGGTCCTCTACCAATATATGATCTAATTTCAAATTTTAAGTTCCTCAACAGTTTCAAAATACTATCTTAAGATACTCCATCAAATATTTAATCATAACTTAAAGTTTAATTTCCTTTAAATAATTTCCAAATACCCTTCATCATATCTAATACAGCACAACTAAACTTTCATAATAAGCCATCACTTTTAAAATTTCCAATCTCAAATGTACCTCGAGATAAACTCTTAGCCTATTTCATTAATCGCAAATCTTGTAACTCAAATTAGATCTTTTTTTTACCAAAATTTAAATATCCATAATCAAGGCTTAAACTTGAAATCTAATTAACTTTATAAATCATATATCATATAACACAATTTAAAATTTGAATTTTTCCTTCAAAGTTGCTTTCATATACTCAAAATATTTGAACAAATTTTTTTTTACCATCATCACTTCAAACTCAAAATTAAATAAACTTATAATTCGTACGACTCAATTTAAAACTTCAAGCTCTCTCAAACTAAGCTTTCGTCTTCTCTAGTCGTTTAAAATTATAATTAAAACTCCTTAAATATCTCGAGATAAACTTTATAATATTACAATCCAAACTTTTAAAGTTAACCGTAAATCATGCGTCACAATTTAAAAACTTAAGTTATTTCTCAATCGATTTCATATCCCTAATAAATCATAACTATTTCACCATTTCAAAAATTTCGTAAATTAAAAATTTGTTTTCTCGATCTAGCTATCCTCTTGTGTATACCACCTTGTAATAACAAAATAATATTCTAACTATCCTTTGAAGGAGGTAATATGCTACTACCCAACTTGCAATTAACTAATCCTCAAGGTCATATTTCTAGGAAAATAATACCTTTATGACTCAATTAAAATCTCAATGCATATTAATGGTCAATGTAATCCTTCTAGCCATGTGGTTGACCTATCAGCATATACTAGTATAGTCATCTTCCTATCAAGTGTGGAAATAAGGATTACGGTAGGAAGAGCTCAAGCAAGATGTAAATCAATGAAGTTGAACAAGTGATTCAAAAAAAAATTAGTCAAGGAAGAGGGTCAAGCAGGTGGATGAGATCCTATACTCTAATCCTATATTGCAGTCCCGTTCGGTACAGTCATGTAACCGAAACGGCAAACTTGACCTGCATGGGCCACCATAAAAATATGTAACATCCCAGTCACAAAATACTTGGGACTAGATAGTATCATGCCAGCTATATACATACGAGTAAATATATGGCTTGTATGTATACATAAGCTGTAAATGTAGAAAGCCAAGACACTAAATCTCATCCACAAAAATAAATAACGATATAAAAGCAACTTTGAGTTTGTCATGTATACAATAGTTGGGCAGAGACAAATCCACTACCAACTAAATTAAATATGGAAAAATATACAAAGAAAGAATTGGTCGAACGAGAGCAAGTGACGAGTCCAAGAGCAATCATCACGAAGGAAGGTATGGCCTTAGCTAGAGCACCTGCAAGAAACCACGAAACACACACCTGGAGGGATCACCAGGTCCTCAGAGGGACGTAACAAGACACATAATATCATGCCAATAATTGAATAATAAAAGCTCAACAGAAATGTATGCACGAGTAAAGGTTCCTAACCATTCAATGTGATATGCACTTTGAGGACAGCGTTCTACACAGGGGTTGTAGGATCAGCAGAGTAATAAAGAGTGGCCATCGGCCTGGGGCAGTAAGTAGCGTTCATCCGAGTCACTATCGGCCCAAAATGTGCGCAAAAATAAATGTAGCCCCTACGTTAATAGCTGTCCTCTCCCTTCATGATACTATACATGGGTCGTTAATAGATGCCAAGTCTTCTACACAATTCTATTAGCAGTCATATCCTAAAGCATGGCCTGTTCGTACCGATGTACGGTCGGTACACAAGTCCGAAGCTATATGCAACTAATAACTCACACACAACCCGTGGCACATCGTGACAGTTTATGAGATGCTCTAAACATATGGTAATCCCTTAACTTTAAGCCAATTGCATAAAATATAGTAATTTGCATCTACATATAGTTTTGAAAGAACAACATTTTATATGCTAAAAATAAGAAAAAGTATGTATGATATTAAGCAAGAAATTTAAACAGTAAAGGCAAGGTGTCTTGCGTGGTGTGTTGCTCGGTGGGGTGCGGTGATCTGACATGTCCTGATCGTCCAATAGTCGGGGTCAATGAGTAGGGGTCCAAAATTCACGAGAATAGAAACACGCAATCGGTCGGGATCAATGATGATAATTCGAAGAGAGTTTCGGTATAAAGACACGTGTTTTTTTTCTTTTAGAAAATATTTATATTATTTGAAACTAGATTTTGATTAGACTAAATATAACTACAAAAATCTAAGGAAATTATTTTAACAGAAAACTCTAATTTCATAGAAATAATTGAGATAAATATTAATAATTTTAGAAAATTATTTACGGTTTTAAAACAATTTTTTTTGAAATAACATATCGAACAAACTATATTATTAGTTAAAATAAACTTTGATATTACTTGAAAACTATTTACACATTTGTTTTGAAATATATTTATATCTATTAAAACTTATTTATAAACCTTATATAAATTTTTTTTTTTTTTATAGATAATACATATAAAGGTCCAATAAAGAATACATACCTTAATAAGAAGTCCATATAAAAATAGGAACATTATTTTGCATATATTTATAGTTAACATAATTGCTATAAAATGGTTAGTAATACTTGTAATATATTGCATATATATA
>JANAVB010009711.1:0-13318 GCA_029216955.1 Iris pallida | reverse complement strand
CCTAGTTTAAGAAATAGGATGTGAATATATTGCTTTATATATATATATATATATATATATATATATATATATATATATATATATATAATATATATATATATATATATATCAAGGTTCAAAGTATCGGTATCGGACTTTTCCTATGAGTATTGGTATCGGCGATATCGGTAGTATCGACAGTTTCAGATCGGAGTATCGAATTTTTTGGTATTGGGAAACAAATAATTATCGGTAGTATCGGATTCTTTTACATGCTTTTACAACCTTATTATGCTTTCAACCTAGGTTCACAATATCGGTATCGAAATCGGTATCGGACTATTCCTATGCTGTTTAATTTTCTTTACCGAATTGACCGGAATAAAGACCCCCAATGTCGGCATCGGTCAATATTTGGTATCAGTCGGTATCAGATCGGAACATGCCAAACCGTATCGGTATCGGCCGTATCGGATCGGTATCAGCCGATATTTTAAACCATAAATTATATATATATATATATATATATATATATATATATATATATATATATATATATATATATATATATATATATATATATATTTACTTACTCGTCAAGTTGAACCGTGTATAACATGCTCGACGCTTAAGAGGAATCATTTGGACTTAGCGGTATCGGTATCGAACTATCGGTATCGGTATCGAACTATCGGTATCGCTAGCGGACTATCGGACTATCGGTATCGGTATCGAACTATCGGTATCGGTATCGAACTATCGGTATCGCACTATCGGTATCGGACTATCGGTATCAGACTATCGGTATCGCACTATCGGTATCGATATCGAACAATCGGTATCGGTATCGAACTATCGGTATCGGTATCCGTATGTACTTAGTATCGATCGTAGCAGATTAGTATCGGTATATCGGTTTGGTATAGGTCGTATCGGATGGTATTTACCTTAGCGAATTGGTATCGTCCTATCCGATATGTATCGGCCGTATAGCTAGGATTCGTACCGGCCTTATCGATTCGGTATCGGCCATATCCGATAGGTATCGACCGTATCGGATATGTATCGGCTGTATCAGATTAGCATGGTGGAAGGTTTAGTAACAACTGTACTTAGATTTTTCTCTTCTCGAGCTAGAATACCATTGCAAGAGAGTCACGAGAGAGTAAAAAAAATCTCCTACATATTGATGTTTACGAGAGTGGTTGGCCAATTACAGTAACACACATGCTGCATTTTTTATCAGGGAAGGAGAGATTGAAGGCAATAACATATAGAGTTGTATTTCGGAAGAAGACGAACTCCTATAAACTCTTTGTTCACAAAACAAGCTATAGACGAACTACTATAAACTCTTTGTTCTGTATTCTCTATAGCTTGTTTTGTGAACAAAGAGTTTGTACGAGTTCTTCTCCCGAAATACAAGTCTATATGTTATTACTTACAATCTCTCATTCCTTGATGGAAAATGCAGTATGTGTGTTACTGTAATTGGCCAATCACTCTCGTAAACATCAATATGTAGGAGATTTTTTTACTCTCTCGTGACTCTCTTGCAATGGTATTCTAGCTCGAGAAGAGAAAAATCTAAGTACAGTTGTTACTAAACCTTCCACCATGCTAATCTGATACGGCCGATACATATCCGATACGGCCGATACCTCTCGGATATGGCCGATACCGAATCGATAAGGCCGGTACGAATCATAGCTATACGGTCGATACATATCGGATAGGACGATACCAATTCGCTAAGGCCAATACCAATTTGATACGTCCTATACCAAACCTATAGACCGATACTAATCTGATACGGTCGATACTAAGTACATCCGGCCTATATACCAGCAGATCCACCAGTTACATGATTATATACTAATTCTGTTTAGTTTGTCTTACTATACAAATTTTCACATCCAATCTGTGATGGATCGTTATTTCGTTGATCGTACATGGATGTACAAATGACAACACGAGAGCAGAATAGGTATAAGTGACGATTTTTAGGCAGACGTGGAAGCGTTTCTTAAGTATGCCATGAGCAAAGCTCAGTATATGGACGGTAACAAAATCAAGTGTCCATGTCGTAATTGTCGCAATAGACGTTACGAAGAAGTGGTGAGTGTAAGAGATCATTTGACCCGTAAGGGTTTCGTACGTGATTACGGCCTTGGTCATCGCAGGGTGAACTATATGCGGAAAGACAGGTTGCGAATGCTGCTACTTATGCTTTTGATGATAATGCTGCGACGGATTTTATCGTCGAAGATGACGAATGCTCTGTTGATTATGGAGACATGCAGAACCTTGCACGAGATATGGTGTACGATGTGGCAGGGCCTAATTTTGATCCGGAGGATCCTAATCCCGAGGCGAAAGAGTTCTATGATATGTTTCAGGATGCTAAAACTTCTTTATATCCTGGTTGTGAGCCACATTTTGTACTGTCAGTGACGATGCGGTTGTTGAACATAAAGTCCGATTTTAACTTACCACAAACTTGCTATGATCGGATTATACAACTAATCAAGTAGGTGTTACCGAAGGAATCAAAAGAGCTTCCAAAAAACTTCTACAAGTCGAAGATGATGGTCCGACAACTGGGACTGGGGTACGAGAAGATAGATTGTTGTCGCAACAGATGCATGTTTTACTACAAGGAGAATGAGGATATAGAAAGTTGCAGCTTCTGTAATGCGGATCGTTACAAGCCAGTCAGGGGAAAGGAAAGTTAACTAGAAAATGACGTCCTTACAAGTATATGCATTACTTGTCGATCACGAATCACTTACAGAGGATGTATATGTCTCAGAATACAGCAGAACACATAACGTGGCACAACGAAGAACGCACAAAGGACGATGGAGAATTGTCACATCCTTCGGATGGAGAGACGTGGAAATATTTTGATTTTCGTCATCCAGATTTTGCTGCAGAGCCTAGAAATATACGCATGGGGCTATGTTCTGATGGCTTTGCCCCTTTCGGGCAGTCGGAATCTCAATACTCCTGCTGGCCGATCATTCTGACCCTTTACAATCTGCCACCATAGATGTGTATGAAGACTCCTTATATATTAGGTTACAGATGAAATCGATGATGAAGATAAGGATGAGGATGAGGAGGAGGATGATGATGAAGACGAGGCCGAGGATGAGAACGAAGACGATGATTAGGTTAAATATTGTTGTATATTAAAAATACTTCCAATTACATGAATTAAGTTTGACCTTATAAAAGCAATTACGTGAATTCATATTTTTTTCGTTCGATTATTTACTTATTGCAGATGGCACTCCTAGTCTTTTTCGTCATGGCGGCACTCGTCTCCCTACTGGTGGTATGTATATTTTAGTTTAGAATTTTATATTCATTTACACTTTTATATTGTTAATTATGTTTATGTGTTCTATTTACAGGTCATGATGGCTGGCCGTGGTCGTGGTTCTGGTGGTGGTCGTGGTGCTGGTGCTGGCGGTAGTGGTGGTCGTGGTCGTGGTCGTAGTGGTGCTAGTGGTCGTGGTCGCATTCAATCTTCCTGAGATGTGACCCCATCCAGCGAGCCCGACCCGGAGAGTACCCCGGGCATAGACGCATCCCGCCGTCGATCGACTACTTCATCGAGGCATGAGTCTGGATATGCTAGCGGATCCGTTCCGCTATCAGACCCACCAGCGGACCCACCAGCGGATCCACCAGTGGATCCCCCAGTTACTGCACAGTGGGCCCCAGAGTACCTCCATACTCGGTTCCATCCGGTTACTGGAGAGTACATGCGCGGACTCACGGATCCTCCGATGGCACCAGAGTGGCCGAGTGGCGAGTTCCGACGAGAGCTATGGCCCGCGGGGACCTCGTAAGTAAATTTAAGATAATTTATTAAATTTCTTTCATTTATTCAAGTTAATAATCCTGTCGTTTCTTCTTTGTAGGTTTTTTTTCGTTTAATATTGCCGTGGCTCTTGGAGAAATTATTAGGGCTAACTTCCATGGTCCTACCTCAACTTTTCGTCGGTGCCCCCAAACTTGAAGTACGTCTGGCTCGACGAGTTGAGGGTATATATCTATATCTTCTAGTTAATTATTAGTTACTCTTTAATCAACCATTTTTTAAATTACGTAATAATTGAATTTGTATGTTAGACAACGTACTGGTGGCCCTCCCACCGCGAGGACGCGATCCGCATGACCTACAAAAGTGCTGCCTCGAAGAAGATACGGGATATGATTCATGACCTGAAAATGGGGCAGACGAGGCCGAATTGGATCTGACAGGACTATTATGAGGACCTCTTAGATATGATGAATACTCCTGCGTACAATGAGAAATTGGAGAAGGCGAAGGCGAACCGACGGGCCGCGGGGCTTCATACGGAGGGATCAAGGCCCCACGCAGCGACGCTTGCAGATCTGGTGAGATACCATAAATTTATTTCACTATCGAATTAGGTATTATTAATATACGAAGTTAATTAAGTTCTACAGAAATTTTGTATGCAGACCCAACGGGCGGTGAAGGAGGGAAGGGCGCCAGAATCGGTCACCATGCACGACCTCTTCCAGCATACGCACAAGAGACGGAAGGACGGGAGCTTCGTCGACGAGAGGGCCAAGGAGACTGATGTAAGTACTTATGTTTATGAGATTTACGTTATAATTAAAAGTATTTGGACTATAACTTAGGTAAACTTAGGATTCACACTTAGCTTAGTGAAACATAGGATTTAGATTACAACTTAGGTAAATCTTATAATAAAAACACATTCATTTGATAGGCTGCGTATCGTGAGGCCCTTAGTCGGGCTCAGTTAACTAAGATCGAGGATGTCGGTGAAACGACCGCCCGCCCGGACGCCCTCTTCTTTGGCCGCTCGTAGCGACTTGTTCGTAGATACCGTCGACGACTTTAAGAAAGGGCACCTGTACGGAGTCGGCTCCCTAGGGCCGTTGCACATGGCGACTCAGAGATTTCCACCGACACCGCCTCCTTCCGCAAGCCCCGGCAGACGATGATGTTAGGTCGCAGCTTACGCAACTGCACAAGGCGGGTGTCGTCCTTGTGGGAGCAAATTGCCACGTACTTTCCGCCTCCGTCTGCTGCTGCCGGTCCGTCTGCTGCTGGTGTCGGTCCGTCTTCTACTGGTGCCGGTCCGTCGACTGCTGCTCCCGGTCCTTTCTTCCGTCGGTCATCTTTCTTTCACCCTGCTGCCACCTCTGGTACCCGCCTCCGACTGTGGACGGCATTCCTGATCTCATGTCGCCAGAGCAGCTACGCCGACTTCCGAACAGTGTCTACGACGACTTGCCGCCGTACCTAGTGGAGCAGTATATTCGTCGGTCGCAGCAGGGATTACCACCACTGGGCAATCAAACTCCTCCTCCTCCTTAAAGTATTGTAATTAAGAAAATTTATAATATTTATGGGAATTTTGAAATATTTGTGGGAATTTCGGATTATAACGACGGATATTAGTTTATGATTTCAGAATATTTGTGATAATTTTATATTGGTGTGCATTATATATTTGGTCTATGTGATTGTTGGATAATTGGTGTGCATTATATATTTGGTCTATGTGATTGTTGGATAATTGGTATGCGTTATATATTGGTTTGGTTATGCATATTTGTGTGAACAGGGAAAGCTCTGTATTTTTCAAAAAAATCTCAGTTAGCGACGGACTAGTGACCGCTTAGCGAGGATGTTTCCAGTTTCCTACTACCTTTCGACGGAATATCCGTCGCTACCTGGAGATTTGAAACTGTTTCCAGTTAGCGACGGATGGTCGACGGATTCGCGTCGGACAATCCGTCGCTAAGGTTCTGGAAATATCTAGTTCGACGGAATAGCGACGGAACATCCGTCGCCAAGGTTCTGGAAATGCATGACATTTCCAGAACCATAGCGACGGATTATCCGCCACTAGTCAGTCGCTACGTCGACAGATGAGCGACAGAGTCGCGACGACATATCCGTCACCATGGTTCTGGAAATGCCAAGCATTTCCAGACATGGTCGACGGATTATCCATCAGGATTCCGTCGCTAATCCGTCCTTTGTTAGCGACGACGATCGACGAAATAGCGATGGAACGATACACTCTGATACGCTGTTACGACGGTTTTACCGACGGACCGTTCCGTCGCTAGCGTCTACACAGTTCAGTATTTAATACTTGAAATCGATGAAAGACCGTCGAAAAGTCGTCGCTAATGCATCGTATTGTGATGACGAAAAGTCGTCGCTATTCCGTCGCTTGACGACTACTTAGCGACGGAGCTTTATTAGCGACGAGCTGACTGCCGACGGATTATTTTGACCAAGATCCGTCAGTAATCGGTCGCTAATACTGATTGCCGACAGATGGGCGACGGATCTGGCCGCCGCTAAATCGACATATTTTGGTAGTGCTTGACTCCCATCGAAGAAAGCTGGTCAACCACGTCTTGGAACTCAATCAAGTGATCTGTAATGGACACACCATCTTTGTACCGCAAACCCATCATCATCCAGATCAGGAACGATTTATTCATTCCGATATTCTTCACATACAAAGATTCTAGCTTATCCTACAGTGTCATCATGTGCTCAATGTTGGCAACATGGTTGTACACATTTTCGTCGATAAACTGCCGCATGTACCCACATACCTGTATATGCTCGAAGTTTCAGTCCTCATCGATTTTATCACTGGTCTTTCGAACACAAATACTGGAAGATTCATCTTCTTGATGAACAACAAATCTTTTATCTTGCTCCGCCAATAATGATAGTTTAGTACCGTTCAGGTTTACCATGCGCACTGACTTCGCGTTCATCTCTACTTTTTGATTTGACTGTCAACTTTTGACACCTCTCTGGAACCTGGCTCTGATACCACTCTATTGGAAACGAAGCATGGAAATCGTTCCCCCAAACCAGAAAGTTCTATGAGAGAACCGAGCAAAAAACACACAAACTAAAAACGCCAACACAAATCGCAGACACAGATTTTTATGTGGAAAACCCTTACGAAAAAACTACGGGACGATCGGAGTCCAACCCTGAAGAACCTCCACTAATGGAATAAAGAGAATACACCCTCTACATGCTTCTTCCGATCCAACACGTATAACCACAACTCACTGGGACAGAAAATAGATTACAACCACGAAGATAGAAGACAACGAAAAATACCTGTTGAAGACACAGCAGGTAAGATGGGCATGAAGACACTATGATATTATGTCTTTGTAATTCTACTACAAAGCTTTATGCTATTAGTTCAAAGAGAAATCTACTAGGCATCTACCTTTTAGTTCAAAGAAGGACCATTGATTGGAAGAATATCAGGAGCAGTGGACAATCCTTTGGGATGTTACGGGGTTATGAACCCAGAACCACTGTTGTCTACTGATTGTTCTTTACAAAGAACAAAGTCCTGTGGAAGGATGGCTTGGAAGCCTTAATGAGTTATAGGGCATTTGGGATGTCTGGCATGCTTACATGAAGTACGGGTAGCACAGCACTATAAAGGAGCGTAGTACTCCATGCTACAGTAGGGTGACACCACATGAGGTTCCTAGTGAGGATAAAGCCTCAGCTTCGGGCCAAGTCACAGCGACGTAGCACCGCACATGGGCAAGAGGGCCTACTGCTGTATGATAAAGAGTAGTAGGCAGCATTACAAAGAGGTTGGGCCTCATGTTACAGTGGGTGACACCACATGAGGCAGTGCCTCGGCTTTGCAAGCTATGTCACGGCGGCATAACACCGTAAAGAAGGAAAAGGCTTCATGCTGGGTAGTTTGGCACTACAAAGAGGCTGGGCCTCATGCTACAGGTAGTATGACACCACATGAGACAGGGTCTCAGCTTCGGGCCATGTCATAGCGGTGTAGCACCGCAAGGAAGCAAAATGCTTCATTGCAAAGACTCTTTAAAAGAACTCACCTAAAGTGTATGGATAGAGATATAGGCCGTTTCTTGAGGGAAATCTTATAGACACCCAAGAAATATACACCCAAATAGGCTGGCATAAGACCTTTAATATGCAGCCAGAAGCACAGTTGATGTTATTATGTGAGTGAGAAGAATTACAGTTATGGTACAAAATTCAAGGCTTATTCCATTCTTGTATCATGCTGTCATTTAACCCATGCAGAAAGATTCAAGTCGTAGCGACATCTATCCTAATGCATGATGGACAACCACTACGGGGAACGCTCAACCCATATATAGAGATATGTGGGGGATGTTGGTGTTTTTGCTTGTTGTTGTTGGTATTTTGCTTTAGAAACTAGAAAGATAGTCCCACATTGGAAGAACCAAATGGATGGTATCTCTATATAAAGCTTTTCTTGTGTTGAGTGATTGCCTGAAGTATGGAGATGCACATGGGTGCCATGTGGGGGCACTTTTCTAGTGGAAAGAAGGCTAAACCAACAAAGAAGCATTAATACTTTTTGTCATGCTCATAGGATAATTTCCTTTTGGAGCTAAGCCCCAAAGGGGCTTAGCGACTCGAACTCAGACTCAGACTCAGGCTCGGGCTCAAGGGCACAAAGTGGCACTTTGTTGGCACACTTTGCACTTAGCACGTCAGTATCGGCACAAGGCATATTGTGTGCAGTTGATGCGCTCGTACGCTCGTCTCTGTGTGAGTCGCATGCGCAGGGGGCCGCACAGGTGCACGCCCAGGAGCTGCGGGGCCACGGTGCTGCTATGTGCTGTGCTGCATTCCTGCTGCACGCAGAGCTTTATTGCTGCACGGCTAAGCGCAGAGCTGTTACGATGTTATGCAGCTGTGCGTAGGCGTACGGGTTGATGTGCTGGGTGGGCATTGGGCGCAGGTAGCGCATGATGTAGCTGATTGGAAGATTTGAGCGGTTATGAAAAGATTGACTCAATTGATCAGATCCAATTTTGTGGGATTTGAATTTAATTCATTCGAATCTTTCACTTATTTGCTCCTATCTTTTCACAATCAGTTACGGCCAGGATTACGATTAGAATTTTGACCCTTCTCTATAAATACTCTATTCGTGCCTTCATTAAGGACTTACGCTAAAATAAAGAGACGAAGAGAGTTGTGCCGTTGCTATCATTGGAGTTATTTGAGTTTGTGAAAGGAGGTGACAGCGAGCATTCTAGAAGTTCTTTCGAACTTGCTGGTTCCTGGGAGCAGATCGCAATAGGGTGAATCTTGCTTTGAGCGACGGTGATCCTTATCTTTCCAGCAAAGTCATTGCATCAACTCTGGTTGAGAACGAGTATTCATCTTCATTGCATCAACTCCGGTTGAGAACGATTATTCATCTTCGTTGCATCAACTTCGGTTGAGAATGATCAGCAGAATAGCGGTGATCTTTTTTTGCCTGCTAAGTTGCTATTATCCATCTCACTCTTTTTAAGAGATCGAGATTTTCATCTAATGATCTATTTCAGGAATAACAAGTATTAACACCGGCCTAAAGGAATGTTAGTACTTGGACGAATTGCATACATACCTGTGGTGATAAATGTTATGTCCCGATTTTGCGGAGTCATTCGTCATCGCATTTATCTATGGGAACCGATTGTCCTCGTTCGGACGTGATGTCCTACAAGTCCAAAATTGCTATTGTACAAGGCAAAGACAGTGCATGATTGTCACGACCCGCACCCAGTATTTGGGCATGAGCCGTGGGTACGTCCAGCCTACACCGCAGAGTCGACGGTAGTACGCTGTCTAGTTATCTCCACATTTATAAATACACCACGCAGTTTATATTCATTTGCACAATATAAACCACATCAACAGATAGGATCAAAAACGAGATGAATTTTATAAAATAACCACAGTTTGGAGAGAAGGGTAATAAATGATCTGACAAAACTCCAAGATAGATCAAAACGTACTAAGTGATATAGTCTCCAAAGAAAATAAAATGTACTAAAGAACATCCACAAATCAACTCATGAATCTCAAAATAGAACTAATATCTAAAAGTCTCAACTAAACAAATCTGTGAGAATACTAAATAAAATCTACTAAAAGCCATCTATAGCGGGTAACTCCGCAAAAGCAGCCTCCAGTTCGTCCTGTGCGCCAAAATTGGGATCTGCAGTATGCTCATAATATATGGTACATAAATCCTCTAATTCATCACCTAAAAATATTGGTTTTCTATTCAGAAATGGAACAAGCACACAAACCAAAAAGCTATCCGCAACGTAATAGATTCGACAGTGCTTGAAAATAGCATATGTGGAAGAAACTAGAAAGTAAGCTGAAGATATGGTATATCTAGAATGAAGGCATGAATCACAGAACATGGTATATCAATTAGAAGGAATGTAAAAGCATGATGACATGACAAGTGTTGAAATGTAAGAAATAATAAAAGACAACTATCTAAGTATGTTGAAATATCTGTTTCGATATGTGAACGGCTACGGGATAAATCAGGCACCCCGTACGTGAAATGTGCGGCTGCTATTCTCCATGAAAGACACGAGGGATAGAAAGGGTAGTTCACACGTCTACTAAAATATTTCCTCTTCCCGACCAGTATACATGGGCCCAGACAAGACACGAAACACAAAGGTAAGATAAGACAAGAATATAATAAATAGGGTCCATGATACTAACTCGTGTGTCCATCGTGTCATCAAGCAAGGAGCATATGTATAATATGTACTGAACAAAACTATCAGAATTGAAAGCAATCAGAGAGTGCACTTGCTTGTGGTCCTGAGCTGTGGGTACTGGCCAGGTGTCGAGTCAGAGTCCCAAGAACCTATATTTGCAGATTATTAACATAATCTAGAATTTAGTGTTAACTACATTTATTCCTATTAGCTATATCTAACAGGGTAAATATATATCCTACTGGCTTTTGAATTATAACTCTTAATTCTTAGATGACCCCAACCCTACTTTGTTTATCCCTATTAGGTATGGCATTCATCTGGACACTAACCTAATAATAATCCTTTGGAGCCTGGTACTTATAGCCCTTGGTACCTAGATGTTTCTAACTGGAAATCAGAACCTATTCCTTGACACCCTACTCTCTATTGGGACTGTTAGGTGCATGATTTCCTTCCACTCCTCAGTACATACTTTTATTCCCTGTAGGTACTACTAACCCCTCTAGTTGTAAGGCTATGACTGATACTAGCCTATCCAGCCCCAATTTCCTACTGATTACTTCACATGCGTTTGCTACAGTTTAGGCAATTAGGATGTCAATGTATAACTGCTACATCCTGAGCAATGATGTATGATTCGAAGGCTGATGCATCGGTGAGTAACTAATACAACATGGGCAGTTTATTATAGATGCAACCAAGTATACATCTGGTAACCTTCCAAGCTAGGCCACCCTACCAAGTGTATAGGTCTTTCTGTGCTTGGCCATAGGCAAGTACCCTTTTTTTGTCAATATATATTTGTATACCTGCTGAAATATTAGATGTAGTGACTAGACATGACTGTACTTGTACCTGCTAACCTTCTATAAGGATACCTATATACCCAAACCCTTGGTAGCACTCTGCTAATGTCTACAGGGATAGACTCTCAAGTGTGCCACAGAGTGGTGACAGGGCCATATACTTCTTTGGTCCTCCTATTACTTATTGGATACATCCCAGGTATTGATACTACAAGTCACTGCTACATCACATGTAACCTCACTCATATGACTCCCTCCATTTTTATTACAACTGACCCAGGCTTTTGATACTCGAGTCCTTCATCAAAATCTGGGTGTACAGGAGTCTACACCTGTGTTACTCACTACCCCAAGTATTGCCTATGGGGTATACAGGTGTCCATTCCTATTACTTAGGATGTACTAGGATACATCCTCATGACATGTCAGATACTTGGGGTATTTATTTCCATTTGAGTCTACTGATACCCGAGTATCTTGATACTCTACTATCCACACCCAATGCTAGGCAACCTATACCTTGGTACAGTGGTTATCTGATACTGAAAGTATCCTCCTTCCCGTATGCTGATACTCTATGAACCAGTGTACCAAGATGGCACATCTGACCTAATCAGGACCACCATGGTCCTGCAACAGAACCAGTGGTCCAAGGAGGGTCTGATGCATGCTTGTAACTATTACCTCTGCTAGTGTTTGTCACATACTCAAGGATACATATTCATGTTAACGTCCTTCACTCTGTTTCCTATGGTTTTCGTACTTGGTGCACCTAGTCACCTAGTCCACTGGTCTGTGCAGTTACTCTGAGTACTGCAGGTCAGGGTCTATCCTACTTATACTCCTTTACCTCTCCTGTATCTTTCTTAACTGATTAATGATTCCTTATATGAAGGTTGATTACAAGTGCAATTGATACTTCAATGCATCTGTCATGAGGGCCACACCCCTCCATCTACTGCTCAACCTGTACCTATAATGTCTGAATGACACAGGTTCAGTCAGAACCCCTTGGCAGTAAAGTCATGTCAAGGCCTTAATATTATACCCAGTTATACCATCTATACCTTCACATCCAATAGCCTTCACGAAACTGGGTGGGGACCAGGAAACAACATCAGTAGGATCACTAACGTACAATGCCAAGTTGGCCTAAGGCGCTAGGTGTCAGGAAGTTGACCAATTGGTTGTAGTACTCACTGATACTAGTCAGAAATCCTAAGTTCAATACCCTTTTGGTATAAGGAAAACTCATATGATCACATCTAAGGGGTGCAAAGGAGGATGCATGTGGTAATACCCTGTGAATGTCAATTTGGAACACAACAACTCGTCGACATCCATCACATACAAGGGGGACTCATATGCAGGTATCAGTTGGTACAAAGGAACAGTTCACCTGTCAGTATCCTTTGGATACAAGGAATCCTCCTTTAAACTATATTACCTAGACATGGTCATTTTTCTATTAATGGGAAATCATCATCACTGTCTCTGCTGTAAACAGAGTGAGGTTCATAGTATCTAGCATTAGGGATATCATGATTGGTTTTCTACATGTACCCCTAGTATCACCCCCAGTTTTCAAATTAGGGGTATTTTTGTCATTTTCCAAGTTTATAATTTTGGAAATTTTATTTGATTTTATGGATTTTTAGGAATTGTTTGATTTAGTTTGAATTTTATCAAATGGACTTAAGTTGGAGACCCGGGTAGTCTGGACCCTAGTGGGACGCACATACTAGCTGGGCTTGGCCCACATGCCATCCTAACTAGGCTAGAAAACTAATAAACCATACTCCCATGGCTTAGCTAGTCATTTAGAGGCTTAATTAGTCAATTAGAGTTAAACGAAACAAACCGATTCAAACCGAACCAAACTAAGTCTATTGGGTTTGAAGGCCTAATGGGTCTCCACC
>JANAVB010009710.1:12500-115635 GCA_029216955.1 Iris pallida | reverse complement strand
GGGCGGCTGGAGGTCGGAGACGTGGGGCCAGGGAGAGGTCGGAAGGGAGAGGAAACGAAGAGAGAGAGTGGGAGATGGAGAGAAGAGCGGGAGAGAGAGAGAGGGAGATCAGAGTGAGGGAGAGAGAGTGGGAGCTCGGGCTGATCCGTGGGAGAAGAAAGAGGGATGGGAGAGAGAGAGGAAAGGTGAGGGGTGGTGGCGGCTGTAAGGGGAAAGGGGAGAGTTAGTTTAGGGTTGGATATAAATGGGGTAGATATAGGAATATAAAATTTAATAATAATGATGTGATGATGTAACAATAGTGGCATGAATAAAATATCAATAAAATTTTAACAACACCCAAATTTCAAAAATCCTCCAAAAACACAAATACAGTCAAATACTATTTTCAAAAATAGGGATTTGACACGTTGTTGGCTAACACCTCAACATACAGAAAGGTCCTGTAGCGTTTGCGTTTCGTCGAGGCTCATTCGACCGATACGGTCGTCACCTAACCGGGGATACATAAAATCTCGAAAAGCCGCAAACCAACCAACAAGCAATTTGGAAATCCTATTACAAAGACCGAGTTCGTAAGTAGATTTTGTTTATGAAATTAATTTAAATACCAGTGTTTCGAAAAGGGTTTTACTAAAAATTGGGCAGCACCCCTCTGTAACTGGACAATCCAGCCACGTAGGCGATACAAATTCCTGCACCAAAAGAAAGTCCCAAACCAGGGAATACACCAAACCAATCCACAATAATATTCCAACCCAGAGTAATAATCCACAACCAACACATATAGATAAAGCCGAACCGCTAACGAAATAAAGAATCGAAAAAAACATATGCGTCCCGCGTAAATAATCCGAACTACCGAAAAAAACAATGCCGCTACGTAAGTTTGTCGCGCGTATCCCCTATACGCAACGAATTAAAAATCTGATTCCCGAAACGGGGTCGGGACCGCGTATCATCGACATGAAAACCCAAAGGGACACGAGGACACGAAAATATACCTCGGGTGCTCGGCTAGAGCTCTCAGATGTAAATAGGAGAAATATAAATTCTGCGGACTCAGGAAAACTCCAAAATACGCGAACAGCAAAGATCGGCCACGGGAACAGCGGATCAGGACCCACGAGATGCTGCGGACAGCGGATCGGGGCACGGGAACAACGGACGGAGCTCGGGGTGGCCGAGAGGCGGCGGCTAAGGCCGAGAAGCGGATTGGAAAACCCGCGGTCACGGAAGACCGCGGGTCGGGAATGGCAGCGGGGATACGCTGGGCCGGGGCTCGGGGCGCGCGAAGGGGCGGTCGGCCGGCGGGATCGGGGAAGC
This sequence comes from Iris pallida, assembly GCA_029216955.1. Classification (NCBI taxonomy): domain Eukaryota; kingdom Viridiplantae; phylum Streptophyta; class Magnoliopsida; order Asparagales; family Iridaceae; genus Iris; species Iris pallida. The sequence continues at coordinate 114,309 of JANAVB010009710.1, read as the reverse complement.
AGCGGCAGAAGGCTGCGGGCAGCCACGCGGTCGCGTGGGCTGGCGCGCATCGGGTACGGGCGAAGGGGGTCGGTGGCGGGCGGTCGGCCTGGGGCCACGGGGAGGCTGGCGGCCTGCTGATGTGCACACGGAGCGCTGAGGACGCACGAGCGACCAGAAAGAGCCGTGCGGGGCTGACGACGGCAGGGAATACCGCTGGGGGACTGGTCGGTCGATGGGAGCGCTAGCCTGCGAAATATGGAGGGTTGGTGGGGGGGTTTGGAGTGAAAGGGGAGGTGCTATATGGGTAGAGAGGAAGAGGAGGAATAAAGGGAATGGTGATTGTGGTGTGTTAGAGAAGGAAAGAGAGAGATGGTGTGGGATTTGATGCTGTGAGAAGTGGTAGGGAGAGATGAGTGGTAGAGAGAAAATTTGGGACAGAGTTGTGAACGTGGGGGAGGGTGAGAAGTTGGGGAATAGTCATGGGTTGGGAGTGGCTGAGAGTGAGGGGAGGGTTGGGTTGTTTAGGATTTAATTAATCTTAGGATATATATATATATATATATATATATATTATATAATATATATATATATATATATATTTCCAACAAACATACATTATAAATATATATTAATAACCAGAATTTAAAAGGAAGAAATAAGGACGGGTTCGAAACGGAGTCAGGCTTTGAAAAATCGGGTTCGAACTCGGGGTCGGACTCCGGACACGGAATCGGGACTGGGCCACAATCAAAAATCCAATTAATTTTATTTGAAATAATTATTTCTCTGATCCGACTAAAATATTAATAACAATAATAATAGTAATAATAATAATATTAATCCTAATCTAAACTAGTAGTCCAATAATCCAGTAATTCTAATAAACCAAAATGCGGATTTTACATGTTCGTAGAGGCGGCACCAGAGTCACATCTCTACTTCTTTCATGATCAGTTTTCATAATAATATTATATTGTTAGAATTAATGCTTGTTGATTCATGAGATGAAGAACATAATAAATTACGGAGCGTACCTGAATCCATTGCTAGACTTGGTGGATCTTGAAGCGAACGTCTCTTTATTGGGGTTTGATCTTCCAATCCACTACAGCCCTTAATAATAAAGATGAAATCTTTGTTCCTCTCTTTGTTGATGGAATACAGAAGAGAATAGAAACCCTCTCTTTGGTGGCCGTATGAGTTGGGGACCATAACCATAATGAATACATATATATATATATATATATATATATATATATATAATATATATATATATATATATATATATATATATATGTGTGTGTGTGTGTGTGTGTGTGTGTGTGTGTATGTTTTGATATTTCTAATTTGGCCCCTCATCAAATTAGAATTATCTCCGGTATCTACACATTAATTCCATGACAATTATACCCTTAAGTCAATTTCCAAATAGACCATTTTAATTTGGCTTAATTAGATAGCCTAAACACAATTAATTTTACATGTGTGGCCCCTTAATTATTGAATAATTCCAACAATCTCCCACTGGGCCACATATGTAACCTTATATTGTGTTAACCTTAGTGAGCTCATAAATTGCTATCTTAATCCTTAGTGTATATCCGGACAATCTCGTCCATTAACCATATCAACATAGGATCAAAGCGGCATTCGTCACATATAGCGTAACTAAACCATCAATGGTCACATATACCAATATAGCTAAATGACATAGATCAATCATGGATGCGTAGCATAGAAATTACACATAATGTGATCAATACATGTCTATTTCCAACTGGTCCTTCTTAACTTTAATGAGATCAATACTTTAACATAATGAAAATAGAATGAACTGAATTTGATATATTTGATCTGATAAATATCCAAAATACTTTAATACATAAATGTGTCCAAAACCAAATAGCACCCAAATACATAAATTACAAATCCTACTGTATTCCATATTCTTAATTAAGATAACACCCATATGAGCAGTATGCTCATGAAAGACCTGGGTGATAATGCTTTGTGGCGGATCCGCTAAAATGGAGTTTGTCATAATGTGCTGTATGGACACTTTAACCATTCTGAATTCTTTCCTTCACAACTAGAAACTTTATGTCAATATCCTTGACTTATACAAGTTTCTGTTGTTATTGGAATACATTACTGCTGATTTATTGTCACACCATAATTTAAATGGTCTTTTAACACCGTACTATAGGCGCAGCCTTATGACAAAATTTCGCAACCATATTCCCTGAATAGATGTCCCACAGCATGTTTAAACCTTGCTGCCATGGTGGAAGAAATTATGAGTGTATGTTTGACACTCATCCAAAATATATCTCCATTAGTCAGCATAACCTGATGTGGATCTCCTGCTGTGTTGGCATCCAACAAAATCGGAGTCGGAATACCTTATGATCTCCAGAATTATCCGATCTCCTACAAAGAGCATATAATTTTTGTTCTCTTATTAATTACATAAGTAGTTTGGCTGCTACCCAATGATCCATCCATATTTGCTTAAATATCTGCCTAACATCCTAATATGTACGCAATATCCTGACACGTACATACTTGAGCATACATTAGACTCCCTACAACTGATCATGAAGTAAAAATCTATTGTATTTTCTTAATTTTAAGGCTAACCTTAGGGCACTTGATTGAGACCGAATTTGTCTCTTTTAACGAGAGGTGTCACCTGGTTTGCATTGAATACTTCAATCAATATACAAAACCAGAAAATTATTCCTACTCCCACTGAACTTGTGATACACACAATCTTCAACAGTGTTATCTCAAAATCAAACGAGATAATCACTTGAAGTACCTTTGACGAGAAGCTTACTTGAGTTCATAAATAGATTTTGCCAATTTGTAAACCATATTCTTTGGGTCTTTCAACACAAAGTTTTTTGGTTGCACAATAAATTGTTTCGTCGATGTTACCATTGAGAAACACAATGTTGACATCTATTTAATGTAACTCAAGATCAAAATGTGAAATAAGTGCTGTGATTGTTTTAAAAGAGTCTTTCAAAGATACCGAAGAGAAAAAAAAACTCTTTAAAATCAATCCCAAACCATTGAGTAAAGTCACTAGCTACAAGACGTACTTTATATCTCTCCACAAGACCGTTCGAATCCTTCTTGGTTTTTAAATGTTATTTGCAACCAATGGACTTCATACCTTTTGGTAATGGGACAAGTTCTTAAACTTTATTGTCTTGCATGGACTTATACTCCTTATTTATTGTATCAATCCACTTTGAGAACTGGAACTTTTCATGGCCTGATGGAAGTTGATTAGATCATCTTTCAGTATCCACAGTCTTCTTCACGTTCCTAGAGAAATATGACAATATTATCCGAAATTATATTTCTCCTTTCTTTGGTGGACCATCTTAATGTTACCGGTTCTTGAGGTTGTTGAGTTTGTTCCTTAGGAATAATTACCTTTTCTTGAATGGGGTGCCGCTACGTTGTCATTGTTAAGGTATCTCAACAACGACTTATAGAGGTAATTCTACATTGTCTTATTGAGGCTCCGAATTCACTTCTTGATCATGACAGGTATAGAATTCTGCACATCGTCAAAAGTGATAATAGGAATCGTAATTGATTCTTTCTCAAAGACAATGATCCTGACTTTATTTCCCCCCAAACTCAACATCCTCAAAAACTATTACACTTCTCATCTCAAAAAAAAATTCTTTGTGTGAGACCGTATAATTATTAATCCCTCGATTTGTCAGCATAGCCAATAAAATAGTTGCTTATAATTGAACTTTGGTTTGTTTTTCCTTTACACATTAATATTGACGTTAAAGTCTATAAAGTCAATGAAATCCAAATCTCATCAGACACAAGTCGTTCAACTCTATTTCTAGAGATGTGACCTAATCGCTTATGTCATAATGAGGCTAAAAACATTTATCGTTAATTTTGCGTTTAGTACCACATGACTCCATTTGCAAGATTTCATTATAAGATGTAATAGTTTCAAGTGAATATAGGTGTAACATCTACTTTTCTAAAATGAGGGTAATTTTGAACTTTTATAATTTTGATTAATCGATAATAAGATTTAACTCATGTTGTGATTTTTGGTAATTTTTTAATCAATTTAAAACTATTAAAATGTTGAATTATGATTTGATGGTTAACTAGTTAATCCCTAGTTTTGCTAAGCTTAGAGACTAACCATAGGGACCTAACCATGTGATTAGAATGACTATTTACAACTTTTAGGCTAAGGGTATTTTGGTCATTTTGTGACTTTTAAATTATTTAAGATTTTGATTAATTGGTGAATTTTGGATTATTTTAATAATATTTAAATTGATGTATTATGATTTTGGTCATTTTTCATATTTTAATATTTTGGGAAAATTTTATATTTTTAATATTATTTTTATTGGATTTGTTTAGTCGGGTTTGAGTTTCGTCTCGTTCCGACTTGTATTGTGACCCGGGTAGCTTGAACTCTAGATGGGACCCAATATTAAGTTAAGTATGGCTCACAAGACCCAACATTAGTTAGTTAATTAAACTAATTTTTATCATGTAGAATGGTTAAGTTAGAGACTCAAAACTAGATCATTTTGACCCCAAACTTGAACCTAGTCTAGACTTAACCATATGAGACTAGAGAGGGGCAATTAGGACATTTCCATTAGCCCTAATGGAATCTTTATGGAAGCCACCTTTAGAGAGAATGATTCATTTCATTCATTACAATCTTGTCTCTTTATTTTTCTTTTGTTCTTCCCCAATTTTAGAGAGCCTTCCCATTGATTTGATCTCCAAATCAAATCATTCCTTCACCAAACCTTCCCTCAATCATTCCATTCTCCAAGGGAAGGGTTCTACCAAGGATTGGAAGAGGAGTGCAAGGAGGAGTGTCCACTTTGAGGGATCTTCGTATCGGAGCCGATCCTAAAGGATTTTATTGGGATTCCACTCCCAATAGGTAAAACCCATCATCTAAATCGATTTTCTTTGCATAAATTAGTTTTGAATCCGTAGGATCCATCCTCATGCATGTGTCACATTTAGATTCAAATTTGAGGCCATTTGGAGCTCTCTTGAGATTTTAGATATGTGTCTTGTGTCCTACTTGATAGATCCTAAATTAGGACACCCCATGTGTATGTATGTATGATAATAGTTTAAATAGATATTTAAATTCAGTTTTATAATAGTTAGAGAGTGGATTGATCTTAGTTAGGATGGTTAGAATGAGTTTCATTTGGATACCTATTGTATCCAAGTATCTTGGCCTATATGTGTTCTTTTGTCAAATCCGTCATAATTTTTATCCACGTTTTTATTAACCAAAGCTAACTTAGAAATATCATAACTTTTAGCTTAAACTTCGATTTATCTTCCGTTTTTTTAAAAGAACCGTATCGAAGTTAGCTTTCCAATATATATTTAATAAGCCAAATTCTTTCTGTAACTTCTGTAGAATTATTTGAGTGTCAGCTATACGAAAGACGAACGTTTCGGTATTTTCGCGATTCCGGGAGCTTCCGACACGAAAGTGCGATCCGTTTATAGTTCGGAAAGCTAACACAAAGGGTACGACATACTTTAATCCTAAAATTTAGTGAATGCCCAATTGGTACAGTATTGTTTTAAGTAGAAGAGTGACTATACGATATATGCATTTTGTGTAAACTATGAGCCTATGTAGTATGGATATTAAATGAATATAGAGTATGTAATGCATGATAGTTAGATGAATGAAATAATATATATGATATATTCTCTTTACATTAATGTATATATGGTTGATTGCAAGCATGTAGGAATGCAATTAATATAATGCATATAAGCAATGCATGAATGAAAGAATGATATACAATGTATGCATGAAGATATATATGTAATGATAGATATGAATGCATAATGTATAAATATTGTAATATAATATATAATGATAACATGTATGGTAAATAGAGTATATGATGCAAGCATGAATGAATGGAGAAAATACATGTATATAGGTAATATAGAATGTAATAATGAATGCAAGCATGCAAGATAATGTATTGTATCCATATATGATGTATTCAACTTAAAGATAATGTAATATATGAAAGGAATGAATGATAATATATAACATGATATGTAAGGTAATGCAAGGTATAAATATATGATGTGTGCATTTGTATGTCTCTATGTTAATGCATGAAATGATATGAATATACAATGTATGCATATGTAAAACATGTAGGTAATGAATAGACACGAATGAAATAATGTTTGCAATATGTTAATATAAATACAAGTATCTAATATGCATGAATGTAAGTATAATATAATACAAGTATACATGTATGTATTATGTAAATGTAATATACATGATATGTATGTATGTATGCATGTATACAAGTATGTATGTATGTATGTATTTCTATAAACTGAGTTAACCTATAACCTTTTAACACATGCATTCATACACCCTTTGACATAATATCCCATGTCACATACACCTACCTATCACTAAATTTTAGAACATTAACACATATCCTTTCACACACATGCCAAACACACACATACTCACTTACTTTTTACCTCTCTTTCTCTCTCTATATATATATGTATGTGCCTATATATATAGCTTTCCTATATATATATCTATGTATATGAATATGTGAATGCGAATAATATATATACATTATATGACTAAGTTTGTGTGCCTTGTTAGCTTATGGTTTAGTTTTGTGCTTGGTTTAGTAAGTGACTTAGGCTATGAGTTAGTAGCTATCTTGGACATTTGATTTGCATATACTTAGTTTGTTTAGACCTAGAATAACTTGTTGACCTAATTTAGACTTGTTAGACCTAGTTTGACCATAGTTGACCTAGGTTTGACTTTCAAGGTTGACCAAGTTGACCAAGAGTTGACTTTGGTCTAATTGACCTAGAATCATGTAGAATGCGTAGTAGAACTTCATATTGCCATTTTGGACTTGTTGTGACTTGTGTGTTCTGATTAGGAGTCAGACACCTTTCCTCGGACAGTATATTTACTTTGGACATTCAGATAACAGGCGAGTACATTCTCTGACCGTTTCATACTTGTCTGGATTTACATTCTTGCTCTAGATTACTGTACTTGATGCTGACTGACACGATTGTTATCACGGATTGGTATTATATGGATCTTCTTTTGAGATGTTATCCCCTTGTATTCACTAGATACATATTATGATGTGTGTTTACTTACATATTGTATTTATTGAATACCCATATCCTTGTATACTCATTGTGCATATGTACTCTCATTATCACATGAGTTCCAGGGATAGACCATTGTACAACTATTGTATAATATTGTACAACTATTGTATAACATTGTACATCTATTGTATAACATTGTACATCTATTGTATAATATTGTACACTATTATACAAGATAACGTAACTGGAGTGGATACTTGTGTATTGATTGGGGAGGGAGTAGGAATTGGTTATGTACTCAAATCCTATTGTACAACATTGTATAACTATTGTATATGTCTATTGTACACTCACGTACAATGGAGTTACCATTGCATTGTCCTAGACCGTTTACATAACCATATTGTACTCTAAATCACACATTGCTTACAGTTCTTACGTATCATATATAGATATTTCCTATTATCAAATCTCTGCTATTTTTATATACATTCTCTTTCAGCGTTTCCTGTACCTTACTCTATTGCATGCTTTATATTTTCTAACTTGGTATGAACTGCGTGAGATATTTTGTGCTCGTTCCTGTCCTAACTGGACCTGTTGAAAATATTACAGAGGATGAGGCCTACGTAGACGACCTACTATGGGAGCTGTAGATATTTTTGTGACCCAGATTTCCAGTCGGATCCAGTAGCTATAGAGACTGAGGCTCCCTAATCTAGGTTTTACTATTTTTGTCTTTGAGATCTGGGTTGTATATATTCTTTCATATTCAGTAGATAGACTTGTATTTCTGGATATTTGCTGAGATGTTATCTTAGACTTCTGATCATCTGTATCTCCTTGAGTTCTATATCATATCGTGCTTCTTCTTTCTTAGTTGTGATTGAGTTTATTTCTGCTATGTCACCCCCATTCGGGGAGTATAAACTGTTAGCATTATATTGTTAGATGTTGTGACCTAGGATAGCGTTCTACCGCCGACACTGCGGCGTAGGCTGGACGTACCCACTTCTCGTGCCCTTACTCTAGGGTGCGGTCGTGACATTTTTAGTGGTGGCCCATGCAGGTCGAGTTTATGTTGTGGTATTCGAACTAGAGTATCACTACAGCCTGCAGTAGGATAAGAATATTTTTGAGGGTCATCAACACACTAGAAAAACTCTTAATCAGATTTATTTTATCTAAATTTGCTGTTTATTATCTTCCTTGAATATAAACTGTCCTCCTTTAAATTTTCGCTTCATTCCCAGTAATTGCTTCTTGTTTTGATCTGTCTTTATAATGGTTATGGAGAAATGATCTCATCGCTCCAGTCCGGAGAATACTATCGAGAGGCTGGCCACCTCTCATCCTGTTCATCAGGGCCTCGAGACGCAGCTTCTGTTGTGCCGACTCAGGTTGGCGTTTCTGCTACATTGGAGGTGCATCTCTGTCTGTATAGAGACTTTCTTCCGTCATTTCTGATTTCTCTCAGCAGCAGCGGTTCATACAGCATCATCAGCAGACCAGAAGAAACCAGCAGGGCGAGCTATCGTCAGGACAGTCGAGGATGCACAGACCATTAGAGATCTTGCTGCAAGTTCCGTTTTTCTCTATTCCATTCCCGCAATTGTCTCTTATAACTATCTTGAAATTCGACTCCATCTGTTCCTTGTTGACTGATCAATTTGTTCTGTTGTTCCTGTGTTATGTTTGCTTTTTTTTTGAGAAAAAAAATCATATGGGCTAGGTCACCTCAGTTATGGGATCTAGAATCTTCGATAGTCATGTTAGCTGGCATAGTGAGGACATATAGTCAGATTTTGGACCTATTTCTCGGGTGTGGAAATTTAAGGTTTTTGCCGTCGCATGCGGCAATGCGGAAATTTAAATACCATGAACCTAGAGGTATGTACCTTAGTCAAGGACTCTGTGATTATCGTAGCCTTGCTTACTAATATGACGAGGATTTGGAGCACCATAATTTTGGATAGACGCATTGATTATCAGATTGTACCTTAAATGCTCTTGAACAAGTTTTCTCTACTTTTATTCAGTCTTTCAAAAAAAATTGTTTTGTTTGTTTTGTTTCTATTATTTAACTTAGGAGTAGGAGTAGCTTTAGTTGTATTATAAACCTTTGTGTAACTTCTTACTATGAATCTCTTCTTAAAATAATGAATCGATGATTTTGCTAGACCTTATCTTGGATTTGATATTTAGCTCTGGTTTCAAAATGGTTCCTTTTTAAACAGATAAGCAGAATAATTTTATCGTTATTTCCTTCTTGTATTATTCTTGTATTAAATAATAATAATAATAAAACTGTCTTGATTATATTAATCATCTGCTTTGCAATCTTGGTAGGAATCTAAATGTTGGTCTTGATATAGAATTTGATTTTTATATTGGAACATGAGAATATATATAGTAGACACAGACACTTTGTCTGACACGTATGCATGCTACACTTTGATTATCAACCCATCTAAATGCATATTAATATGTTATTGATGTTTAAATTCTCAAAATCCCAATATTCTGATACAGTACAGTATCAGAGACTGGTTCTCTACTTTTCCAGTTTAAATTCGTAATTTAAATATAAATTTCATGTTATTAGTTTTGTTTACATCACTGCACATGTATCTTATACACAAGGTTTCAATTCTTAAAGAAATTGGTTGAGTTTTGTGTTTGAACTTGTTAAATCTGAGACTGTGTGCATATTAACCCTTAATACTGGATTTTAAATATTAGTTCAAATTGCTGTTTTTAAATGTAATATTTTGAGGTATATACATTGTTGTATGTAGGAATATAATGTTAGGTTTCATATTTTTACTTGTTAGGTTGTGACAAACATTGGGTTGGTTGATGTTCGAATTTCTCCAAAATCCTAAAACTGAAACATGTTAACATTTTTTACATTGATTTTAAATGTTTAGTTCAATTTCAGATTTAATATGTAATGTTAAACTGAACTGAATGATTGAAACCTTCATTTTAAGTTATAACCCCTGTACTCTTGACACTCTACACTAATGTACACTAATGTTCACAACTGCCATGTAAACCTAACATTTTCTCTCTATGTTATGTTCATATACCTGTATAGATATATATAGAGTTTATGCATACATGTTATAATGTATATAGATACATAACTAAATCTCTACCTCCTTTAATATATATATATATATAATATATATATATAATATATATATATTATATATATATATATATATATATATATATATATAATATATATATATTATATATATGGTTAGCCTGCATGTTATGAGTAAATAGGTTGTGTATTGTAGATTGTTAACCAATATGCTATGAGTAGTGTAACGTGATAGCTATTGTTTTGAAACCCAAATCCTCCTATACACTTTCATGTATATTTCACACACACACACACACGTCTACTATCTAACCCTATGAACATGTCCACATACACCCATACACACACTAACCACATAACCTTTACAAAATGCTAGCTTTTTCCTCTCTAACGCTCTCTATCTATATATATATATTGTGATTGGATTACAATGCAATTGACTTTCATTCTTTAACTTTTGATTTTGATTTTTCTTTAAATAGTATCCCTTTATAGATAATTGGTAGTTATCTTATTTTATTTTCTGATAAGTACCAGTTTTTATATAGGATGGTAGACTGTCTTACAGTTTTGATGATTTGTTATTTCTGTATCTTTTCAGTTTAACACTCCCGATTGCTTGTATGTTTGATACCCTATGACCCTTTTGGTTAGCATGACTAGTATACCTAGATGAGACTTTCACTACCACCATATGCCATGACCCTGTATGCCATCCTTTTTAATCGTATGATTTCGGTAAGTTCTGAGACCATGATTGTTGGGGACGAGACTCTAGAAAAAGTACGACCATCTTAATTTCGATGACGAAATTCTTCTAAGGAGGGTAGACTTGTAACACCCACTTTTCTAAAATAAGGGTAATTTGAACTTTTATAATTTGATTAATCGATAATAAGATTTAACTCATGTTGTAATTTTTGGTAATTTTTTAATCAATTTAAAACTATTTAAAATTGAATTGTGATTTTGATGGTTAACTAGTTAATCCCTAGTTTTGCTAAGCTTAGAGACTAACCATGGGGACCTAACCATGTGATTAGAATGACTATTTATAACTTTTAGGCTAAGGGTATTTTGGTCATTTTGTGAATTTTGAATTATTTAGGATTTTAATTAATTGGTAATTTTAGATTATTTTAATAATATTTAAATTGATGTATTATGATTTTGGTCATTTTTCATATTTTAATATTTTGGAAAATTTTATATTTTAATATATTTTTATTGGATTTGTTTAGTCGGGTTTGAGTTTCGTCTCGTTCCGACTTGTATTGTGAACCGGGTAGCTTGAACTCTAGATGGGACCCAATATTAAGTTAAGTATGGCTCACAAGACCGAACATTAAGTTAGTTAATTAAACTAATTTTTATCATTTAGAATGGTTAAGTTAGAGACTCAAAACTAGATCATTTTGACCCCAAACTTGAACCTAGTCTAGACTTAACCATATGAGACTAGAGAGGGGCAATTAGGACATTTTCATTAGCCCTAATGGACTCTTTATGGCATCCACCTTTAGGAGAGAATGATTCATTTCATTCATTACAATCTTGCCTTTTTATTTTCCTTTGTTCTTCCCCAATTTTAGAGAGCCTTCCCATTGATTTGATCTCCAAATCAAATCATTCCTTCACCAAACCTTCCCTCAATCATTCCCATTCTCCAAGGGAAGGGTGCTACCAAGGATTGGAAGAGGAGTGCAAGGAGGAGTGTCCACTTTGAGGGATCTTCGTATCGGAGTCGTGTCCTAAAGGATTTCATTGGGATTCCACTCCCAATAGGTAAAATCCATCCTCTAAATCGATTTTCTTTGCATATAAATTAGTTTTGAATCCGTAGGATCCATCCTCATGCATGTGTCCCATTTAGATTCAAATTTGAGGTCATTTGGAGCTCTTTGAGGATTTTAGATATGTGTCTTGTGTCCTACTTGATAGATCCCAAATTAGGACACCCCATGTGTATGTATGTATGATAATAGTTTAAATAGATATTTAAATTCAGTTCTATAATGGTTAGAGAGTGGATTGATCTTAGTTAGGATGTTTAGAATGAGTTTATTTGGATACCTATGTATGTATCCAAGTATCTTGGCCTATATGTGTTCTTTTGTCAAATCCGTCATAATTTTCATCCACGTTTTTATTAACAAAACAACTTAAAAATGTCATAACTTTTAGCTTAGAACTCCGATTTATCTTCCGTTTTTTTTAAAAGAACCGTATCGAAGTTAGCTTTCCAAATATATATTTTAATAGCCAAATTCTTTCTTTAACTTTCTGTAGAATTATTTGAGTGTCAGCTATACGAAAGACGAACATGTTTCGGTATTTTGCGATTCCGGGAGCTTCCGGACACGAAAATGCGATCCGTTTAAAGTTTCGGAAAGTTAACAAAAAGGGATACGACATACTTTAATCCTAAAATTTAGTGAATCCAATTGGTACAGTATTGATTTTAAGTAGAAGAGTGACTATACGATATATGCATTTTGTGTAACCTATGAGCTATGTAGTATGGATATTAAATGAATATAGAGTATGTAATGCATGATATGTTAGATGAATGAAATAATATATATATGATATATTTTCTTTACATTAATGTATATATGGTTGAATGCAAGCATGTAGGAATGCAATTAATATAATGCATAAGCAATGCATGAATGAAAGAATGATATACTATGTATGCATGAAGATATATATGTAATGATAGATATGAATACATAATGTATAAATATTGTAATGTAATATATAATGATAAATGTATGGTAATGTAGAGTATATGATGCAAGCATGAATGAATGGAGGAAAATACATGTATATAGGTAATATAGAATGTAATATATGAATGCAAGTATGCAAGATAATGTATTGATCCATATATGATGTATTCAACTTAAGAGAATGTAATATATGAAAGGAATGAATGATAATATATAACATGATATGTAAGGTAATGCAAGGTATAAAATATATGATGTGTGCATGTTTGTATGTCTCTATGTTAATGTATGAAATGATATGAATATACAATGTATGCATATGTATAAAACATGTAGGTAATGCATAGATGCATGAATGAAATAAATGTTTGCAATATGTTAATATAAATACAAGTATCTAATATGCATGAATGTAAGTATAATATAATACAGTATACATGTATGTATCATGTAAATATAATATACATGAATGTATGTATGCATGTATACAAAGTAAGTATGTATGTATGTATTTCTATAAACTGAGTTAACCTATAACCTTTTACACACATGCATTCATACACCCTTTGACATCATGTATCCCATGTCACATACACCTACCTATCACTAAATTTTAGAACATTAACACATATCCTTTCACACACATGCCAAACACACACATACTCACTTACTCTTTTACTCTCTTTCTCTCTCTATATTATATGTATGTGCCTATATATATAGCTTTCCTATATATCTATGTATATGAATATGTGAATGTGAATAATATATATACATATATGACTAAGTTTGTGTGCCTTGTTAGCTTATGGTTTAGTTTTGTGCTTGGTTTAGCAAGTGACTTAGGCTATGAGTTAGTAGCTATTGGACATTTGATTTGCATATACTTAGTTTGTTTAGACCTAGAATAACTTGTTGACCTAATTTTGACTTGTTAGACCTAGTTTGACCATAGTTGACCTAGGTTTGACTTTCAGGGTTGACCAAGTTGACCAAGAGTTGACTTTAGTCTAGATTGACCTAGAATCATGTAGAATGTATAGTAGAACTTCATATTGCCATTTTGGACTTGTTATGACTTGTGCTGTTCTGATTAGGAGTCAGACACCTCTCCTCGGACAGTATATTTACTTTGGACAATCAGACAACAGGCGAGTACATTCTCTGACCGTTTCATACCTGTCTGGATTTACATTCTTGCTCTAGATTACTGTACTTGATGCTGACACGATTGTTATCACGGATTGGTACTATATGGATCTTCTTTTGAGATGTTATCCCTTGTATTCACTAGATACATATTATGATGTGCGTTTCACTTATATATTATATTTATTGAATACCTATATCCTTGTATACTCATTGTGCATATTGTACTCTCATTATCACATGAGTTCTAGGGATAGACCATTGTACAACTATTGTAACATTGTACAACTATTGTATAATATTGTACATCTATTGTATAACATTGTACATCTATTGTATAACATTGTACACTATTGTACAAGATAACGTAACTGGAGTGGATCCTTGTGTATTGATTAGGGAGGGAGAGTAGAATTGGTTATGTACTCAAATCCTATTGTACAATTGTATAACTATTGTATATGTCTATTGTACACTCACGTACAATGGAGTTACCATTGCATTGTCCTAGACCGTTTACATAACCATATTGTACTCTAAATCATACATTGCTTACAGTTCTTACGTATCATATATAGATATTTCCTTTTATCAAATCTGCTGTTTTTCATATACATTCTCTTTCAGCATTTTCTGTACCTTACTCTATTGCATGCTTTATATTTCCTAACTTGATATGAACTGCGTGAGATATTTTGTGCTCGTTCTGTCCTGACTGGACCTGTTGAAAATATTACAGAGGATGAGGCCTACGTAGACACCTATTATGGGATAGCTGTAGATGTTTCTTGTGACCCAGATTTCCAGTCGGATCCAGTAGCTATAGAGACTGAGGCTCCTAGTCTAGGTTTTACTATTTCTGTCTTTGAGATCTGGGTTGTATATATTCTTTCATATTCAGTAGATAGACTTGTATTTCTGGATATTTGCTGAGATGTTATCTTAGACTCTTCTGATCATCTGTATCTCCTTGAGTTCTATATCATATCGTGTTCTTCTTCCTTAGTTGTGATTGAGTTTATTTCTGCTATGTCACCCCCATTCGGAGAGTATAAACTGTTAGCATTATATTGTTAGATGTTGTGACCTAGGACAACGTTCTACCGCCGACACTGCGACGTAGGCTACATACCCACTTCTCGTGCCCTTACTCTAGGGTGTGGGTCGTGACAATAGGTTATGAAACCTTAAGGGAACCATTATCAATAATATTTGAATTTAAAGATAGACTAAACTTATTGTTTCCAAATGAACAATGGTAACCAGATTTGTCCATTAAAGAAACTGAAACTGAAACTGAATTTCGTTTAAAAGATGGTACAATAAAAGTGTCTATCAAATCCAAATAATAATCAGTTCCTAAAAATAACCTAAAATGTCCTATTGCATCCACTTCTATCGATTTGTCGTCACCCACATAGAGTATCTTTCACCATCAATTGGCTTCGGTAGCTCTGACAACCTTGTCTATAAACACTAATGTGGGTAGTAGCACCGTATTTTTAGGCACTAAAGCTAAATTAACCTCAAAACAGACCAAACTTAGAAATGTATTTCTTTATATGCCATGCGTAATACTTTGTACATTTCTTCCTTATGTGTCCTGTTTTATCACAAAAGAACAACCTTAGTTTTATATTGTTGTTTCTTTTGATCTGGACCCTTAGCAGCTACTGTATTCATTTCTTTTTGCCCTTAAAGTTTATCCCATTAAACATGAAAATTAAAATCTTATTGGCAGGTATTTTAACAATATTAACTGTAAAGAGAACAAAGCAACCAAAAATAAACATGCTCTAACAAATAACCAAAGCGTAAAATATAGTCAAACAAATTCAAATAATGGTGAACCCCATCTAGATAACTAGTACATAATTAATATCAAGTCTTTGGACAGTGATATTGACTACAAGTGGTACTCTTGGTGTAGTGATCAAACGTTGACAATAAGTCATGTCAAATAATAAGCCTATCTTTGGATCGGGTTATTTTTCACATGTAAACCGTATAATTGTCACACATTTATCACCACAAGTATGTGTGCAATTCGGCCAAGTATTAACCTTCCTTTGGGCCGGTTAATACCCACATGAATGTACACACATAAACATCCAACATCCCTCATAGACTATCTACGCAAGAGAGGTCACTTTGGCGACATCGTGTTTCAATGAGTCTACTTAGAATATTGGACAACTATTGCTAGTCATAAAAGGCACCAAAAAAATTGAATGTTGACTAAATTTTACAAAATGAATTATGTCCAAAACTTTATATACATGCATATTCATAATATTATTACTCAAATAAAGTAATCAAAAGCATAATCATGAATTTCAATTTGACAAAATTGGATATTATCAATATAACCAAATTCATGAAATAAATCTACGGAGGATATGCATCCAAAGATAATATCAAATAATGCATAATGATTACTTTAAATAGAATAATCTATAGAAGACCAAATATATGCATTAACAGATTACATCAAATAATCTATAAAGATTATACCAAAATTGATCTACTAAAGACAAAATAAAATAATCTAACAACTCAAACTATATGTATTAAAAAACATGCAACCAAACTATAAGTATAATACCCATAAGCATCAACATGTATATTTTCTATAGCCATGCGGCCAAACTACCAGAACAATTCTTGATTTCTAGATGTAATTATTAAGGTTAGATCCTACTAATGGAAGAAAAAGGAGCAAAAAGATAAAGTTCCATAGAATCAAAGTAAAGCTCCTTATCTAATAAATTTAGCTAATAAACAAACGCCCGTGGATACACGGACCACACCAACTGGGCGCGCTGCGTCCTACTCCATTAATATTTTATTGCATGGTGAAGCAATTACTATCTGTATATAGATAATTCTTGTGCAAGTAGCCATTGCTACAAGCACTTATCCAATGCCATGTATCAGGTGTCCCCGTAAGCCAAGTACCTATTCCTAATTATTAATATAAATATTTGGACGGAATATACCAAAAGCTAATTCATTTAAATCAAATACCAACTGAAGCACCAACTGAAGATTGTACGGAACAGAACCAACAAAGTTGTAATTTAAACTTCCGTGTAACCATACATCTATCTGAAAGTTTTATCATGGCAATTTAAATAAAATATCACAAACGAATTATCAATAAAAAAAATTAGGGATCTGCTAACCTAATTTGTTCTTCCTTTATGGATCTTAAAAAAATTGATCGAACAATCATATACCTAAATTAAATTAGGTCGAGCGATCTAGGGTTTTCGTACAACAACAAAAATTTATTCTGAAACTTAAAACTCATAAATCAAACAAGGGTGGCTCTGATACCACTTGTTAGAAATTAATGCTTGTTGATTCATGAGATGAAGAACATAATAAATTGCGGAAGCGTACCTGAATCCATTGCTAGACTTATAGATCTTGAAGCGAACGTCTCTTAATTGGGGTTTGATCTTCCAACCCGCTACATCCCTTAATAACAAAGATAAAATCTTTGTTCCTCTCTTTGTTGATGGGGATACAGAAGATAATAGAGAAACCCTCTCTTTGGTGGCCATATGAGTTGGGGACCATAAACCCTAATGAATACACACACACACACACACACACACACACACACACACACACACATATATATATATATATATATATATATATATATATATATATATATATATATATAGTGTGTGTGTGTATGTGTGTGTGTGTGTGTGTGTGTGTGTGTGTTTTGATATTTCTAATTTGGCCCCTCATCAAATTAGAATTATCTCCGGTATCTACACATTAATTCCATGACAATTATACCCTTAAGTCAATTTACAAATAGACCACTTTAATTTGGCTTAATTATTTAGATAGCCTAAACACAATTAATTATATATGTGCGGCCCCTTAATTATTGAATAATTC
The DNA here is from genome assembly GCA_029216955.1 of Iris pallida. NCBI lineage: Eukaryota > Viridiplantae > Streptophyta > Magnoliopsida > Asparagales > Iridaceae > Iris > Iris pallida. The sequence goes on along the minus strand of JANAVB010009710.1, from coordinate 96,231 downwards.
CAACATACATAACTTATAATTGTCATAATATACGATATGCATAGGAACTTATATATGGTCATATGTGAATGTAAATTAAAAATAAAGCATCTGATGATATTGGACTTTAAATGATATATATACAGAAATTTCAGTGCGCATACTTGGATGTTACAAATTGTAGTTCATCACAAGTAATTATCAAGGTGTCAGAAGAAGCAAATATTGAGATCAGCACAATTTTCTTCTTCTTAGAACTGATTGTGAACAATAATCAAGTGCCAATAGAAATCAAATTCACAGAAGGCGTACGAAAAAAAAGGGCATTATTGGTTGTAGTATTGATTCTTATGTGCGTGCAGCATCAACTAGACTTTGGTAAAATCAGGAAGAAGCCGTCATCATTATTGGTTTGGTAGATTAGATTAAGACAGGTACTATAATTTATATAAATAATTTGGAAAAGTAGCACCGAATGTCGTTGTAGTATAGTGGTGAGTATTCCCGCCTGTCACGCGGTTCGATCCCCGGCAACGGCGTTGAGAAGATTTTTTTTTTTGTTTACTTTTTCTCTCCTTAGTTTCTTTTCCTATGTCTTTCTTGAAAATAATCAATGAACTAGCAACAAACAAACCGTTTATCAACCAATCGATTTCTCACGTCGTTATTTTTTGGATATTCTAACTGATAAGGGCCATATCTATCTTCAAAAGAGTAAATATATTCAAAAAAGAAAAAGTTGTCAATGAAGTAGCAAGACTTAAAAACAGGTTGTTTAAATCATTTTTTTCCCTTTCCTGTATAAAGGTCATGTCCTATATAACATTAACAAAAATGATATATATTTTTCAAAATCGTAGCCCATGTTTGTTTATGTTTACTTTACCTCCCATTTTAGTTGGCTCCTTTAACTAATTAACTACTATCTTATTGCTCCTCATAATTAAAGCATATATTGGTCTGCGTTAGATATGTTCAAACCACCAAAGGTGATTTTCTATCTTGTTGTCCTATAATTAATTGGTGTAATCTCTAACTTTCCTGACGACTACGCTCATTTATTATTCTGTGTTTTAATGTGTTGTCACTTACCATCTATCTTAGTACTCTCATGATTTGAATTTGGATCTTTGCTTATATTTTGTCCCAGACTACAAACGCGATTCAATAGATGGCTGGCAATATAGATAGCATTCACTATTCCAAGTTGCCATACCATTAATGTAACATACCAACGCTCTCAGATTGTACTCTTAAGCAGGGATCCTAACTGTTACTGAGTTATATTTTTCTCTTACAAACCGACATCTATAGCAATATACGATATTACATAATACTCCACTGACAAATTTTTTTGTCATCGCACCTTAAAGAATCAACTTACCAATATCCCAAACATGGTCATTCTCAACGCCATCACCAATTAATAAAACATACGATAGCCTCCTAGAAAATATTTATGGACTTATTGTATTTATCAATATCAAAGAGTTGAATTTATGATCTATGATACGTCTTCGGAGGATTGAAACGAATCAAGGGAGGGGCCAAAGAAAACGAAACCTATGTCCCCTCTTGAAGGATCATAAAAATCGCCACTGGATATGATATCCTACAAATCAAAATTACACTTGTACAATCTAAATTATATTTGTACAGGATGAACTTGTCCATTAACAAAATAGACTGAATTAAAAGACAACTAAATTAGCTCCAGGATACGACAAGCCAACCCTCCGGGCCCGCCTTGATCATAAGCAAAAGAAGCAAATATTGAGAATTAGCACAATTTTTCTTCTTCTTAGAACTTGACTGTGAACAATAGTCAAGTACCAATAGAAATTAAAAAAAAAAGTGCATTATACATGTATTAACAGGGCCGGCCCTGGGATAAGCCTGACAAGACTTCGGGCTTGGGCAACCCCCCTCTATAGGACAACCCTCTAGGCCATTTAGTTTTCTTAGGACCGTTCGACAAAAATCCAAATTAAACATTTATCTTTCAATAAGAATAAAGGGCAACAAAAATTAGCCCCGGCTAAGACAACCCAAACCGCGGGGCCGGCCCTGCATGTATACCAACCCTCCTCTATTCATAGAGAGACCTCTACTAACTATATATGTTGCAACCTATGATACGGAGGGACGGACAGATATATAATATTTAATCAATTTTGAGTATATTTATGTCATGTCCAAGAGAAATCAGAGAGGACAAAGTGAAAATAAACAGACATTTTTTCTGGTGTTTGAAGAAGACATTTAGTTACACTATATAGAAATAGTTGTGAAAATAGCTAAAATCTCGTTGTAGTATAGTGGTGAGTATTCCCGCCTGTCGCGCGGTTTACCCGGGTTCGATCCCCGGCGACGAAGTAATCTTTTTTTAAAAATTTTTTTTGGTAAAAATGAATTTGATGAGCCCCTTATTTTTTTTTGCACTTTTGTGACCTAAGCCCAGCCCAGGATCAAATTCTTATTCTAATAATTATTAGTTTTTGCATATTGTAGTGATAAACGCTAAACCTCTGTTTAGTTCATCTTCTTAGTTTCTTTTCCTATATCTTTCTTAAAAACAATAAATTAATATTTTTAAAATAACAAGCAAATGGAAAATTTTCAATGCAACAAACAAACCATTTATCCCAGGAACCAATCGATTATTTCGTCATTATTTTTGGATATTCTAACTGATAAGGGCTAAACATATTTCATTTCCTTTTATAATAACAAAAGAAAAGGAAAATAGTTTAAGTGCCATGTTTATCTTCAAAAGAGTAAATATATTTAAAAAGAAAATAAACTTGTCAATGAATTAGCAAGAAATAAAAATAGCTTGTTTGAATCATTTTGTTCCTTTTTTTGTTTAAGGGTCATGTGTAACATAAACAAAAAGCATATGTATTTTTTAAAATCTTAATCCATGTTTGTTTATATTTCGTTTACCTCTAGTCCTTGGTGGCCGCCTATGTTGCATGGACACTGGGAAAATGGTATACACATGTATATCTTGCCATACCCGTATTCGTGTCCGTATTTGTGCAACATAGATGACTATATTGTGTCCACCTAAATATCCATATCCCTTATCATGTTGTCTACTTACCCGTATCCGTGTCCCTCGTGCAACATAGGCAGCCACTTTTCAGACACTACCGCATGTCCTATATTTCCAGATCTGCCGAATTTAAGTTCAAACTTAGTATTGTAGTTAAAGTGGATTAGTCAAGCTCCACTTTACAATCCTATCCAAATCTCATAAAAATTAGTGGATTATGAATGCTAACTATCCACCTGAGTATAATAAAGACATAAAGAAAATCCTAAAGACCAATATAACTAGAAATCTAATATTTTAGAATCTCTTGTGGAGCCTAGATTTGACTAATTCATAGCAACAATCTAGAAGGTATAGATGTTGGCATTACAAGAGAACCTGGACAACTATTAACTGATCATGCAATGTTAACAAGAACAAATAGTTCACAAAGCAGACTTATTGTTGTGGTTGGGAGGAGTCAGGGCCTTATGACCTAAGTAATGTATTTAAAATTAGATTTTAAAAAAAAAGAATGAATCTAATTGAAATATGATCTTCATCCTGACATTAAGATTCAAGTTGTCGACCATGCAACCAAGTTAGCTCATCGTCCAATCAATTTGGATCGGTCACAGGCAAAACACCATGGAAGACCATCAACTAGCTACTATTTTAGAATAACAATATTTTCGTTTGGAGTATGATTTCTGAATCAGGACCCGTATCGGAATCAGACCATTTCTATGAGTGTCGGGATTGGCAGTATCAGCGGTTTCGGATCGGAGTATTAAATTTTTGATATCAGAAAGAAAATAATTATTAAAATTTTAGAAAACATACATTTAGCTATAATTTTAGGTATTTTCTGTGTTGTTTCTTAGTAGTTTTAAAATTGAATGAAATAATAATCATCCTTGTTGATTGGTTTAGCTACAATAAACAAGTTTTCTTCATTGAATCATTTACATGCTTTTACCACCTTACTATACTTTTACACCCTTACTGGTTGTCATTTTCGTTCAATTTCTCTGCGGAATTGTCTGAGAAAGAGATCCCAAACGTCGATATCAGCTAGTATCGATAGCGGTCAATATCGAACTGGGACATGCCAAACCATATCAATATTGGTCATCCGTATCATATTTTTTGGTATCGAAAAATAATTATTAAAAACTTAGACAACTTTTTTTTAATACATTTAAGCATAGTTATAAGTATTTTTTTAGTGTTGTTTCTTAGTATATTTGAAATGTTTCTTAGTAGATTTGAATTGAATTAAATAATACCCTTGTTGATCGGTTTACCTACTCTTTTTTTTCATTTACATGTTTTTACAACCTTGTTATGCTTTTACGCCATGGTTGATTGTTCTTTTTCGTTCAATTTTCTTTACTCAATCGACTCGGAAAGAGAACTCCAACGTCGTTATCAGTCAGTATCCCTAGTGGTCGATATCGGATCGGGACATGCCAAATCGTACGAATATTGGTCGTATTGATATCCACATGGATGGGTTGTCCAGGTGGATGTATAATCGTGTATTTAGTATAAAGGATCAAGTGCCCGGACATTAACTGAGGGGTTGGAGGATATTTAGTATAAAATACTGCCTCCGTAAATGAAAACAAAGCTAGGGGCTTGACTGTCCTATATATATCTAAGTTCTTGGGCTTGTTTGGTAACCGGATTTCACTATTTGGATTTGAATTTGGAAATCCTCCAAATTCAAATCATGGATTTCAAGATTCAAATCCAACTCCAAATCCAACTCCAACCAAACATAGGATTTGGATTTATGATTAATAATTAAATTATAGCCATGATTAGGGGTGCAACTTGGGCGGGCTAAACCCGAGCCCGATCGAATAAACCCGTTAATGGGTTGGATTAGGGTTGAAGATACTCGGGTTCGGGCTCGGGTTTGGGTTCAAATATTTGAACCCGATCATAAATTAGGTTGGGCTCGGGTTCATATGTCGGGTTACCCGAGGAACCCGAAACCCGACTTATATATATATATATATATATATATATATATATATATATATATGTATATATATATATATATATATATATATATATATTATATATATATATATATATATATATATACTTCTTAATATATATATACTTCTTAAATAAAAAGTTTAAATCCTAAACTTCTTCACCCAAACTCTTCAACTCCTTATCCTAAATCTTATTTCAGTTTGTATTTTGTAATGATCAAGACTTGATTGCTATTTAATTATGTGTTTAATATTACTTTTGTTTAAAATTATTTCAGTTAGTATATTAGAGCCCGATAAACCCGATGGACCCGACCCAACCCGAGTTCAACCCGAGTCAAACCCGATCCTCCGGGCTTGGTCTTGTGCTTCATATGTTGAACCCGAGGTCGGGCCGGGCTTGGTCAAACTGTATCAATCTTGGTCATATTGTATCATATTTTTTGGTATTGGAAAATAATTATTAAAAACTTAAGACAACTTTTTTTAATACATTTAAGCATAGTTATAAGTATTTTTTTTTTACTGTTGTTTCTTAGTATATTTGAAATGTTTCTTAGTAGATTTGAATTGAATTAAATAATACTCTTGTTGATTGGTTTACCTACTCTCTCTTTTCATTTACTTGCTTTTACAACCTTGTTATGCTTTTACGCCATGGTTGATTGTTCTTTTTCGTTCAATTTTCTTTACTCAATCGACTCGGAAAGAGAACTCCAACGTCGATATTAGTCAGTATCCCTAGTAGTCGATATCGGATCGGGACATGCCAAATCGTACGAATATCGGTCGTATTGATATCCACATGGATGGGTTGTCCGGGTGGATGTATAACCGTGTATTTAGTATAAAGGATCATGTGCCCGGACATTAACTGAAGTTTTTGCACTTATAAGGACAAGACAGATGCATTGTGAGAGGAGAGTTTGCAGCAACATCGAGTAGCAGTAGCGAAGTCCTGTCCAAGTTGATCTATCCAACGTCAAAGACGATTAAGGAACGTTTCAGTAGTTCATGTGAACTTGTTGATTCCTAGTACCTACAAACAGATCAAGAAAAATAAGAAAGATATAATATCATTTTGAACAACAGTGGTTTTCATTGTTAATTCCCACAAGGTTCTCCTCAACATTTTTTAGATTTCTCCAAACTTATGTACTTAGCAACTTAGTTGTTGTTTTCATATCTTTGTTCTAGTTCAGCAATTTTAATTACTTGTTGTGTCCCGCGACTGTTATTGCAAGTTTACTTGATGTGGGGTGGGCATACGGTTCAAGATTCGCGGTTCCAATCCAGTTCGAACCGTAAAATATTCAAACAAGTCGGTTCCTAAAATTTAGAATTTAAACGGGACGGACCGGGACTGGCCGTGTGATACTAACGAGACGGGACGGGACGGATCCTATTTTCAAAATAAACGGGACCCCAGACCGATCCCTTTCTAGGGATATGTATTTTTATTTTTATTTTATCAATTTTTGAAAAAAAAATTTCTATTACAGTTTATAGATAATAGAACAAGTTATTGTTTAGTAAACAAATTATAGAAATTTGGACAGACATAAGACTTGTTTTGTTCTTATAGATAATAGAACATATGTAAATGTTTACTATTCTAGAATTTTTTGAGAAATTTTGAGTGGCACCCCACTTTTTTTATCCTAATTCAAGGTGCACCCTACACAATTACAATAATGTAAGGCACCCCCTACTTTTGACGGAAATCGTCCTCCACTAACGGTCAAACTATTTGACTAACTTTTTTTTGACTAAATTACCCTTATCTTCTTTCTTTTTCTCTGCTCCCGCGCCCAAACCCCCGTCCCCCGCCGCTGGCAAGCCGCCTCCCCACCGCCTCCTCGTTGGCGGCGATCCCCCTCCCCAGCACCACCACCCACCTAACCCCCCGTCGCTGCTTGCCACGCCACTGCTGCTACGGGCTGCCGCTACTGCTGCCCACCCACCCCCCGCCGTTGCTACCGTGTCGCTCCCGGTGATGGGCACCATCCCGGTAGACGGGGCCAACTCGCACTGCCGGCAGACTTGTTCCCTCAACAAGGAAAATAACCGCAAAGTTATCGCGAACCTCCCGAGGAGGACTACGGTGGCCCAATGAACCCAAGGGTGCCCAGTTCGCTGGCAGCTTTTTCTAGGTTGCGAGGCGGAGGACGAAGAGCGTGAGCTTCTTTTCCGGGGCGAGCACGGCAGGGTCCATTCTACTGCTATCATTTCTCCCTGTCGGGGTCTCTTCACTTCCTTCTCTTTAGGGTTCAAACACGCTGGTGGAGCCACAACCTTTCTGTGACAGACTGCTGCTTCCGCCGCTTGGATGCTGAATGATTTCCAAGTGGGTGCTCCGGTTATCGCCTTCCTTTGGTATGTTGCTTTTCAACACCATACTGAAACAATAAATGTCGAAATATCTTGAATTGGTGAATACCCAAAGAAGGATATTAATGAATCAAGAGGATCTTGCAATGCAAGTTAAGATATCATACAGTAAGAGAAGTAAGGGAAGGGTGAAAGTAATTGCTTCTCTTTGGTCCTCATGTCACTCTCATTCCTTTTCTCAGTTGAGAATTGAAGTTATCGTGGCCTTCCTTTTCTCTGTTGAGAATTGAAGTTGTCGTGGTAGAATGTTCTCTTGACCACTTTTCCTCCCATATTTTTATGTTGATTTCTATCCATTTTACTTTCTTATGAAGTCATTATTCTTTTGCTTCCTAGATTGTGGTCCTGACAGTTTTTTTTGCTCTTTTGCTTCGTTGATCTGCTGCTACTGTTGCTCCCCGCCGGCGGTGGGGGGAGCGGAGGCACACGTGCGGTGGGGGGAGCGGAGGCACACCGGCGATGGGGAGGAGGGCAGCCAAGGGATGGCGCGGAAGGAGAGTGGGGGGAGCGGAGGCACGTCGGCAGTGCAGAGGGGGCAGCCATGGGGGAAAGGAGGGACACGAGGAAGAAGACGAGGGTATTCTCGTCAAAAAATTTGGTCAAAACAGTTGACCGTCAGTAGAAAACGGTTTCTGTCAGCCCCTGATTTTTAATTTTGATTTAATTAGTGTTAGTTAATTTTAAATGACATATTTAGCCTTAAAATAATTTAATATGATTTTAGAAATTTTTCTACAATTTTTTAAATAATTTTAAATGAGTTTTAATAACTAAAATATCATTTTGTAATTTATTAAAATGTTTTAATATAGTTTTGTAATTAATTAAAATGTTTTAATAGCAGTTTGTAAATACTTAAATTGTTTCAGTGGTAGTTTGTAATTAACTAATTGTTTTAAGTACGGGATGCAAATTATTATTTGCATTCAGACATATTAGGGACCTATTTGCAAATACCTAAAGTCTAAGGACCTAACTGTAAAACCTATTTTCTATCCACCCCCGACGATCGACCAGCTGCCGACGACCGGCCAGCTGCCCCGCGTTTCCCGGCCGACTTCGAACCCCTAGCCGACTTAAAACCAGTATAAGAACCCCCCCTCCGTCCTAAACCCTAAACCTAGCACAACCCCACGACCACCCCGAACCCCTTTCTTCTCCGACAAGCCTAAGACCTAACCCTAACTCTGGCGAGCCCCAACGCCACCTCCCCAGCGACCAACAGCCCCATCCAGCACCACCATTCGACGCGCCCCGTCGAGACGAACGCGTCGCCACCTGAGCGTCTGTCACGATCCGGTCCCAATTTCTTGGGTCGAATCGGATCATGTCCAGCCTGCACCGTTGTTGAGACGGCGGCAGTAAGCTGTATCACTCATGCAGGTAATAAACAACACAGTCTAATTGCCACAACTTTAATGATTCGAATAGTTTAAAACTTTTTACAACAAAATGACAGATACATCTGAAATACATTATTTTTCCACAAACATCATGAATTATAAAAGAAAAAAAAAATCTAGGCAACCAGTTCATCAGTCTCGAGATCATCGTCCTCTAGTTGGGATCTTGGGAAAATACCGCGGAACAAAGCATCATCAGTGATACCTAAAAATGTTGGGTCTCCAGTCAGGAGGGAGCAAAGTACAATTCATGCTAATTTGACAATTGAAATAATAATAGAATCATGCACTTTTAAACAATTTGAAAATAAACAGTTCTCCAGCAGTTAAAATATTGTGATGTGAATAGGCAACGAATATGACCGGCTTGGGTTGTACAGTGAATGATATGGCTTATCCCCGTGTGTAAGAGGGGTAAGCTCGCACAGTTGTTACAGTAATTTGGATGTGGTCATACACATTACACTACTCCTCCAGTCCCCAAACAGTTACAGTAGTTACAGTCAGTGCTCTCAGAGAGAGAGAGTTCCGTGTTGCATCGTGGTTTAAACTTGCATTAAAATGATTATTAAATAATTGTAAACTAATACAAAATGTACTTGCCTTGGTTTTATGACTGGAGTGGAATATCACCGGGATTGAACTCAGACTTGTCCTCGAAATCCTACAATCGAGAAGTCTGCCTTAGATTCCAAAATTGCCATACTAGATGTGCTAGTTTCAATCTCTAATTTGTCCTAGTCAATTTTAATATTTATTTAGATAACACAAACAAAATGCGATTATCGGTGCGTTATAATTATGAAACATCATTTTATATTTAATTTCTAGAAAAATTGTATTTATTGATTTATTTGGAAAAACTTAGTATTTTATAAATATAAAGCTAAAATTTTTCCTTTTTAATGAGAAATACATGAATTTCTATTTAAAAGTTTTACAACTTAACTTCTAAGTGATAAAACATTTATTATTTTTCTTTTTAAAATAAAATAAATAATTATTATTTTATACTACGTTCTCATGACAGAAAATCAACCAGAGAATAAAACAAAAAATGAAAATAAAACCTAAGCTATTACACTTTCTCACAGCAGGAATAAATAAATAGGCTTATGCCCTTTTACAGACCTTATTACATAAATTTAAATAAGAAGAAGACATTTGTTAGTCTCTAAAAATCCTACAATTTAATTACAAAATAATAATTTAAATTAACTTGAATTAATTTACGAGTCTCAGATATTGGTCCAATCGTCAAATATAGCTAATGCCTCAACGTCCGGTAAAACTAGTTTCGTTTGCACTTAGCCAGGGCCCATGGACCGGTATGGTCGTCGCCCGATAATCAAAGCCAAGTTTAATAAATCTTTTGCAAAAGCCGGTTTTGGGAATTATAGATTTTATAGAAAATTTCCTTTTAAAAATATTTCTGAAAATTCGGACAGCATTCCCTCTGTTTTCGGGATAACCCAAAACTGGGAAAAGTGTGCCGTAATTTCCTACAAATTATCCCAAACCAGGGAAACCCAAATATCATATAAATTATGTCTATAGAAAATATTCCCGAAACAATTTCGGAAAACCCGAGATGAAACCACAGATCCATAAAGAACCAGAACCAACATTCAGAAAAATCCGAACTAACCGAAATCAAAGAAACTCTTCCAAAAGTTATTCGAAAAACCCGAAACGAAATGGAAATCCCGAAACTAACTCGGAAAACACCACAGCTCATATTAAACCATCAATTTGGAAAAATCCGAAAATCACAGAAACTATTCTGAAGAGTTCTCGAAAAATCCGAGATGGAATCGGAAAACCCGAAACTAAATCAGAACAATAAACCAAAAATCTACAGAAACTTGCCAAAGGCAAAATTCAAAAATTCCGAAGGATCGAAAACTTCACAACAGATTCCCGTTGCGGGATCAGGACCAATTTCATCACCGACACAAACCCAAGGGACAACTACTGAGATTAACAGAGGTTACCCAAAACTGACGGAATCTGAAGGGTAGCCTCAGACTCGGAACAGCAAGCCAGACACGGACCGGGCGGTCGGATCGAAAACGGAGTGAGCGCGAGGAGGCGCTGGGACAGCGGCCGCGTAGCAGCGCACTGGAACCGTCTAGTGGGGGCCGCCGGGACAGAAGCGGGGTCGGGTCCGCCGGCAGGAGGCTGGCGCGGAGGGTCGGGCGGAGCCGTTGGGCTCGGGCTAGCCTGGGTCGGGGACAGCGGCGGCGGGGGTCGCCGGGCTCAGGCGGCCTGGCGGTGGCGCCGGGGATGGATCGGTCAACGTCAGGTGGCGGAGCTCCGGCTAGGGTTTGGGGTTAGGGCTGAGGGTTTGAGAGTGGTGTGAGGGATGGAAGGAGAGGAAGGGGGTTTAAATAGGAGAGATGAGTGGAGGTTACGGGAGAGAAAAGGTTCGCCGGAGTTACGAAGAGCCGATGGGTCGACGGCTCGGCCGTTCGGGAACGGAGGGGACTCGGGAAATCTCCAGCCGTGAGAATTTACTCCAGGCAGAGAGAGAGAGAGAAGTTAAGAAAATTAATAAATAAGTATTTAGGAAAGTTAATAACAGTTGTTTTGTTTAAAAGGGAAAATTCTCTTTTCTTTATAAAAAATTAATATTATATCAAAATATTTCCGTTTTCGAAAATAAAAAATTGCTTGGATTCGAACTTGGGTTCGGGAACAGGTCTGGAGCAAGTTCGAGAAGGTCTGATCCAAATTAAAATTCCAGAATATTAATTATTTACCTAAAAATGCATTTTTCTAAATTAACAACTAATAATGATTTATATTAGCTAATTAAATTATTCAAATAATTATCTAAAATTACGGGTTTCACAGCGCCACCGCCCCGACGCTCCTGGCCGCCGTCAGCTCACTCAAACCCCCCCGAAGTCGGACACACAAGGAACAGACCCCACACTGTGTCGTGCGTGTCTCGTGCACGTGTATATGACTCGTCGTGTCCTAACAAGCATGATGGTAAGACTGGACAAGAAAGACTAGACACGTACGTGTCGTGCTTAGCACGGACACGCGACTCATGTGTCCTTAACTGTCAGGACACATGGTTTGTTTTATCGGGTTTTAATAATATTAACTAAAAACCTAAATAAATCTAAACTAAATCCTATCCCTAACACCCAGAGCGGGCTGACCCCCTGGCCAGCCCGACCAAACCCGAGAACCCGACCCATTGGGCCGAGTTCGAACCCCCCCTGTTGTTTGTTTTGTTTTGTTTTTTTTGTTTTATTTTGTTTTATTAAGTTATTATATATATATATATATATATATATATATATATATATATATATATATATATATATATATATATATGTATATATGTATATGTATTTCTTTATGTATATGTATACTATTATATGTATTATATTTACTGTTTTATATACATATATATTATGTATATATGTATATGTATATATTATATATTTATTCTTTATATGTATATTTCCTTATATATATATATATATAAATATATATATATATATATAGATATATATATATATATATATAAATATATATATATATATATATATATATATATTTATATATATATATATATATATATATATATATATATATATATATATATATATATATATATATATATATATATATATACATAACTATTTAGCCTCTATAATTTATGTAATATTGTACATATATTATACTTTAATATATGTAAATACACTTATCATATTTATATGACTACTATGTATAATTTTACATTGTTAAAATATTAGTATTTATTATGTACTTTTGCCTCTTTGTATTTTGTATATTTTAAGTACTGCAACCATTTGGTGTCCAAGCCTAGCATGGGTTTTTGGGCTCCAATGTATTTTTACACATTCAAGACCTGTACAAATTATATTGGACTTGATTCATAGCCTTGGGTCCTGTATTTGAACTCTAGTTCAAATTATGTACTTGAACAAAATACGCAGATGATTAATTATTTAATTTTAGATTGTGTACCATGTAGTTTTTAAATTTCTAAAAATACTTTAATTGCTATTAAAATTCTGGAAAAATAGTATTTAGATACTATGTTAATTTAGCTAATTTAGCATAGTTTTTACAGTATTTAATTTATAGTTTTGCCATTGTTTTGGCATATGAAACCAGAACTCACTTTCTGTGTACTTATGAAAACTGATTCTTATAAAATACATGTACTGGTTAATAAATTCCAGAAAAATTATAATAAATTTCTATAATTAACAAGGATCATTTTGGTACTTTATTTTATATAAAATTGAGCTTTTTGTCTATCTCAAAAATTATTGGAACACAAAGTACAGTTGATTTATTTATTGAATAATTATGACTTACAACTTTTTGTGTTGTTTTGTGTTTTAGTCGTATTGGACCTCACCCCGCACTAGTGTAAAGACCCTAAAAAGTTAGTTTAAGTATTGTGTTACCCCATATTGGTCTCCTATGCTAAAATCACTATTTGGCTAGGTGTCCAATTAGAAAGTCATATTGTACCACTAGTGTCTTAGTGTTTAACTTAGTATAAAAACTAAGTTATGTATTTATTTCTACAGTGATGAGTCACCAGGCATCTATAGCATTTTTATCGCTGCTTTGCTTTGCTAGAGGTAAGTACTTTCTACAAACTTTACATACTGCTATAGACAATAAACTACGATTCACCAACCATGTTAAATGCTGATCCTTGGGGTAGCAAGTTAAAACTTTGCATGTTGTATTACTTTCAGTCTCTGCCATGTTTAGGACAGTTTTTATATCTATCACATGTTTAAATAACGGGTTAAGGGGAAACTGCTAGTAGTGTACGTGATCATGACCCCCTTCTTCGTATGTATTTACCGAGCACTGTTACATTCTATATGTAACTTTATCGTATGTCTGATCCCGCGTTTGTGTATGGACATACACGGATGTCGTTAAGGGTATGTATGTACGCTTCAGAAACTTGATATGTACCGCTGTACATCCTGATTACCTATTGACTGATCACTCACCTACTACAGCTTTAAACTTTAAAAACAGTAAATTATTGCCATGATAAAATGTAACAAAAACTGGATAAACATGATATGTCATTTCTTTTCATCACATGATCAGTATTATATGTTTGTTAGATTCAGTACTTGCTCCCGTCCTGACAAGATAACGTTGTAGGTATTCTTACTGAGGAGGAGTTGCTCTGTGACTCATTTTATGGGGATACCGCCGAGGACTCGGCTTTGTCTTACGAGGACGTACCTGCAGGAAAACTCGCCTAGTTTGCGTAGTTGCTCGGAATACTTAGTGTAGTCATGTATTAGACTACATATTTTGTAACTGGACCTGTATCCAGTTTTATATTTCAGACTTGTACTTGGACTTATTACTATATAAGACGACTTTTGTGTTTGGAGCATTTATGACTCTTATTTACTTATAGAACTGTTAGCACATTTAGTCTTATATTGTTATCTCTAGAACAGCTTACTGCGTTTTATCTCAAGCGCAGACTGGACATGACTCGGCCCGGCCCAACAATTTCAATAGCGGGTCATGACATGTTTTTAGTGGTGGCCCATGCAGGTCCAGACTAAATTGTTTGGTTACGTTATTGTACCAAGCATGCCTGCAATTAGGAACTTAAGGTAATTAGACAACATTAGAAATGACGCTTAGAACACCTAGAGGAATACTAGGATTGCAACATAGAAAATACATCACATGCTTGCTATTATAATTAGATTTTTTTGTCTATGATTGCTTACTTTAACGAGTCCTTATAAGTCCTTTTTATTGTAATTAGATGGTGCTTACTCGTTCATCCCAGTATGTCACACCTGAGAATGGCACACTCCCTATCCAGTCAGCTGATCAGTTGACTGATACACCTCCACCACCACCTACCATATTCCCCCACTCCACAGATCCACAAACCCAGATGCCTCTACCACCTTCCACATCACAGTCCCAGCAGGACCCGATACTTCCACCACCCCCTATTACTATACCTACCCAGGCTTCCGTTACACTCGACGGGAACCAACTGCTCACTCTGATCCAGGGGTTCCTAACAACCCATCAGGAGCAGACTACCCTACTCCGCCAGAGCATGGAGCGTTCTGAGGAACGTACCGTGGTCCCACCACCTGTAGAGCCACGACAGAGAGTGGGGACGATCAAGGACTTCATGGATCTGAACCCCAAGGAGTTCTCAGGGACTGAGGGCATAGTAGTAGCAGATGACTGGCTAGACTCGGTAGAGAGGAAGCTCCTTGGAGTTAGGATGCCGGATGACCTCCAGGTCGAGACAGCAGGATTTCTACTGATAGACTTGGCAGGAATTTGGTTCCGGAATGAGCCGTTATTTGCGAGAGGGAGGGCCACTTGGGATCAGTTCAAGACCCAGTTCAAGAAGAAATTCTTCTCGACCACCGCTAGGGTAGCCATGGGGCTACGATTCCAGAACATCCAGCAGGAGAACCGTTCTGCTGATGAGTATGCGACAGAGTTTAGTCGCCTGAGCTATTTCGCTCCTAGTCTGGTTGCAGATCTAGAGGAGATGACGCGTAGGTTTTGCCATGGTCTAGTTCCAGACATTGGCATTCTTATAGTGGCGAACGGCTGACTACTACCAGAGCCTAGAGTTGGCCCGGAGCATTGAGGAGCGTCTTCTATCTTGCAAGAGGCCGGCTTCTGTACACCTCGAGGGACCGTCCAAGCGTCAGGCTTTCCAGCAGAGAGCACCGATGCCGCACTAGCAGACTTACCGTCCCCCTACACCACATCATCCGACCCCGCCAGTTAGAGCCCTGGGACCCCGACAGCAGCAGAAGGGAGCTTTGTGTGTATTCTGTAAAAGGGTAGGCCATGACGCTTCCATCTGTAGGAAGAGATTGGGGCAGTGTTTAGCTTGCGGGTCTGCCACCCATCAGCTTTGGGAGTGCCCAGCAGCCAGGATACCTAGAGGGCCGCTTCCGACTCAGCAGCAGAGGTTTGGGCAACATCTGCAGTAGCAGATGGGACCCCAGGGGAAGGCTTATAGTCTAGCCCTTGAGCCGAAGCCGGAGCAGGTTTCGGAGCCAGATTATTTGGCTGGCGTCATCACAGGTCATATTTATTTGCATACTTTTCTAGCTCTATGCTTGTTTGATTCTGGTGCATCTCATAGCTTCCTGTCATTAGAGTTTTTGCATAAACACCACTTAGTAGCTACACCTACAGAGGAGATTAGTAGAGTAATGACATGAGGAGGACCAGTGCCCATTAGAGCTATCTATAGATGCTCTATTACTATAGCCGGGAGAGAGTTCAGGGGACGATTCTTTGTGATGCCACTTCCCGGTTATGATATCATATTGGGGATGGACTGGCTTAGCTATGCCCATGCAGCTATAGACTGTCATGAGGGTAGTATTTTGTTCAGTCCCCCAGCCACAACACCATTCAGTGTCAGGAGGACAGGGCCGGAGATCAGCCTAGAGCCGAACTGTTGTGTGACAGTTGGGGAGATAGCACCGCCACACCCTATCATTAGGGAGTTTATGGATGTATTCCCAGAGGATCTTCCAGGACTTCTGTCTGACAAAGATGTGGAGTTCACCATAGATTTAGTACCGGGTTCATCACCAGTATCCCGGGCTTGCTATAGAGTGAACCCCAAGGAGGCCGTAGAGATGAAGGAGCAGATTGATGACCTGTTGAAAAAGGGTTTCATTCGATCTAGCGCTTCTCCATGGGGAGTGCCAATGCTCTTTGTGCCTAAGAAGGATGGTATATTTCGGTTGTGTATTGACTACCGAGCGTTGAATGCCATCACCATTAAGAACAAATATCCTCTGCCCAGGATAGATGATTTGTTCGACCAGCTGAGTGGGGCGAAAGTATTTTCCAGGATTGACTTGAGATCCGGGTACCACCAGGTGAAGGTCAGGGCAGCAGACATCCAGAAGACGGCGTTCAACACGAAGTACGGGCAGTACGAGTTTCTGGTGATGCTATTTGGACTCACAAATATGCCAGCTGTCTTTATGAATTTGATGAATAAGACATTTCTCCAGTATCTGGATAAGTTCGTCGTAGTATTCATCGACGACATCCTGATATAGTCGAAGACGCCGGTGGAGCATGCAGAGCACTTGCGGACAGTTTTGGGAATTCTGAGGCAGGAGAGATTGTTTGCCAAATTATCGAAGTGTGAGTTTTTTTAGACCGAGTGGAGTTTCTCGGCCATGTAGTTACTGGAGAGGGAATCTCGGTGGATCCCAGGAAGATTGCTGCAGTTGAGACATGGAAGGCTCCGACGCCAGTTTCAGAGATCAGGAGCTTTTTGGGTTTAGTCGGCTATTATAGAAAGTTCGTCCAGGACTTTGGTAGGATAGTTGAACCCATGACGAAGCTGACACGGAAGGACACAGAGTACATCTGGTCAGAGGACTGCCAGACAGCATTTGAGGAGCTGAAGAGGAGGCTGACGACCACTCCAGTTCTGACTTTACCTTCAGGATCTGGAGGTTTCACCATATACAACGATGCTTCAGGAAAGGGGCTAGGATGTGTCCTACAGCAGCATGGAAAAGTGATTGCTTATGCATCTAGGCAATGGACTCATGAGCAAAATTATCCTGCCCATGACCTAGAGTTAGCTGCGGTGATCTTTGCACTCAAGTTATGGAAACATTACTTATACGGAAAGCATATGGAAATCTTTACTGACCACAAGAGCTTGAAGTATGTGTTCACGCAGAAAGAGCTGAACATGAGGCAAAGACGATGGTTGTAGTTGATGAAGGACTTCGACATTGATTTACAGTATCACCCCGGGAAGACAAATATGGTGGCGGATGTGCTGAGCATGCATCCGATGGTATGGTATCTGATGATAGATCGGCATTTGCGAGAAGATCTGGAGAAGCTCGGTATCGAGATAGTTCGGCCAGGATCAGTGATACAGATGATGGCGCTTGACATTCAGTCAGGTTTGATGGAGCAGATTAGGGAGGCACAGTCTACAGATGAGAGCCTTCGCAGACTTCGGGCCCAGGCTTTAGCTGGATTGCTGGAAGACTTCACCGTAGCAAAGGATGGATCCTTGAGGCATGGCAGCCGATTGTGCGTGCCGAAAGGAGAGCTGGTAGAGGCAGTCTTGCAGAAGGCACACCGATCGAGATATTCTATTCACCCTGGTGTTAACAAGATGTACCGTGACTTGCGAGAACATCTTTGGTGGCACGAGATGAAGAGGGATGTATCATATTTTATTTCGAGATGCCTAGTTTACCAGCAGGTCAAGGCGGAGCACCAGAGGCCAGCTGGTCTTTTGCAGCCGTTACCCATTCCCGAGTGGAAATAGAAACACATTACGATGGACTTCATCTCAGGACTACCTCGTTCCTAAGGAGAAAAGGATACCATTTGGGTCATCGTGGACAGGTTGACGAAGTGTACGCACTTCATACCCTTCAAGGTGGGGCTTTCCACCGAGAAGTTGGCGGAGCTATACATGCAGCAGATAGTGCGCTTGCACAGAGTACCAGTGAGCATCGTGTCGGACAGAGACAGCAGATTCACGTCCCACTACTGGAGGAGCTTGCAGGAGGAGTTGGGCAGTCGGCTCAAGTTCAGTACGACGTACCACCCGCAGACAGATGGGCAGTCCGAGAGGACGATACAGACGCTGGAGGACATGCTGAGGACTTGCGTGCTGGACTTTGGAGGATCATGGGAGAGCCATCTGTACTTGGTAGATTTTTTATACAACAACAGCTACCAAGCTAGTATCGGTATATCTTTTTTTGAGGCACTATATGGACGACGATGCCGTACACCGCTCTTTTGGGACGATGTTGGGGACAGAGTTATGCTTGGGCCAGAGATGATCACGGATGCAGCAGAGAAGGTCGGGATGATCAGAGACAGGCTCAGAGTAGCTCAGGACAGGCAGAAATACTGGGACGATGCTAGTCGCAGACCGATGGAGTTTGCAGACGGTGATATGGTGATAGTGAGGATATCACCTACTAGAGAGACGATCCGATTCGGACGAGGAGGCAAGCTGAGCCCCAGATACATCGGGCCGTTCGAGATACTTGGCAGGATCGGAGAGGTAGCTTACAGGGTTGCACTTCCACCCAACCTAGCAGGAGTTCACGATGTCTTTCACGTATCTCAGCTGAGGAGATATGTTCCGGACCCCAGTCATGTGCTAGATCATTCAGAGTTGGAGATTGTTTGCCATTAAAATCGTTTGATGTAATTTTAATACAAACAGAACAGTATTACAATGTAGGACTTAGATGTAGTCCTAGGAGTACACTTTTGTTTATCTGGGTCCCTTGTGCCGATGGAGCGAGTGGTAATACGTTGACTCCGTTGATGATCTGACGACGGTTCTCGGTTATCTGAAGATCTGGGTTGCTCTAGGTACATGAGCTTGCAGAGAGGAAGAAGATGTTGAGTGTCTATATCTGCCTCTCTCTATATGTTGCTGATGGTTGTGCGACATGTCTCTGTCTGTGTGTGTGTTAGAAGGAGATGATCCCTCTATTTACAGCTTTGCAGGCTGGCTGCTCATGCGCACATGTCGGATGCGCCTGTACGTAGGGACGCCACGTGGTGGTTGCTGATGGAGGCGCATGGGTGATGCGCTCTGATTGAGGAGTTGAACTTTTCTCGTTGTTGTCGTGGGCTGCGGCAGAGCTGACACGTAGCAACGGAGAAGATCTTTCAGTTGCTGAGATCTTGGGTGATTAGCACCCCTTCATAGGCTGAATCAAGTCAAAGGACGCGTGTCGTAGGTCCATGGCTCGAAGATCTCGGATTTGGTAGGGAGTGATCTGATAGAATGCGCCTGGGATTGGGCGCATAAGGAGGCTTTGGCTCGTAACCTTTAGGAGTCATGAACCAGTCGGAGCGCATGGCTTTTGAGGCACATGTGGGGCTTCAGTAGTGACTTTACTTCTGTCTTTAGGGATCAGAGAAAAATCTGAGGCGCACGGCTTTTGAGGCGCATGCAGAGATTTGGGCGCATGGCTGCGGAGGCACATGTAAAATGGTTGGGCGGCCACGTGGCTTGTAACCGCCGGAGGGGAGTAATGATGGTGCTGACGTTGGCGACGCTTCATTTTCTAAAAAAGCTGGCAACTGTTCAGTCCTCGGGGGATGTGCTGCCAACTCTGTCAGACTTTAGCATTTAATGTTCTTTGACAGGTGATGGGTTGTTGAGTGGGCGCATCGATTGGCGTTCTACTAGGCGTATGGGGACGCATGGAGGCGTATCCTTTTGAGACTGATGGAAGCTGGGTACGTCAGTACGATGCACGGTCTGGCCGACGCATCCACTTTGTATGACACGTCTTTATGGGCTCGACTGTTACGTTCTTCGAGTGCTTTAAATAGCCGTTCTTGACTCGGCTGAATTCGAAGCGTCAGGTTCATCACCATTAATATAAATTCATTGCACAGAATTCGGAGAGCCAGCCACTTGGCACATGGGTTTGATTTGCCCGGCCTATAAATAGTGGCATGGAGAGGGTTTGCTTCTCGTTCTCTCACGTCCTCCCAAAATGAACTTGTTTACTCGAGCACATTCTGTTGATGAGATGCTCCCGAGGGTGAAGATGCGACGTATGGTCTTCATTGATGCTCTTGAAGGTGACTGTTACATCCAAAAGTCGGAGTCGAGGGCTTCTGAGACAGGCGGAAGGTGCCTGTTGCATCCAAAGATCGGGATGCTCGAGCCTCGTCTCCGTTATGCTGGAAGGGCCGCAGATCTAAATTGCGGTGCTCCGATCATCTTCCTTGGGCTTTGGAAGAGCTCCTCCTCCTGCTAGAATGGGTGTTGCCCATTCTGGTTGGGTCGAAAGCTGTTCCTTTAGCTGCAGTTTGATTTGCGGTGCTCTTCTCTTTCTTGGTTTGAAGAGCTCCTCCTCCAGCTAGAGGGTTGATTACCACCCTCGTTCTGCTCAATAAATGCTTCCTTAGTCGGAGCATTTGATGGCGCATATGCTGACACTTCATGATGCGCCTGACTGGGACGCTGAAGGGTGGCACATAACTGAGCTGCTGAAGGGATGCACATAACTGAGCTGCTGAAGGGATGCGCCTGGCTGGGGAGCGCATGGCGGGATGCGCCTGTTTGAGGGCGTATGGTGGTTGCTGCGCCTAGCTGTAGACTTAGGATCTTTTCTTTGTAGAAATTCTCCTTTGTACAGCTCTTTTTAAGACATGTAACAGACTTTTATATGAAATAAAAATCTTCTTTTAATGTCTATGCTTTGCTGTGCCAAGTACTTCGTCTGAGCTCCCTGGCGCATGTGATGTTAGGCGCATAGGATTTCTGGTCCTGAAATTCCATGCTTCTACAGAGATCGGACCGAGCCTTATAGTTTCTGAACAGCCAGTGAAGATATTACACAGGAGGGAGAAGAGGCTAAGGAACAAGGTTATACCCTTAGTACGAGTAGCTTGGAGCCGTCACTCTCCGGGTGAATCTACTTGGAAGAGGGAGTCGGACATGAGGGAGAGATACCCTTACTTGTTCGATCCAACCGCTGCGAGGGAACCACCCATTCCCGCTTGATACCTTAGAGGTTAGTTTCGATCGTAGCCTTAGTCAATTTTGCATTTCTTGTTATGTTAGAAAATTGTAGGGTCTTCAATCCTTGTGAATTTCGAGGACGAAATTTTTTAAGGAGGGAAGACTTGTTAGCCCTTGATTTTCAATTTTGATTTAATTAGTGTTAATTAATTTTTAATGACATATTTAGCCTTAAAATAATTTAATATGATTTTAAAAAATTTCTACAATTTTTAAATAATTTTAAATGAGTTTTAATAACTAAAATACCATTTTGTAATTTATTAAAATATTTTAATATAGTTTTGTAATTAATTAAAATGTTTTAATAGCAGTTTGTAAATACTTAAATTATTTCAGTGGTAGTTTGTAATTAACTAATTGTTTTAAGTGCGGGATACAAATTATTATTTGCATTCAGACATATTAGGGACCTATTTGCAAATATCTAAAGTCTAAGGACCTAACTGTAAAACCTATTTTCTACCCACCCCCGACGACCGGCCAGCTGTCGACGACAGGCCAGCTGCCCCGCGTTTCCCGGCCGACTTCGAACCCCTAGTAGACCTAAAACCATTATAAGAACCCCCCGTCCTAAACCCTAACCCTAGCACAACCCCACGACCACCCCGACCCCCTTTCTTCCCCGACAAGCCTAAGACCTAACCCTAACTCCGGCGAGCCCCAACGCCACCTCCCCAGCGACCAACAGCCCTATCCACCACCACCATTCGACGTGCCCCGCCGAGACGAACGCGTCGCCACCTGAGCGCCACCTCCCCGACGCTCCTGGCCGCCATTGAATAAGAAGCATGGTGGCGTCTTCTACGGGACGCATGACTGTTCGGGCGCATGATTACTCCGCGCATCAGTGATGGGGCGCATGCTCCTTTCAGTAAATGCAAATGATGACGCTTCGATAACCAAGAAGATTAATGATGATCTTTTTGGATTTATTTGCAGTTATCTCCTCACAGGACCCGAAGCGGCGGCTGAGGTCACACTTCATCGATTCACGCGTGCGACTGGGCCTATAAATAGGCGTGAGATGGAGAGAGAGCGAATTCTTCCTCTCTTTGCTTTCTTTCTTTTTAGATTTCTTCCTTTGAAAAACTCTAACTTCATTCTTTCAAGAAACGGCTCCCAAAACTCCTCGTGGCGGTGCTGGCTGAGGACGAGACAAAGGGAAAGAGCCTGTAGAGGCTGCCGTAGGTAATGTCCCCCGGCCGCCCTGTCACCCCCAATTTTCGAATTAGGGGTATTTTCATCATTTTTCAAGTTTTATAATTTTTAGGGATTTTATTTGATTTTATGTGATTTTTTGGGATTTATTTGGGTTGGTTTGAATTTTACCCAATTCGGACTTAAGTTGGAGACCCGGGTAGTCTGGACCCTAGTGGGACCCACATACTAGCTGGACTTGGCCCACATACCATCATAATTAGGTTAGAAATTATAAACCCAATTTCCATGGCTTAATTAGTCATTTTAGAGCTTAATTAGTATTTAGAAATTAGACCGAACCAACCCGAAACAAACCCGAACCGAACCCAACTAAGTTTATTGGGTTGGGGGCCTAATGGGTCTCCACCCAAAACCCAATAAGGCCCCTACCAGGGCCGGCCATAAGGAGCATCCCCCCCCATTGCTTTATCACTAAGCAACTTTCTCTCTCTCTCTAATTTCTTTCTTCTTCCCAAGCTTCATCTTCCTCCAAGCAACCCAAACCTAGGTAAGTTTTTAATTCTCCATTTATTCCTTTTTAGCTATATTTCCTTCACCAATATTGTAGAGAAGATGATTCTCCACACCTTGCCCCTAAAATTTGTAGGATTCCCTAAAAATATAGGTTAAGGATTTATTATGGTTTAATCCTTTTGAGAGTGGTATATATATATATATATATATATATATATATATATATATATATATATATATATATATATTGTATATGTATGTATCAATGCTTAGAGTTGTGTATTAGAACTTATAGTTGTGCATTAAAGCCTTAGAGTTGTGCACGAGAGCCTTGTAGTTGTGCAGGAATGCCTTAGAAGTGTGCAGAATGCTATTCAGGAAAAACTGTGCAGTAGAGCCTTAAAGGTGAGCAGAGGAGCCTTAAAGGTGAGCGGAAGTGCCTTAAAGGTGAGCAGAAGAGCCTTAAAGGTGTGCAGGATGTCCCAGTATACTAAAATCCGAGAGATTGAGTATTTTGTGTGTTTGTGCTTTATGTGCATGTGTAAGGAAAATTGGAGAGTGTGTGTGTTTATATTTATAGATAGATATGTGAGTGTTGTGTGTATATATTTATAGATACATAGATATATATATATATATATATATATAGGTATAGATAGATATATTTAGTGAGGGGAAATGAAGAATAGAGTAGGAAAGTTAGAGAGAATAGGAAGAGCAGAAATGAGAAGAAAAATTGGAAGGAGAGTTAGGAGGAGGAAGATTAGAAGAATAGGAAGGAGATTGAGAAGTAGAAGGATAGATACACAAAATAGAGGAAATCGAGTTAGAAGGGGAAATTGAGCTCGGAGCGTCGGATTGCGATGAAACTTGGCGTGGACCTAGATTATATGAATTAGATTTTGCGGGTAGGCTTCCGAGTTGAAATCGGAGTTGTAGGGCACCGGTATCGTGCCGTACCATCGCGTATCGCGAGATATTTACGATATCGGCAATAGGCCGTAAAGTGGACCAAACATCCACTTTACCTAGGTATTTTGGTAGGTAATATATGTATAGGCTAGTATCATACTACCCTAGGGAGATCGGATCAAAATACCAAGCGTAGGTAGGCTAACTTGATAATTGCCTAAGGTTGAATTTTGCCCTTTTTAAGGGTAAAATAGGAATTTGGCCTATGGCCAAGAAATGAGTTTCGAAGTCCAAGATGGACTTGGATATAGGTTGTAGAGGTTGGTAATGGGTAGAAATAGCCGTCTAGATCTAGTCTTGACCCCGGTTGACCACGGTTGACTTTTTAGGCCAAAAGTCAACTATGGGTCAACACTTTACCCAATTTAGTTCCAAATTCTATTAGACTTGTGCAGTTGACCGAAAGTCAACTGTTAGTCACCAGTAACCTAGAGTTGACCTAGGGTTGACCACAGTTGATCACGGTTGACCAGAGTTGACCGGTTGACCAAAAAGTCAACTATTGACTCAAATCGATCCCGATTGATTCCGTTTAACTTGCATTGACCCAGTTTGACCCAGTTAGACCTAATATGACTTAGTTTGACCCCGTACAACCTAGTTTGACATGCCTTGACCTAGAATGACTTAATAGGATTCAAATTGATTTGATTTCATTTCCTAAACATAGTATTGATACGTCTTGTTCTCTATAGGTCCTCGAGACGCTGCATTTGCTCCGGTTGACATACCATATCATATTTTAGGGGAGTACATTCTCTGACACTTTTCCAATTTATGATAACTGTTATAATTCATGTGATTAGTATAGATATGCTTGTTCTCGACACATTGGTCACACGGATTGGTATTCATGGATCCCGACATGAGATGTTATTCCTCGTTATCTTGGTATATCCTGTGCAAGCCCCTTGTAGTTCTTGTGCAGTATATGGACACCGATTCTCGAGGAGACTTGCTCCCTTCTCATGGAATCCCGTGTCGTAACGTGTCTTGCTTGGATCCACTCTACCAGTCGGGGACGGGGAGTATTAGTGTAGATATGTGGTCAAAGCCTATTGTGCACCCATTGTGCACCTATTGATTGTGAGTGTTGATCATACACCCCACGTATGATTAGCCAGGCCTGTTACTATTGTGCAGTTCCCAATCCGGCCACATATTGTAGCTAGTATTCACACACCTAGAGATATGATTCTTGATTCTTGTACATGCCATGATCAGTTTACTTGCCTTGTTCTAGCTCTAGATTTACAGCTTACCTTGCCATGACATTCACATGTACATTCTATGATTTCCTTGTATAGACTATCTATTTACAGTCTTGTAGCTTTTATCATATCTTGTGAACTGCTGTTAGTAGATTGTACTCGTTCCATCCTGACAGGATATGTTAAAAAATATTACAGATGCAGATGAGGGAGACTACAGTACCTACTACGGTCCGGATGACGTAGTGGACATAGACTTGGAGACTTTGGTCCAACAGGGCTTAGCTCCTCCTGACGAGACCCTACCTATTACTTAGTTAGAGTAGGTCTTTTGTACTGGACATTGTCTCCAGTTACTTTTGAGACTGTTATTATTATGGACTGTATTAGAGACTTGGACTGTATATATTCTTGTGTTGGACTTGACAGGTTATCTATTATTTTATCGTCTTGTTGTCTTTTCATTTCAGTCTTTACTTTGTTATCTTAAAGTCGTGATTGAGTACTCGTATATATATTCATTGCTTGTTCTCTGTTCGGAGTTGACCATATTCTCGACAGCTTTTTGTTATATATATATACTGTTTAGAGTAGAAAAATCTACAGCGTTCCATGTCGATTTTTTGGTGAGGACTGGGCGTTGTCGCGTCATGTGCCCTTTTAGCGGGTACGGGTCGTGACACGTTTTAGTGGTGGCCCACGCAGGTCCTGAAGTCGCGATTAATGCGATGTCGTGACGGTACTCGTCTTAGAGTGTTGACTACGAGCCTGTGTTACACATAGGAGGTAGTAGGCTAAGAGTACTCAATCACAGTAGGATCTTTTCTTGCTTATCTTGCTTACCGTCTTTGATATCGATTTACTGCATTCTAGCTGTCCGCCCTTGATATTGCCTTCATGTGCCATATTGATATCTTCTTTTCAATTTGTATCCAGGATAGTGATGACTCATTCTCCTGGCGAGGAGCACGGGGAGACGGAGAGGTCTACCACCTCTGGCGGACAGGCTCCGGTCACCTCCCCTTTAGATGGGACTTCTGTTGGAGCTCTCAGAGGTACTCCTCCAGCTACCTCGATGACAGTCCCTGGGGTTGCGGGTGCTCTTCCCGTAGTGCCGGGAGCTGTCGGGGGCGCTTTTCCTCCTCTTGCGCAGTGGATTCCTCCGCCAGTTGCAGGCGTACTTCTACCTCCACCTCCTCTGCCTACAGATATGGGGCAGATGCTTACCTTCCTCCAACAGATACTGGAGAATCAGAGAGCCCAGACCGAGGCTCAGCAGAGGCAGACAGACGCGATGCGTCACGACATGGAGGATGCCCATCAGTTGGCCCTTGCAGCCGTGGAGCAGAGGGCTCCTCATCCGGGGACGCGACCGAGGTACGGAGATATCCAGGACTTCAAGAAGCTCGGGCCCCGTGACTTTAGCGGGACCGAGGGCGTGGTCTATGCAGATAATTGGCTCGAGGATGTCGAGCGGCAGATGAGGGCTTGCCGCCTGGCAGACGACCTGAGGGTCGAGGCGGTAGGTTTGCAGTTGCTAGACATTGCGCGCACCTGGTTCAGAAACGAGCCGGCCCTAGCTGAAGAGGGCCACACTTGGGCAGAGTTCACGCTCCTCTTCAAGGAGAAGTTCTTTTTCCCCACGGATAAGATTGACCTGGTGCGGCAGTTCCAGGATCTGCAGCAGGGCAGTCTATCTGTGGAGGAGTACGCCGCGGAGTTCGGCCGTCTGAGCCGATACGCAGAGTACATGGTTCGAGACCCGGAGATCAGGGCGAGCCATTTTAGGGAGGGGCTGGCTTGGGATATCAAGCACCTCATTCCCTCATTCTATGAGACATATGCCCGGATCTATGCAGAGGCCCGCAAGGTTGAGCGGGAGTGGGGCTTGAAGCCCAAGAGGGAGCGTGATCATTTCTCGGGGGCTACTAGCAGCGCAGGGGCTGCTAAGCGCCCTCAGCTTCAGCATCGTTCTTTCCAGCATCACCAGCCGCAGGTTCAGACCCGAGCACCGGTTCAGCAGGTGCAGCACACCCAGCCGAGGCAGGCACAGCATGGGGCTCCTTGTCACTTCTGCAAGAAGCCTGGTCACGTCTGGGAGGTTTGCCGGAAGAGGCTAGGAGTGTGTCTCTTTTACGGCGGAGCAGGCCATCAGTTGAGGGAGTGTCCAGTGAACCCTCGTGTTACTGGTACAGCTCAGAGGGAACCGACAAGAGTTCCTGCAGTGCAGCAGAGGGGTCCGCTTCCGACCCAGCAGCAGCGGTTTGCACAGCACCACCAGCAGCGGGGTGTTCAGGACAGAGCCTTTGCTCTTGCAGCCGAGGAGATCGAGCCAGTCGCAGATGTGGTTGCAGGTTCGGTTCTTCTTAATTCTTTTCCTGCCTTAGCATTGTTTGATTCAGGTGCTACGCATAGTTTTGTGTCTATTTCTTTTGCACTTAGGCACAATATCATTGCTGAATATCTGGGTAGAACTTGCAAGATTATGACTGGGAATGGTATCATCCTAGTTAATAATGTTTGCAAGGGGCGAAGAGTTTCTTTGAGAGGCCGGGAGCTGAGTGCGTGTTTGCTCGTAATGCCACTTCCGAGTTACGATGTGGTACTCGGTATGGATTGGTTGAGCACGCACCACGGTAGCATCGATTGCAGAGGGTGTAGGATTCTGTTTAGGCCGCCGGGAGAGCCGGAGTATGAGTTCACCAGGGGTGCAGTGGAGCAGGGTGATGGATTCTACGGAGCGTTATTGGCGGGGCCAGTGTTGCCACATCCACTCATTGCAGAGTTCTTGGATGTCTTTCCCGAGGAGCTGCCCGGGATGCCGCCAGATCGTGATGTTGAGTTTTCTATAGACCTAGTGCCGGGCGCTGAGCCTATCTCCCAGCACGTCTATAGAATCAACAATAGCGAGTTAGCGGAGCTGATGAAGGATTTTGATATATCCTTACAGTACCATCCAGGAAAGGCCAACGTGGTCGTAGATGCTCTGAGCAGGTATCCCATGGCCATGTATTTGACGATGGATCGTCACCTTCTGGCTGATCTAGAGAGTTTGGGCATTGAGGTGATAGTTCCTGGGTTCGAGGCGCAGATGTGGGGTCTGCAGGTATAGTCGGAGCTGATGGAGAGAGTCAGGGCAGCTCAGTTTGAGGATGAGGCTCTGAGGGTCATCAGGGAGCAGGTCCAGATAGGGCTGTTGGAAGAGTTCTCTATAGCAGGGGATGGGTCGTTGAGGCATGGTACCAGATTGTGCGTGCCGAGCGGAGGACTTCGGGAGGAGGTTCTTCATGAGGCATACCGTTCTCAGTACTCTATGCATCCAGGAGCCAACAAGATGTATAGAGACTTGAGACAACATGTTTGGTGGTATGGCATGAAACGTGAGGTGGCTCAGTTCGTTTCGAGATACTTGGTGTGCCAGCAGGTGAAGGCCAGGAGGCAGAGACCTGGTGGATTGCTCTAGCCACTACCCATTCCTGAGTAGAAGTGGGAGCATATTACCATGGACTTTGTATCTGGGCTTCCGTGCTCTCCAGGAGGGAAGGATGCGATTTGGGTCATTGTTGATCGATTGACCAAATCGACCCACTTTTTGCCTTTCAAAGTGGGTTTGTCGACGGAGAGGTTGGCCGAGATGTATATGCGGCAGATAGTCCGATTACACGGGGTTCCAATGAGTATAGTCTCGGATCGGGACAGCCGATTCACTTCCCACTTCTGGCGGAGTTTGCAGCTTAGCTTGGGCACATCGCTCAAGTTCAGTACAGCATATCACCCCTAGACAGACGGGCAGTCAGAGAGGACGATTCAGACCCTCGAGGATATACTGCATACCTGTGTCTTGGACTTCGAGGGATCTTGGGAGGACCACCTTCACTTGGTAGAGTTTGCTTACAATAATAGCTACCAAGCCAGTATAGAGATGTCACCTTTCGAGGCTCTATACGGACGGAGGTGCCGTACTCCCTTATCTTGGGATGATATCGGCGAGAGGGTTTTGCTTGGCCCTGAGATGGTAGTGGATGCTGCAGAGAAGGTCAGGGTTATCAGAGATCGACTTCGGGTGGCGCAGGATAGGCAGCGACATTGGGCCGATAGCCACCGGAGGCCGTTAGAGTTTGAGGTATAGTTTAGATTTTTCTAGTACTTGAGTCTGATTGTGATTGTTTTAGATTAAGCTTTAAGTCTTGTGTTTTGTTCTAGGTTGGTGATCTTGTGTTCCTGCAGATTTCTCCGATGCGTAGCACGATTCGTTTTAGTGGCGGCGGGAAGCTTAGTCCATGATATATCGGACCATTCCGTATCCTGGGCAGGGTCGGTGCAGTGGCTTACCGACTGGAGTTATCGCCCGCACTAGAGGGAGTGCACAGTGTGTTCCACGTGTCGCAGCTGAGACGGTACGTGGCAGATCTCAGTCACGTCTTAGACCACTTCGAGATCGAGGTGGGACCGACACTCAGCTACCCAGAGAAGCCGGTCGAGATCTTGGACCGAAGAGAGAAGGTGCTCCGGAACCAGGTTATTCCCTTGGTTCGCGTGGCATGGAGACACCACTCTCCAGGTGAGTCTACCTGGGAGAGGGAGGACGACATGCGAGAGCGATTCCCATATCTCTTCGAGCCTTGAGGTAAAATTCTTTCTTTTTCTTTCCTTATTTTATTCATGATTGCTGTGTTGGTTCTCATTTAATTTCGAGGATGAAATTTTTTTTAAGGAGGATAGACTTGTCACCCCCAGTTTTCGAATTAGGGGTATTTTCATCATTTTTCAAGTTTTATAATTTTTAGGGATTTTATTTGATTTTATGTGATTTTTTGGAATTTATTTGGGTTGGTTTGAATTTTACCCAATTCGGACTTAAGTTGGAGACCCGGGTAGTCTGGACCCTAGTGGGACCCACATACTAGCTGGACTTGGCCCACATACCATCATAATTAGGTTAGAAATTATAAACCCAATTTCCATGGCTTAATTAGTCATTTTAGAGCTTAATTAGTATTTAGAAATTAGACCGAACCAACCCGAAACAAACCCGAACCGAACCCAACTAAGTTTATTGGGTTGGGGGCCTAATGGGTCTCCACCCAAAAGCCAATAAGGCCCCTACCAGGGCCGGCCATAAGGAGCATCCCCCCCATTGCTTCATCACCAAGCAACTTTCTCTCTCTCTCTAATTTCTTTCTTCTTCCCAAGCTTCATCTTCCTCCAAGCAACCCAAACCTAGGTAAGTTTTTAATTCTCCATTTATTCCTTTTTAGCTATATTTCCTACACCAATATTGTAGAGGAGATGATTCTCCACACCTTGCCCCTAAAATTTGTAGGATTCCCTAGAAATATAGGTTAAGGATTTATTATGGTTTAATCATTTTGAGAGTGGTATATATATATATATATATATATATATATATATATATATATATATATATATATATATATATATATATATATATATTGTATATGTATGTATCAATGCTTAGAGTTATAGTTGTGCATTAGAGCCTTAGAGTTGTGCACGAGAGCCTTGTAGTTGTGCAGGAATGCCTTAGAAGTGTGCAGAATGCTATTCAGGAAAAACTGTGCAGTAGAGCCTTAAAGGTGAGAAGAGGAGCCTTAAAGGTGAGCGGAAGTGCCTTAAAGGTGAGCAGAGGAGCCTTAAAGGTGTGCAGGATGTCCCAGTATACTAAAATCCGAGAGATTGAGTATTTTGTGTGTTTGTACTTTATGTGCATGTGTAAGGGAAATTGGAGAGTGTGTGTGTTTATATTTATAGATAGATATGTGAGTGTTGTGTGTATATATTTATAGATACATAGATATATATATAGGTATAGATAGATATATTTAGTGAGGGAAAATGAAGAATAGAGTAGGAAAGTTAGAGAGAATAAGAAGAGTAGAAATGAGAAGAAAAATAGGAAGGAGAGTTAGGAGGAGGAAGATTAGAAGAATAGGAAGGAGATTGAGAAGTAGAAGGATAGATACACAAAATAGAGAAAATCGAGTTAGAAGGGGAAATTGAGCTCGGAGCATTGGATTGCGATGAAACTTGGCGTGGACCTAGATTATATGAATTAGATTTTGCGGGTAGGCTTCCGAGTTGAAATCGGAGTTGTAGGGCGCCGGTATCGTGCCGTACCATCGCGTATCGCGAGATATTCACGATATCGGCAATAGGCCATAAAGTGGACCAAACGTCCACTTTACCTAGGTATTTTGGTAGGTAATATATGTATAGGCTAGTATCATACTACCCTAGGGAGATCGGGTCAAAATACCAAGCGTAGGTAGGCTAACTTGATAATTGCCAAAGGTTGAATTTTGCCCTTTTTAAGGGTAAAATAGGAATTTGGCATATGGCCAAGAAATGAGTTTCGAAGTCCAAGATGGACTTGGATATAGGTTGTTGTCACGACCCGCACCCACTGTGAGGGTACGAGAACGTAACAACGCCCAGCCTACGCCGCAGTGTCGGCGGTAGAACGCTGTCCTAGGTCAATCATCTAACAATATAAATGTACCTATACAGTATATATACTCCGAATGGAGGTGACATAACAATATACAGTCTCAATCACATCTAAGGCAGAATGATGAAAAATAAAAGATAGATAGATACTGGAATAAAAGATCCACATGATACAATCAGGGAGAAAGAGTCTAAGTGTCTACTGCCATACAAACTGAACATCCAACTCAATACAAGTCTCTAATATTGAAAGTGAAAGAATATATACAATCAGATCTCAGAAGACAGAAATAGTAAAAACTAGACTAGGGAGCCTCAGTCTCTAAGCTAATGGATCAGGCTGGAAATCTGGGTCACACATGTCATCTACAGCTGTCCCATAGTAGGTGTCTATGCAGGCCTCCTCCTCATCCTCTGTAATATTTTCAACAGGTCCAGTCAGGACGGAAGCAAGCACAAAACATCTCACGCAGTTCATATCGAGTTAGGAAATATAAAGCATGCAATAGAGTAAAGTACATGAAACGCTGAAAGAAGAAGATATAAAAAAAATAGTAGAGATTTGATAACAGGAAATATCTAAATATGATAAGTAAGAACTGTAAGGAACATGTGATTTTAGAGTACAATCTGGTTATGTAAACGGGCTAGGAAAATACAATGGTAACTCCATTGTACGTGGGTGTACAATAGACATATACAATAGTTATACAATGTTGTACAATAGGATTTGAGTACATAACCAATTCTACTCCCCCTCCCCAATCAATACACAAGGATCTACTCCAGTTACGTTATCTTATACAATAGTGTACAATGTTATACAATGGATGTACAATGTTATACAATAGTGTACAATGGTCTATCCCTGGGGCTCATGTGATAATGAGAGTACAATATGCACAATAAGTATACAAGGATATGGGTATTCAATAAATACAATATGGAAGTGAAACGCACAACACAATATGTATTTAGTGAATACAAGGAGATAACATCTCAAAAGAAGATCCATATAGTACCAATCCGTGATAACAGTCGTGTCAGCATCAAGTACAGTAATCTAGAGCAAGAATGTAAATCCATACAAGTATGAAACGGTCAGAGAATGTACTCGCCTGTAACTGAGTGTCTGAAGAGAATATACTGTCCGAGGAGGGGTGTCTGTCTCCTATAGAACAGTACAAGTCACAACAAGTCTAAAATGATAAAATGAAGCTCTACTATGCATTCTACATGAAACTATAGGTCAATCTAGGCCAAAGTCAATTCTTGGTCAACTCTGGAAGTCAAACTAGGTCAACTAGGTCTAACCAAGTCTAAACTAGGCTATCAAGCCTAAACTAGTCTATACTAGGCTACATTAGCCTATACTAGGCCTAACTAGTCCAAACCAATCTAAACTAGGCTAAACTAGCTATGCTAGTATACTAAGTCATTACGACTCACACCACACAAGTCAAACCAACCATCACATTCAATATTATACATAAGAGAAAGGAAGCTAACATGTAAAGCTATGTGTGTGTGTGAACATGGAGGTGTACATGAAAAGAAAAATCAACACTAGTCCCTATATCTTGTACTCACATACATACACACATATATAAGAATACACATGTATAGTTCACACACAATTGTATGTATATGATACTTATATCTATATATGCTAACATGACCCATACACCCAATGCCAACAAATATATTGATACCTATATGACACACAAACTATATTATATATATATTACCTATTTAGCAATAATCACATAGAAAATAGGATATAGATAGAGAGGGTAAGTTACATTACATATATACTTGCATTAGGGAAACTAGAAATATATATGTAGAGAGAGAGACAAAGACTGTGTGTGTGTGTGACTTGAGACATAGGATTACTTCTCAGTTGAAGGGTTTAGAGGCTGCTTAAGGCTGTCCTTAAATGGATTGATATATAGGGACTGATTTTGGGACTGTCATCTAGGCTTGTGTGTGTGTGTAAAGAGTGTGCATATGAGTGTCCATAGGAGGGTGTACCTGTGACAGTGTGTGCAAGAATTTAATGAGTGCAGTGAAGAGTGTCTCAAGGAGAAGTGTATGTGTGTGTACTGGTGTGTGTGATGAAGCAAAATGCAGGAATTCAAAGTATTTTCAGGCAGTAAAAATCAGTGAAAGAAAAGGGAAGCATGTGTGTGTATACTTGTGTTCACAGGAAGACAAATTCAGGAAAATAACTCAGTGAAGAAAAGGCAGTGGGTGAATACACTAAATGAAGGAAAACAGTGAATGAAGAAAGAAAGAAAAAGGCAATTCATCATCAAGTCTAAACTAAAAATTGTTCACATATAATCTCAGGTTTACATAGCAACCCAATCTCAGGTTTTTGAAGAAAACCCAAACAGTGTAATCTCAGGTTTTTAACAATAAACCAAAACCAAATCCCAGTTGAACAGTCTACTATTATCTAGTTTTTCAGTCCTAGACTTCATTCCCAGGTTGTATACCTCATTAGAGATCATTCATTGCTCATAAAAATTTTTGAAATCTGTTTACAGTATCACAAAATTCCTGTTTTAGTCCTAGGCTTTAAATCTCAGATTTTGAACCCAAAATTGTCCCAAATCAAACCAAAAACGACACACACATAGGGGGCATATAGGAGAGTCATATCAGGGCCTTAATTACATGTAATTAACAGCATAGATTAGGTTAAAAATGATGACAAGCTCACTATTTGAAAACTGGAAAAAAAAATTAGGAAATCAGTACACAGTATACTTGGGTAAATGAGGATTGATCAATCAAATCAAGCTAAAATACACAAACAGAGGTTGGTAATGTGAATACATAATGTGCACGTATCCCACAACGAGCTTGTGTCCACCCAAGTGGACACAAATGTGTCCATTCGAAACAAATACAAAAACAGTGCACAAACAGGCCACTACTCGTGCACGTGTTCACTGTGTTCGTGGACACGACACGACATGAACTAAGACACGTGCTTGTGCACACGTGTACGCCCACACTAGGGCTACACACTCGTGTCAACACGAGGTGTCCACGTGAGGTATGTCGCGTGTACGAGACACGTATCAGACGCGTGTTCTGTGCGCCTCAGTCTCAGTGTACGACCCGTGCAGCCTTGTTTTCGTGTCCGACACGAAACGAGGTGTCATGAGACTTTGGGGGAGTGTGTGCAGACACTGCCCCCGTGTCCATGCCAATTTTGTCGTGTCCACGTGCTGTGTGCAGGGCACACGAGACACGTGGTAGCAGGGGAGCCAACTGCGCTCGCGCGCGTGCGTGCACCCGTGTATACTTGTGTCCTCCGTGTCCCGACACGACACGAAAACTCAAAAAGGACTCTGGAAATCCATAAGCAATCATAAAACTTTCTATTCAAAAACATTTCAGAAAAACAAAGGAAATGCCGTCAGTGGCATTTCGACAAACACCTACGTCCTACCCCTGATACGTGTCCAAATGGACACGAAACTCATGAAACCCGACACGACACCAATGCAGACACTTAGGGGACCCCTAGGGCTTCCTAACCATGAAGAGAAATCGAAAATCCATGGAGAAATGAGAAGGTTACCTATACTTGAACTTTCAAGAAAACCCCCTTCTCAAGAGCTCTTCTCCTTGATGTCCCAATCCAACAAATCCACAACAAACTGAAATGAAACTTCAATAACAGCAAGAATAGGTGTATTAATACCTAATGGAAGAGATTTGAATGGAAAAGGAAATGGAATGGAGATCTAGGGATTAATGCAATAGGAAACAAACCTTTCCTCAAACTTGAGCTTTTCTAAGAAAGAGGCAACCCTAAAAACTAGGAGAATATTTATAGGGTGTTGTTCCCAAGGATGATATGGTGGCTGGCCACTTAGGCTTAGGGTTAGGGTTTTGTCAAACTATTGGGCCTTGGGCCAAGTTACAAAGCTAATGAGGATTAAACTTAATCAAGGTTCTAAAACCATAAGTCATGACTTGTGACTTCCTAATCCTATTGCTAAAATGACTTAAACCAAGTGCTAGGCTAGGTTAGACTAGAGTCACTTGACCTAACCATGACCCACTAACTAGGGTTAACTTCTAGGTAGGTCTACAAAGTCAACACTAGTCAAAAGTCAACCTAGTTCAAACTATCTCAAATAATTCCTAAAAATTCTCATAAATTCAATAAATTCTAATAAATTTAAATAAAAATTAATAATCCCAAATAATTCTTAAAATTACAAGGAATGACTAAAATACCCCTCAGTCTAGAAATGAACACTAGCAAGACACCAAATCATAAGTCATGAATTTAAATAGTTTAAAAATAATTAAATATCACTAAAAATCATAACATGAAATAAATACCATTAAATAATAATTATAATTACAAAATTTCAAAATTACCCTCTTCTGGAAAACTGGGTGTTACAATCCTACCCACCTTAGAAAAAATTTCGTCCTCGAAATTAAAATGGTAGTAGTCCTTCTAGGTCAAACACCCCACAATCAGAGTCTCAAACATACCGTCAGATAATCATATGCGTCTGTCCAAAACAATGATACTCAGAATCTCTGTCATGCCAGTGAGCAAGGCTACGATAATCACAGAGTCCTCAACTATGGTACATACCTCTAGAATTGTGGTATTTAAAATTTTTGCATTGTCGCACGCTTGGCAGCGAAAACCTTAAATTCCCACACCCGAGAAATACCTTCATAGTCCGACTATATGTCCTCACTATGCCTGCTAACATGACCCTAGAGGATTCTAAAATCTCATAATGGAGGCGACCTAGCCCATACGACTTATCTCAGAAGAAAAATTTAATCATACTGAAACACCAGATCAAACTTATCAACAATGAAGAAACAGATAGAAAAAGATGGAACTGAATTTTAAGATAGGAATTGCAGAA
This sequence comes from Iris pallida, assembly GCA_029216955.1. Classification (NCBI taxonomy): domain Eukaryota; kingdom Viridiplantae; phylum Streptophyta; class Magnoliopsida; order Asparagales; family Iridaceae; genus Iris; species Iris pallida. The sequence goes on along the minus strand of JANAVB010009710.1, from coordinate 59,555 downwards.
TTGAATCCAAAGAACGGAACCTGCAACTAGATCTCCAACGGCCTGAGCATCCTCGGCTGTCATGGCGAAAGCTCGCCCTGGCTGGCCTCCCCTGGCCTGCTGCTGATGCTGGACAAACCTCTGCTGCTGAGTCTGCAATGGTGGTCCCCTCTGCTGCCCTGCCGGAGCTCTAGCTCCTGGTGCTATCTGACCAATGGTGTTGGGTTCTTGGGACACTCCCTACATTGATGCTCCACTGATCCGCAAAGTAAACACATACCCAGCCTCTTCCTGCAGTCGTCGCACCCATGGCCTTGCTTCTTGCACAAGTTGCACACGGTGTTCTACTGCTGCCTGGGTGCCTGCTGGTACTGCACCTGTCTCTGTCCCTGATGCTAAATAGGCCTCTGCTGCTGATGCTGAAAGTGGACCGTCGGCTGCTGATACTGCTGCTGTATCCGAAGCTGAACGTGCGGCCTCTTGGCCGGTCCTCCGCTGCTGCTGCCCCCAACTGAGTCTCGCCCCCTCTTGAACCTAAGCTCAAGATCATCCTCTGCAGCTAAAGCGTCCATCAGGATCTCTTCATAGGTAGCGCTGCGGGCGTTCTTGGTGTAGGACTTGACCTCCTTTACCAAGCCCTTCCGGAACCTCCGGGCCTTCGTCGTCTCCGACAAGTCATCCATAAATCTGCTCAGGCGGCAGAACTCTCCTGCGTACTCCTCCACAGACTGGTTCCCCTGGAATAGGTCCTCGAACTGGGTCTTGAGGGCTCCCAGCGCTGCATCTGGAAAGAACTTCTCCTTGAACAGCTTCTTGAATGCTGCCCAGGTCTGTCCTGCTGTACCGACCCTCGGGTCGGTCTGGTACCAGGTACGGGCCAGATCCTACATCATGCTGGCCGCTGCCTCTATCTGGAGCCTCGTCAGGATCTCAGCCAACCTGAAAATCTCCTCCATATGCTCGATCCACTCATTGGCATACAAGATCCCCTCTGTCCCTCAGAAGTCTCTCGGGTGCATCTTCTGGAAATCTTGGATGCCCTTCTTCCGTGGCTGGTACGGCTGCGGGGCTGCCGCTGGCTGAGCTATGACTCTCTCTACCGCAGTCATTGCCAGCTCAATGCCTCGTGTGAGCTCTGCTGTCTGCCCCTACTGCTGGGTCTGCTGACCCTCCATGTACTGCCGGAAGAAGGCTAACAGCTGAACGACGTCAATTATCCCGGCAGGTGGCTGCTGCTGCTGAAAAAGTACATCCGGAATGACTGGGTCCTGCCTCCGAACTGGTGAAGGCATACCCTCAGCTACTGCTGCTGCTGAAGTCCCAATATGAGCAGAGGTGGCAGAAGCTGTAGCCTTCCGACCCTGCTGAACTGGCTGAGAGGTAGCAGTCCCCTCTACTGTATCTCCATGAATGGCACGCTGTAATCGCGTCTCCACCATCCTGAAGACAGATCAAACAAACGATTGCTGAGAATGAGTCGAAATAGCAAAGGAGGACAGTTATATTCAAGGAGAACAATATCAGCAAGAACTGAGATGGTATGTATTTGATATGAGTTTTTCCTAGTGTGATTGAGTACCTTAAAAAAATATCCTAATCCTACTGCAGGCTGTAGTGATACTCTAGTTCGAATACCACTACATAAACTCGACCTGCATGGGCCACCACTAAAAACGTGTCACGACCCGCACCCACTGTGAGGGTACGAAAACGTAACAACGCCCAGCCTACGCCGCAGTGTCGGCGGTAGAACGCTGTCCTAGGTCAATCATCTAACAATATAAAGGTACCTGTACAGTATATACACTCCGAATGGAGGTGACATAACAATATACAGTCTCAATCACATCTAAGGCAGAATGATAAAAAATAAAAGATAGATAGATACTGGAATAAAAGATCCACAGGATACAATCAGAGAGAAAGAGTCTAAGTGTCTACTGCCATACAAACTGAACATCCAACTCAATACAAGTCTCTAATATTGAAAGTGAAAGAATATATACAATCAGATCTCAGAAGACAGAAATAGTAAAAACTAGACTAGGGAGCCTCAGTCTCTAAGCTAATGGATCAGGCTGGAAATCTGGGTCACACATGTCATCTACAGCTGTCCCATAGTAGGTGTCTATGCAGGCCTCCTCCTCATCCTCTGTAATATTTTCAACAGGTCCAGTCAGGACGGGAGCGAGCACAAAACATCTCACGCAGTTCATATCGAGTTAGGAAATATAAAGCATGCAATAGAGTAAAGTACATGAAACGCTGAAAGAAGAAGATATAAAAAAAATAGTAGAGATTTGATAACAGAAAATATCTAAATATGATAAGTAAAAACTGTAAGGAACATGTGATTTTATAGTACAATCTGGTTATGTAAACGGGCTAAGAAAATGCAATGGTAACTCCATTGTACGTGGGTGTACAATAGACATATACAATAGTTATACAATGTTGTACAATAGGATTTGAGTACATAACCAATTCTACTCCCCCTCCCCAATAAATACACAAGGATCTACTCCAGTTACGTTATCTTATACAATAGTGTACAATGTTATACAATGGATGTACAATGTTATACAATAGTGTACAATGGTCTATCCCTGGGGCTCATGTGATAATGAGGGTACAATATGCACAATGAGTATACAAGGATATGGGTATTCAATAAATACAATATGGAAGTGAAACGCACAACACAATATGTATTTAGTGAATACAAGGAGATAACATCTCAAAAGAAGATCCATATAGTACCAATCCGTGATAACAGTCGTGTCAGCATCAAGTACAGTAATCTAGAGCAAGAATATAAATCCATACAAGTATGAAACGGTCAGAGAATGTACTCGCCTGTAACTGAGTGTCTGAAGAGAATATACTGTCCGAGGAGGGGTGTCTGTCTCCTATAGAATAGTACAAGTCACAACAAGTCTAAAATGATAAAATGAAGCTCTACTATGCATTCTACATGAAACTAGGTCAATCTAGGTCAAAGTCAGCTCTTGGTCAACTCTGGAAGTCAAACTAGGTCAACTAGGTCTAACCAAGTCTAAACTAGGCTATCAAGCCTAAACTAGTCTATACTAGGCTACATTAGCCTATACTAGGCCTAACTAGTCCAAACCAATCTAAACTAGGCTAAACTGGCTATGCTAGTATACTAAGTCATTACGACTCACACCACACAAGTCAAACCAACCATCACATTCAATATTATACATAAGAGAAAGGAAGCTAACATGTAAAGCTATGTGTGTGTGTGAACATGGAGGTGTACATGAAAAGAGAAATCAACACTAGTCCCTATATCTTGTACTCACATACATACACACATATATAAGAATACACATGTATAGTTCACACACAATTGTATGTATATGATACTTATATCTATATATGCTAACATGACCCATACACCCAATGCCAACATCTATATTGATACCTATATGACACACAAACTATATTATATATATATCACCTATTTAGCAATAATCACATAGAAAATAGGAAATAGATAGAGAGGGTAAGTTACATTACATATATACTTGCATTCGGGAAACTAGAAATATATATGTAGAGAGAGAGACAAAGACTGTGTGTGTGTGTGACTTGAGACATAGGATTACTTCTCAGTTGAAGGGTTTAGAGGCTGCTTAAGGCTGTCCTTAAATGGACTGATATATAGGGACTGATTGAGGGACTGTCATCTAGGCTTGTGTGTGTGTGTAAAGAGTGTGCATATGAGTGTCCATAGGAGGGTGTACCTGTGACAGTGTGTGCAAGAATTTAATGAGTGCAGTGAAGAGTGTCTCAAGGAGAAGTGTATGTGTGTGTACTGGTGTGTGTGATGAAGCAAAATACAGGAATTCAAAGTGTTTTCAGGCAGTAAAAATCAGTGAAAGAAAAGGGAAGCATGTGTGTGTATACTTGTGTTCACAGGAAGACAAATTCAGGAAAATAACTCAGTGAAGAAAAGGCAGTGGGTGAATACACTAAATAAAGGAAAACAGTGAATGAAGAAAGAAAGAAAAAGGCAATTCATCATCAAGTCTAAACTAAAAATTGTTCACATATAATCTCAGGTTTACATAACAACCCAATCTCAGGTTTTTGAAGAAAACCCAAACAGTGTAATCTCAGGTTTTAACAATAAACCAAAACCAAATCCCAGTTGAACAGTCTACTATTATCCAGTTTTTCAGTCCTAGACTTCATTCCCAGGTTGTATACCTTATTAGAGATCATTCATTGCTCATAAAAATTTCTGAAATCAGTTCACAGTATCACAAAATTCCAGTTTTAGTCCTAGGCTTTAAATCTCAGATTTTGAACCCAAAATTGTCCCAAATCAAACCAAAAACGACACACACATAGGGGGCATGTAGGAGAGTCATATCAGGGCCTTAATTACATGTAATTAACAGCATAGATTAGGTTAAAAATGATGACAAGCTCACTATTTGAAAACTGAAAAAAAAATCAGGAAATCAGTACACAGTATACTTGGGTAAATGAGGATTGATCAATCAAATCAAGCTAAAATGCACAAACAGAGGTTGGTAATGTGAATACATAATGTGCACATGTCCCACAACGAGCTTGTGTCCACCCAAGTAGACACAAACGTGTCCATTCGAAACAAATACAAAAACAGTGCACAAACAGGCCACTACTCGTGCACGTGTTCACTGTGTTCGTGGACACGACACGACACGAACTAAGACACGTGCTCGTGCACACGTGTACGCCCACACTAGGGCTACACACTCGTGTCAACACGAGGTGTCCACGTGAGGCGTATCGCGTGTACGAGACACGTATCAGACGCGTGTTCTGTGCGCCTCAGTCTCAGTGTACGACCCATGCAGCCTCGTTTTCGTGTCCGACACGAAACGAGGTATCGTGAGACTTTGGGGGAGTGTGCGCAGACACTGCCCCCGTGTCCATGCCAATTTTGGTGTGTCCACGTGCTGTGTGCAGGGCACACGAGATACGTGGTAGCAGGGGAGCCAACTGCGCTCGCGCGCGTGCGTGCACCCGTGTATACTTGTGTCCTTCGTGTCCCAACACGACACGAAAACTCAAAAAGGACTCTAGAAATCCATAAGCAATCATAAAACTTATTTTTCTATTCAAAAACTTTTCAGAAAAACAAAGGAAATGCCCTCAGTGGCATTTCGTCAAACACCTACGTCCTACCCCTGATACGTGTCCAAATGGACACGAAACTCATGAAACCCGACACGACACCAATGCTGACACTTAGGGGACCCCTAGGGCTTCCTAACCATGAAGAGAAATCGAAAATCCATGGAGAAATGAGAAGGTTACATATACTTGAACTTTCAAGAAAACCTCCTTCTCAAGAGCTCTTCTCCTTGATGTCCCAATCCAACAAATCCACAACAAACTGAAATGAAACTTCAATAACAGTAAGAATAGGTGTATTAATACCTAATGGAAGAGATTTGAATGGAAAAGGAAATGGAATGGAGATCTAGGGATTAATGCAATAGGAAACAAACCTTTCCTCAAACTTGAGCTTTCCTAAGAAAGAGGCAACCCTAAAAACTAGGAGAATATTTATAGGGTGTTGTTCCCAAGGATGATATGGTGGCTGGCCACTTAGGCTTAGGGTTAGGGTGTTGTCAAACTATTGGGCCTTGGGCCAAGTTACAAAGCTAATGAGGATTAAACTTAATCAAGGTTCTAAAACCATAAGTCATGACTTGTGACTTCCTAATCCTATTGCTAAAATGACTTAAACCAAGTGCTAGGCTAGGTTAGACTAGAGTCACTTGACCTAACCATGACCCACTAACTAGGGTTAACTTCTAGGTAGGTCTACAAAGTCAACACTAGTCAAAAGTCAACCTAGTTCAAACAATCTCAAATAATTCCTAAAAATTCTCATAAATTCAATAAATTCTAATAAATTTAAATAAAAATTAATAATCCCAAATAATTCTTAAAATTACAAAGAATGACTAAAATACCCCTCAGTCTGGAAATGAACACTAGCAAGACACCAAATCATAAGTCATGAATTTAAATAGTTTAAAAATAATTAAATATCACTAAAAATCATAACATGAAATAAATACCATTAAATAATAATTATAATTATAAAATTTCAAAATTACCCACTCCTGGAAAACTGGGTGTTACAGTTGTAGAGGTTGGTAATGGATAGAAATAGCCGTCTAGACCTAGTCTTGACCCCGGTTGACCACGGTTGACTTTTTAGGCCAAAAGTCAACTATGGGTCAACACTTTACCCAATTTAGTTCTAAATTCCATTAGACTTGTGCAGTTGACCAAAAGTCAACTGTTAGTCAGCAGTGACCTAGAGTTGACCTAGGGTTGACCACAGTTGACCATGGTTGACCAGAGTTGATCGGTTGACCAAAAAGTCAACTGTTGACTCAAATCGATCCCGATTGATTTCGTTTGACTTGCATTGACCCAGTTAGACCTAATATGACTTAGTTTGACCCCGTACAACCTAGTTTGACATGCCTTGACCTAGAAAGACTTAATAGGATTCAAATTGATTTGATTTCATTTCCTAAACATAGTATTGATACGTCTTGTTCTCTATAGGTCCTCGAGACGCTGCATTTGCTCCGGTTGACATACCATATCATATTTCTGGTGAGTACATTCTCTGACACTTTTCCAATTTACGATAACTATTATAATTCATGTGATTAGTGTAGATATGCTTGTTCTCGACACATTGGTCACACGGATTGGTATTCATGGATCCCGACATGAGATGTTATTCCTCGTTATCTTGGTATATCCTGTGCAAGCCCCTTGTAGTTCTTGTGCAGTATATGGACACCGATTCTCGAGGAGACTTGCTCCCTTCTCGTGGAATCCCGTGTCGTAACGTGTCTTGCTTGGATCCACTCTACCAGTCGGGGACGTGGAGTATTAGTGTAGATATGTGGTCAAAGCCTATTGTGCACCCATTGTGCACCAATTGATTGTGAGTGTTGATCATACACCCCACGTATGATTAGTCAGGCCTGTTACTATTGTGCAGTTCCCAAGCCGGCCACATATTGTAGCTAGTATTCACACACCTAGAGATATGATTCTTGATTCTTGTACATGCCATGATCAGTTTACTTGCCTTGTTCTAGCTCTAGATTTACAGCTTACCTTGCCATGACATTCACATGTACATTCCATGATTTCCTTGTATATACTATCTATTTACAGTCTTGTAGCTTTTATCATATCTTGTGAACTGCTGTTAGTAGATTATACTCGTTCTATCCTGACAGGATATGTTAAAAATATTACAGATGCATATGAGGGAGACTACAGTACCTACTACGGTCCGGATGATGTAATGGGCATAGACTTGGAGACTTTGGTCCAGCAGGGCTTAGCTCCTCCTGACGAGACCCTACCTATTACTTAGTTAGAGTAGGTCTTTTGTACTGGACATTATCTCCAGTTACTTTTGAGACTGTTATTATTATGGACTGTATTAGAGACTTGGACTGTATATATTCTTGTGTTGGACTTGACAGGTTATCTATTATTTTATCGTCTTGTTGTCTTTTTATTTCAGTCTTTACTTTGTTATCTTAGAGTCATGATTGAGTACTCGTATATATATTTATTGCTTGTTCTCCGTTTGGAGTTGACTATATTCTTGACAGGTTTTTGTTATATATATACTGTTTAGAGTAGAAAAATCTACAGCGTTCCACGCCAATTTTTCGGTGAGGGCTGGGCGTTGTCGCGTCACGTACCCTTTTAGCGGGTGCGGGTCGTGACACGCCCGTCGACGTTCGGCCGAAGGTGATTGGTAGGTTTCATCATTCTTTACCATCATTTTTAGAACTCGCGTACGTCGACGCGCATGGGCCTTGAGTCCTGAGGATGTGTTGAGGTTTTTTTTTTCGTCGACGCGCATGGGTTTAAATCTTGATGATGCACCGAAGCTCCACTGCCGACGCGCTTGGGTTTAAACCCAGATGATGTGCCGAAGCTCCACTGCTGACGCGTATGGGTTTATACCCTGATGATGCACCGAAGCACTACTGCTGACGCGCATGGGTTTAAACCCTGATGATGTGCCGAAGCTCCATTGCTGACGCGCATGGGTTTAGACCCTCATGATGCGCCGAAGCTTTTTTTCAGAATCGCCTAAGCCTTATGTGCTTCGTGGCTCAGATTTTCTTGTCTCTGAATCTTTGCCTTTTTTTATTGACCACCAGTGTCGATGACTGTCCCGCTCTTGAATGAAGTGCTTCTGGACGCTGCCCTCTGTCAAATGGGGGTGGATTATAATAAAGAGGTGGTAAACCCTGCCCAAGCTGCCATTATGCTGGATCAGCCTTCCGAAAGAATGACTCAAATCCGGGAACAACAGCACGGGTTCCTTAAACGGATGATGGAGCGTGGCATTTTGAAATCTGCCACTTCTGATAACGTGACTTTCTTGAAGCCTGAGTTCCTGTTCGGGGACCGCCTTGCTTCTATTGAAGCAAAGGTGTTGAAGGTCAAGGAAGATTGGTTCTTTACAGCAAGAGGAGTGCATATGACGGTTAAGCAACTTGAGCGTCAATGGCCTTTGACGGCTTTCTGTCGTCTTGCTTCCAAGAGGAGGATGTCTTGGGAGCTAACCCCGTCTTAGGGGGAGGCGGTGGCAGGCGCCATCAAGGTCGACACGACCACCAACCAGAAAGATACTTTGGCCGCCGTGCGGTCTGGGCCTTCCTTCACCTGGCGGACTCTACGTCCTGGGAGCATTTACAGTGACGTTTCCATCAATACATTTGCTTTTGGCACTTCGACTTTTGCGAACCGCATGCTTTTATTGGAGCGATCGTACCCGAAAGGTAAATTTTGGGTAGAGGGTTGGTGTCATTATGTTTCAAAATGGGACAAGCTGACACTCTGGATTTTGTTGCGGTTTTAAACCGAACTCCGAGAGATTGGGCTGACTGCCGTAATCCGTGCTACTCAGGCAGGTGTTGACATCAACCGGCATATGTTCCTCGCGCTTCTGGAGATGTTTAATATCCAAACCGGGACTTTCTTCACCCCGGTGGGGGAGCTGGGACTCGCACTTCATGAAATGTACTGAGTGTCAAAGCTCCCTTGGGGATCAGAGCCTTATGAGGAATATTTTCCGACCAACGAGGAGTTCCAAGTCCTGGGGGATAAAGCCGAGGAGATGATGGTCGTCTTCAAGGAAGTGGCGAGTCATCATTATTATATACAGAAGAGGGATAAGGGTGGGTCACAGCCTCATATGACCGCTTGGAGAGATTACGTCTTTAAGCAAGACAAGGAGGATCCCTCTCAGTTTACCACTCCGCCAGCGCTTTCCAGTAGCGTGGTGCTCTCCGAAATGAGCAGGTTAGGTGAGAAGAATCCCAGGGAAAACGAGGACCGGCAGTCAGATGAGCGCTCCTATAGCTGTTTCTGGCACCTTACTCATCGGATGTCGTCAAAAGCAGTGTTAGCTGCGTATCTGATGATTTGGCTTCGAAATTATGTCTTCTCGGGCGGGTCAGGCTCCGTGGAGAGGGTGACCCAGAATCTAATCCTGCCAGCTATGAAGTTGGTTTTTGGCCGACGCCTGGCTCTGCTCCCCGCCATGGTGTGCAACCTGCTGCGAGGTTTACGAGAATTTACGGGAAATGTGGTTCACAAACGAGGTAGGAATGACAACTTCTCCCGTGCCGAACTGCCATTTCATTATCTGATGGGGTGGTTAATTTTACACCATCCCAATGTGATGAGTCCGGGCTCGAAAGAAGACCACAGGGTCGGGGATGCATTCCTCCGCCGTTTCCACCAGAGGAGTTGGTTGCATGCTGGTGTTCCTGTTTGCAGAAAAGTTTTATCCCACCTTCAGGGGTGGAAGATCACCAAAGTTGGTCCTGTCTTTTCGGGTTTTGAGGCCAACGAAGACTTAGTGGATTTGGGTGAAGATGCCACCACTCTGCCTCTATGGGGACTCCGCTGGTTGCAAAGTATCCGGCCGTCCCATCTGGTGTACCGGAATAGGAACCAGTGCTACCTGGAACCGTATTTGCCGAGCCGTTTTACACGACAATTCGGCTACGCTCAGTTGATGTTGGACAACCCCATTATTAACCTAGGGTATACTGGAAGTTTGTTGGATGGTGCACGAGCTTGGCATTACTACAATGCCGGATGTACCGGAGCTCGCTTTACGCTGCCCGTCCAGAATCCGCAGCCGCCGATTCTTTTCTCGGCCGCCAAATTTTATTGTGTTATGAATGTCGTGCCCCCCGGATATGATAGGGAGACCAGTCTCATTGCCGGCACTCAGTTAGCGGTGATCGGGAACATATTGGCGAAGGCTCGATCGTACCGTCCGCCAGAGGTGGGTTATCGAGGAACCCCTGCCGTATCCACAGGGGGTCAGGGAGAGCCTTCGGTCGATCAATCGAAAAGCCGTGCTGACACAGAGGCTGGCCCTTCCACGCCAAAGAGGCAGAGAAAGGCATTGTCACCGACAATGTCATCGGATTCAGTACCTACGGAGGTAAGGATGTCCCATATAGTCTGGTTAGGTTCAATATTTTTTGTGACCTATGCTTTCTTTTTGTAGGAGCTGCTAAAAAGGAGACCCCGTACTCCAAAATCTAGTGGCAGCAGACCAAAGGAGGTGGCGGGCTCATCGGAAGAGCGCGTTCCGCCGATTGTGATGTCTCCCGAGGAGGAGAACCCAGACGATGTCGTTGTTGTGGAGACTCCAGTATCTCCAGATTATGTAGGAAGGGAAGCTGAGGTTGAAGCAGTTTCCGGAGTGGTCCAAGCTGCCGTGGGGGCCTTGGACGTTGAGGGTCCTGTAGACACGGGGCTTCCAGATGAAGAAGTGGAGTGGAGTTCGTCGTCTTCAGATGACGTTCCTCCAGAGATGCGTGAATCTGTTACAGGGGCAACAGACGTGATTGAAACAGAGGAGAGGGTTGATTCCCCTCCTTGTCATGATGAGGGAAGGTCGACTGTAACGTTGCCGAGCCCTACCCCAGGCTCAGCAATGGAGGCTGAGGTGGCTGCCGACCGGGGGGTCACGACAGATTCGGTCCCCATGGAGGGATTCGATGATGAGGGGAAGACTCGTCTGTCGAGCTCGACCCCAGAAGACGTGCCCCGCCAGGAAACGGGGGCTGATCCAGTTAGCTTGCCTGAGGAAGGCTCCGCACTGATTACAGGTCGCGCCTCGGTGGTAGAGGTGGCAACTCCGGATGTTGATAGTCCCTTTGAGACGGGAAAAAGCAAGGGCTTGCTGGTGCAGGAGCCCTCTGTTGCTTCTTCGACTTGGGGGACGATATCGACACCCCACCTAACTCCTTCTGCTCTCTTGGCATCTCAAGCTAGTAGCAGAATTCAAGTTCCTGGTGCGGGAGGGTCTGCTGAGGTCGACGTTCAAGCCTCACAGATTGAGGTCGATGGGTCCTCTTCAGGTCCGCCGTCTAGGGCAGCTCCTCCAACTCCTGCCATGACACCACAAGTGCTGACGGATGTGAATGAGTACGTGAAATTCATCGTTGAGGCAGTGTACAAGATGCTACAGAAGGGTGTATCGACAGTGATGAACGCCAATGGGAGTTCTGCGATGGCAAAATCTATGGCGCTTCCACACATCGGTCTGATACGTCTCCACCAGGGCCATGATCATATGGCCGAGATTTTGGAGGCCACGGTGACTGAGCTGGACCAACTGCTTTTCGAGTTTCAGCGTATCCAGCGAAATGATCTCTCCGCCTTGATAGACGCGGAAAAGGAGAAGCTGATCGCTGAGATCGAGTCCTCTTATCAGGCCACCGTAGGTGTCTGGGAACGCGAGGTAGCTAAAACTGAGGCTGCGGTGGAGAGGCTATCTCAGTCCATGCAGGAGAAGGTGGAGTTGTGGGCCGCGTTGGATGCTAGTATAGCGGAGGTTGATGCCAAGATTTGCCTCCTTGAAGACCAACGGGCCCAACTCTTATTAGATGCTGAACGAGTCCAGGCTGAACACGTAGCATCTAAGGAGGAGGAAGCGGCTTTCACGCGCCGGGCTCTTACCCTGGTTCAACAGCGGCAGCAGTTGGACGAGAAGCATGAGGATGACACTTCTCCTGAGGCTATAGAAATGATGCGTCAAGAAGCCGAACGTCGGGTCCTGGAGACTGTAGAGACTCGAGTAGCAGGCTTGAAGCATCAGATTGAAGAGCTTTCGGTCAACCCCGGGGATGTTTAGGGATTGTAATCTCTTTTTTTTGTAATTTGTAACTCTTGCTGGGGGTGTAATCCTTTTTTGAATAAAGAATACAGAGTTTTTTGTGGTGTATTCATTTTGCTTGTCATGAACTTGATGATTTGTGTGGACCTATTATCTTTTGCGCACCTTGGTTTTTAGGTACCGATAATAAGTTCGAGAGAACCGACATGTTTGCTCAGAGGTGATGTGGACGTGGCAAATATGGGATTCAAATGATAGAATATTCCTACTCAGAGGTGTTATGGACGTGGTAGGAATGACTCTGGGGGAATACGCGGAACTACTCAGAGGTAATGTAGACGTGAAAGTTCTGCGATCAATGTATGACAACGCAGGGGTTGTCAGTACGGGATGTTTACTCAGAGGTAATGTGGACGTGGTAAACAAGATGGGTAGTGTCATCTTACGGAGCATAAGATTCCGCTTTGTAGGATGTAGGGGCACAACTCAGAGGTAATATGGACGTGGTTGTCCCTCTACTGGAAGATAGAACGCTATGGAACAGCTGGGTTCCAGAAGCGTAAGATTTTGCGGGAGGTGTACGTGAGCCCTGATGATTGGGTCCAGAGACTCCCTTGTTGGGTGGAGATAGAAGTATAAGTCTAAAGGATGTCAAGAGTAGTACTTCTTTAGAAACTTACCGTTGATGGGCATCATGAACAAGTCCCCATTGGATTTGACGAGACGGTAGGCACCGTTTGAGTATACCGTCTCTATGATGAAAGGTCCTTCCCACTTGGGCTCGAACTTTCCTGGTGTCTTGTGAGTCAACACCATCAGCCTTCTGACTGCCAGAACCAGGTCGCCTATTTGGAAAGTCCTCTGCTTGACCTTTTTGTTGAAAGCCTGTGATATACGGGCTTGATAGAGTTCGATGCGTTGTTGAGCTAGGAGATGCTTTTTGTCAAGTGCCTCCAATTCTCGCAGACGGTGACATTGATTATCTTCTTCTGTGAGTTGATTTGTGATTGCTACACGAAGTGAGGGTATCTGGATTTCGAGAGGCAGTACCGCTTCGCTCCCGTAGACCAGGGAGAATGGTGTGTTACCCGTCGGAGTCCGTACCATTGTACGGTAGGCCCAAAGGCATTCGTCGAGCTTTTCGTCCCAGTCGCGTTTGTTGGATGATACGACCTTTTTGAGTAGCCTGACGATAGTCTTGTTAAACGCCTCGGCCAATCCGTTTGCTGCCGAATTGTAGGCGGTTGATGCCACATTTTGAATGCAATTTTTGTCACAGAATCTGCTGAAAACATGGCTGATGAACTGAGGACCGTTATCGTGGATAATCCTCCGAGGTACCCCGAAACGGTAGATGATATGGTGCTTGATGAAGTTGATCACCCTAGAGCTCTTCACTTCTGCCAGTGGAACTGCTTCTGCCCATTTGGAGAAGTAGTCGGTGATGGCTAGGATGAAGCGATATCCCCTCGATGAAGGAGGGGTGATCGGCCCTACAATGTCCATGCTCCAGGCTTCGAAGGGCCAGGAGGCGACCGTAGGATGTAGTGGTTCTGACGGCGTATAGATGAAGTCAGCGTGAAGCTGGTACGCATGGCACTTTTTAGCATAGTCGACAGCGTCGGCTGCCATGGTTGGCCAATAGTAGCCCATACGTCGCAGTCGATCCTGTAACTTAGGTCCAGGTTGATGGGCCCCGCAGGTTCTATCGTGAGCTTTTCGAAGGGCTTCGGCTGCTTCTTTGTTGGATAAACATCGAAGGAGAAGTCCATCGTAGGAGCGTCGGTACAGCATTTTAGTAGCCGTATCGTAATAGAATCGAAGGGAGCGCCTCCTGACTGAGACGGCTTCTTTCGGGTCCTCCGGGAGAATTTTGTAGACTGCAAAGTCGATGAACGGGAATCTCCAGTCTCGGACATCAACACCAGCACTCGTTGACACGGCATGGGCAATTTGTGAGCATAGGTTGTTCTTAGGACAGACCAAGTCTCGGCCAACTACCGTTACGTAGTGTTGAGTCCCGAGGGGTGCTGCCGATGAGGCTGCGAGGCCAGCCAGAGCGTCAGCCTCCAGATTTTATAAACGAGGTACATGTTCGATGAAAAACTTGGTGAAGGTTGAAATGATGTTCAATGCAACCTCATGGTAAGAAATCAGATCTTCATGACGAACTTCGTATTGCCCTCTGACCTGATTAACGACGAGTTTTGAATCGCCGTAGGCTTTCAGATGATCCACCCCCAGCTGTTGCGCCAGTTGGAGTCCCATGATGAGCACGTTGTACTCGGCAACATTGTTGGAGCACAGCTTCGAAAGGAAGTAGGCACGCTGGATGACTAGCTGATCGGGGGAGACTAAGACTACCCCCACTCCTGCGATGATTTGGCCTTTGGGGCCTGTTCTTGAAGCGCCATCGAAAAACATCCACCATACGGAGCTTTCTTCGGTGATGTTTGATTCTTGGACCTCATCCGGGATGTCTTCATAGAGTCTGGAGGACTCTGGAATGGGGTATGTAGCTAAAAAGTCGGCCAGAGCCTGACCCTTGACGGCTTTTTGTGGAATGGACACCATATTGTATGGCGTTAACAGGATTGCCCACGTAGCTAGCAGGGAGTTTAATGACCCTGGTTTCGTCATGAGAACTCTGAGTGAATTGACTCGAGAGATGACATGAATTATCTGGCCTGAGACATAATGGCGAGTCTTCTGGATGGCAAATACCAAAGCCAAACACTCTTTTTCAACGGGGTTGTACCGGTGTTCGGCCCCGATCTGTGTTCTACTGAGGTAGTAGATAGCTTGCTCATAGCCTGTATCGCTGTTCTGAGCAAGCAGAGCGCCGAGGGAATGATCCATGGCACGAACGTAGAGGAGAAATAGTTTGCCGGCGACGGGTGCCACCAGGACTGGCGGGCTCGTCAAGTAAGCTTTGATGTCGTCGAAAGCTTTTTGGCATTCCTCTGTCCAGACGCAAGAGACTCTCTTCTTCATGAGCTGGGTGAAGGGTTGACATTTTTCGAAAAGGTTCGCTATAAACCTTCGAATGTATGCCAGACGCCCCTGCAGGCCTCGAAGTTCTCGTAGGTTCTTCGGAGGGTCCATGTCAAGGATGGCTTTGGTCTTCTCGAGATTGACATGAATGCCTTTCGCCGTGATAATGAATCCCAAGAAATTTCTGCTAGAAACCCCTAGGAAGGATTTATTGGGGTTCATCTTGAGTTGATGCGCTCGTATGAGATTGAAGGCTGTCTTAAGGTCTTGTAGGTGATCTCCTTTGAGACGGCTCTTGACTGTGATGTCATCAACATAGCATTCGACGGTTTTGCAAAGATGTTAACGAAAGATGGTATTCATAGCTCATTGGTATGTAGCACCAGCGTTCTTCAAGCCGAAGGACATCACTGTGTAGCAGAAAACCCCCTCCGGTGTCCTGAATGACGTGTGTTTTGCGTCATCGAGAAACATCTTGATCTGATTGTAGCCCGAATATCCGTCCATGAAAGACATGCGTTCGAAGCCACATGTATTGTCGATCATCATGTCAGTGATTGGAAGCGAGAATTCGTCCTTCGGGAAAGCGGTGTTGAGGTCCCTGAAGTTGATACAGACTTGTATCTTCCCATTCTTCTTGGTGACTGGGACGACGTTGGCCACCCAATCCGGGTTTTGTTCTTCACAAATGAATCCGCTGGTCAGGAGTTTGTCTACTTCCTGATCCATTGCGTTCATGATGTCAGGACAAAAACGTCGCTGTTGTTGCTTTATAGGCTTGGCATCATGTAAGATGTTAAGCCTATGCATCGCAATTTGGGGATCAAGTCCCGGCATATCTTCGTAGCTACAGGCGAAGACATCAATATATTCTTTAGCCAGCTGGATTAAAGATTTCTGATCTTCTCCGATTAGGCTTTTGCTGATGAAGATGGGTTTAGAAGAAGATCCATCCCTAAGGTCGATCTGCTTGACTTTGTCTTCGGTAGGGGGTTCGCGTAATTCAAAACGAGACTCCCACTGTTCTCCTAGGCGTTGAGCCCAGGATTCTTCTTCGAAGAATTCTGGCGTTTGGTCTACACCTTCATCTTCTTGAAATTGTGCAGATGTCATGTTCGCTGATAGCACTTTCTTGAAGACTGATCCGATACTGGTATCGGAATCCCAAGTTGATGCTTCGGACGAGTGAGAATGTTTTGCTTCTTCTGCCTCCGAATTCTCTGGAGTTGATGGCGACGTGACATAGCCCACCCCTCCGTCGAGTTCGATGATAGTAGTCCTGCGACTTTCCTTTGGGTGTTGGAAGCCGAAGAGGAAGACGTCGACCCTTGCCGTAGTTTAAGCCGTTGTTGCTTTTTAGGTCGTAATCCATCTTTTGGATGAGGTACTTTGCCTTGTCCGTGTACTGATAGGCTTGTATTCTACCGGTATCTGGTTCTGGCTCGAGTGGCGGGAGGTCTTGATGACGCTCGACTTTGCCGAAGATGATGGATTCTTCGTCTCGATTCCGTGGTGGGACTACAAAACAGACCCCTTGGGACGGGACTACTCGATTTACATGATGGATGGTCATTATTTGTGTTTGTAACGACTGTAGAGCGTTATCTAATGTATATATGGAATTCCAATGTGGAAGACTAGAATAATTAAAAGACACTCTATTATTGATGAAATACGAGATTTTGTCCTATGGGATTACATTGTCCAGAGAGGGTGCATCTACATCAGCAGAGATATATTCCCCTAGCTCTTCATCTGTGAGTACTGGGATTGGATCGGGAGAGTCCACCACAGCTTTGATCTTGGGGTCCGAGAGGGCTATGTGGGCCTTCTCCGGCAGTTTGGATGAGATAGACGATTACGGCGGCTTGCCCTTAAGACGCACCTTCAGAGGTGCCTCAACTGCGCCTTCGGTGATTGGTGCCTTCCCCTGTAGTATGGCTACAAGGGGAACCGATATTTAAGGCGGCTTTCCTTTGAGCCGTATCTTCAAGGAAGCTTCAGCAGGTGTTCTACCTGGAGCAGTTGGTGCTTTTCTGGGTAGCTTGATGTTCATGGGAGGCAACGTCTGAGGCAGCTTCCCTTTGAGTCAAATTTTTAAAGAAGCGTCAGGAATCATCTCTGGCTCCATGTCGGGCTCTGCTGCCGTTTCAGCTTCATCGTCAGCATCATTGGCTTCCTCCTCATCAGGTGACTTGTACAAGTTGGAATCAGTGAAGTAGGCTTCAACCCCCTTAAAAGGGTCGATATCTGCGAACTCCGTTTGGATGATGTCATTGGTGGACACATATTTCATATATTGGTGGAGTTTGGAAGGTACCACCATGTACTCATGCAGCCATGGACGACCTAGTACGAGGTTGTAGTTGACATCGGCGTCCACGACATAGCAAGTGACCTCAGTTCTGAGGTTACCAATATGGCACTTCAGTCGTATTTTGCCCAGCGGCTCACTCTTGCTGGCATTGAAGCCACTAATTGTTGTGTTGGAAGGCGCCAGTCGGTACATTGGGATCCCCAGTGTTAAGAGCAGCGTCTTCGGAATGATGCTGAGGGAAGACCCTGGATCGATCTGAATCCGCTTCACCTTGATGGAACCGATATACCCTGTATAATACAGAGGCCTGTTGTGTCGGTTGTACTTGAGCAGCATGTCTTGTTGGGTGAAGGTTATATTGGGGATAACTTCATCCGCACAATGACAGTGCACACATGTAGTCGGGAGATCTTCAGGCTGCTTGACCTGACCGATGAAGGACTCAGCATCCTTCAGGGCTTCACAAAGAGCTTCACGAGTGTCCTTGGAAAGGCGAAGAAGCTCAAACAGAGATATGCGGACAGGAGTACTGGCAAGTTATGCCAGTATGTCGAAGTCGTGGGGCTTGGCTAGCCCCGAAGCATTCTCCTTTCGCAGAGGCTTGTCGAAACGAACCTCTACATGCTTCTGCTTATTGGCTGCTGGAGGCTTGGACGAACCCCCTTCTTCGGCAGCAGGGGCAATGCAGGAAGGCACCACCTCGACGGCAGCTTCGTCAGGTTGGGCGTTCTGATGCGAACGCGTCTGTACATGAAGTGCCTCTTCCGCAGAGGAAGAGACCATGCGGCAAGACTTGATCTTCCTGCCTTTGGTTTTGGAGGGAGGGTGTACCTCCGGTTGAGTAACCTCGGAGACGAGATCAGGGTAACCCATAAGACCTTTCCTCGAGATGTGGTGAGTGGGATGAGTCCACTCACGTTGTCACGAGTAGGTGGTAGATTGACCACGTCCATTGTCGCCTTAGGGATAGGGACGACGCCATCTTGTGTTATGGTCGGCGGCAAGGTGCCAAATTGGAGTGACACCAGGTTGGCCGAGACCATTTTCTCCTCGTAGTCGACGGAGATAACATCTATTTTGATCATGCGCTGGATGTAATTTTTGAGGATATAGCAGTCCTTAGTTGGATGTCCGACAAACCGATGGTAGTGACAGTACCTCGGATTGTCCACTTTTCCAACCTCGTCGGGACGCTTCGGGTCCGACAATTTGATCTTGTCACCCTGCTTCAGTATCTCGAAGAGTTGCAGGGTGTCTTCATCGTTGAAAGAATAAACCTCCTTTGGCATTGGTGCAAGTGGAGGCTTCTGGGTAGGTGTTGATGCACCTTTGGAGGCATTGACAGTCAATGCCTGTTTCCCCTTCGTCTCTCGTCCAGGGTTGTTGGCTGCAGGTCGTTTCCCCTTGTCCTCAAAGGCAGGAAAACTAACTCCCAGAAGGCGAGCATTGGACGCCTTTTTTTCTGCTGCTTCGGCTTCGATGATCAAGGAACTCCAGTCGGAAGGAGGAGTAGAGTTGAGCCAGAGTTTGATCACAGACAATATGTTCACGCTGTAGGAGGAGAGGAGTACATGTTCTGGCATGCCCGGGGGCAGTCTGAAGCAGGCCTGTCGGAAGCGTTCGATGAATACTCGAACTGTTTCCTTCTCCTTCTGACGTATCTCTATGAGGGACGCCATTGTCATGTCCTTCCCGCCGTCGTAGAAACGGTCGAGGAAGAGACGCATCAAGTCGTCAAAGGAAGATATGGAGTTATGGGGAGACTGCAGTACCAGTCGTACGCCACTCCCTTCAGTGACCCGACAAATATGCTGGTGAGTAGTGCGTCCTCCTTCGGGAGATGTTCCGTTTGAGACTGGAAGTACGTCAGATAGCGACACGAAGAGTCCTTTTCGTCGTATGGCATCAATGTTTGTGGTTTATACTTAGGAGGATAAACCACTTTGTTCCATTCGAGAGGATATGGTTGGAGGATCCCCATCTATTGGCGCTCCTCTTGTCTTTTCTTGGACTCAAAGCGCTCGCGCAAGACCCTGATCATTTCGACCACGTCTTCCGTGGAGCTGGGAGTCGGGGAAGGTCGTACCGCCTGGAGTTGAGCATTTGAAGGCTTCGACGTCCGTGGAGCTTCGCGACAATTTGTATCCAAGGATACCCGTTGAAGGGGTACACTTGATTCTCCATTGGCCCCTGGGTCAGGACCGGTAGAAGGCGCTCTGGCCAAAGCGGACCGTATTTTAAACACTGCTTGAGTCAGTGTTTGTATGGAGGCAGAGAGGGTTTTGAGTCCTTCCTCCAGGGTATACATGTGCTGGACGAGGTCTGCTGGCGGCGCATCTGGCTCGGTATCACCCCCAGTCATGTATACTGTCATGACACGGTTGGAGTCGGATGGATCAGTTGAGGCTTTACTTTCGGCCTCGCTCTCTTGTAGAAGAGAAACTTCTTCCGGATCCTCGTCTTGGCTACCCCCAGCTACATTCTGGAGGACATCCTCGTCTTCAGGAGCATCCGCATGGGCCTGATTATCTCCAGTTCTGTCTTGGAGGACTTTCTCATCTTCGAGACGCAGATCCACAGGGGCCAGACTACCCCCAGCTACGTCCGGGAGGCTGAATTTGTCTCCAGGATGAAGATCCACCCCAGCTGTGTTCCGGAGGACATCTTCATCTTCAGAAGGAGGATCAACAAGGGCTTGACTACCCCCAGCTTCCTCCAAGATCTTCTTTCTCCCCCGAGTGCCTTCAAACACTCCAGAGGACGGGACAGTTGTCATAGTTTTCCTCGGCTGGCTCTTGGACGAGCACGAGGAATTGCCAGTCGCCTTTCGGATTGACGAAGAGTTAGAGATTACGTTGCATGAAGCAACCTGTAGTTCTGGCTCCTCTGACACCTTCTTCCTGAGGCGACGTCGGAGGGGTGTTGATGATTGCAGCCGCTGGAACACCGACTGTCTTGGTGGGACTGCTGCCTTGTAACAGCAGTTGATGGTGACTACAACACAGGTGTAACCTGTGAGGGGTGCATTGTTCTTGTCAATCGACTCTCCTGATCGGCATTTATGAGTGATCATGTTACGCAGATCGTTGGAGGAGAGTGCCACCTTTGCACCCCCATCAGGCGCATGGCAAGGCCAAGCGCTGGGGTGGTCAAGTGAATGCTGCGTCCCCTGATCCAACACCAAACAGGTGCTCAGATCAGTAGTGGGGGAACAACATTTACAGTGACTTGAACGAACCTCAGACGCACAACCAGTGGAGATACGGGAGTTCAAGACCACTGGGTTTACCTTGCTCGACTTGGTTGCGAACGCAACAGATGCGCCCAAGTGAGACAAGGACTTCGAAGGTCGACTCATTTTTGGTGCAGAAGCACCCGAGTCGACCTTATACAGCTTACCATCAGCAGCGCACACATGATTGTGAGCGCATGCTTCTGGTTTGCTGTCGGCATAGCACGTTTAAGGCGTATGGCCCGTGCTGCCTTGGACTTCTTCGTACCAGCCCGCTGGGGTGCATAGTACTCAGAGTTGAAATTCTTCTCGCCACTACAGCGAGTGAGTATGTCAAAGACAGAGACCTTCTGTGGTGCATCAGAGGTGATGCGCAGAGCATTAGCTGCGCCCCTCCTCCGTCGACGTATCTTCCTCGCCTGAGAGGGAGATGGATGGGGAATGTGGTCAGCCGCACGTTTCTCCATGAGATGTGCTGTACCGGTGGGAGCATCTTGGTTGCTGAGTACGTCAGCAGGAAGGGTAGGCTGCATCGGTGCCTCCCCTTCGGTGATGGTGCCAGAGGCGTCGACCTTGTGCACGCAAACCTGGTGAGTCTTCTTCGGCTTCGGCAGCCGCTTCGAAGGACTCGCACAGCCTTCAGAGATGAACTCCTCATACGCCCGTTGATTGAGGCGTACGACCAGCGTCTTGTGGGAGGAGCCCACCTTCATGTCGTCGAATTGTGACACAGCTTTCTCGGTGGAGGAAAAAGAGGTCCCCAGCAGAGTTGCCAGCTTGTTTGCCATTAAAATCGTTTGATGTAATTTCAATACAAACAGAATAGTGTTACAATATAGGACTTAGATGTAGTCCTAGGAGTACACTTTTTGTTTATCTGGGTCCCTTGTGCCGATGGAGCGAGTGGTAATACGTTGACTCCGCTGACGATCTGACGACGGTTCTCGGTTCTCTGAAGATCTGGGTTGCTCTAGGTGCAGGAGCTTACGAAGAGGAAGAAGACATTGAGTGTCTATATCTGCCCCTCTCTATATGTTACTGATGGTTGTGTGATGTGTCTCTGTCTATGTGTGTGTTAGAAGGAGATGATCCTTCTATCTATAGCTTTGCAGGCTGGCTACTCATGCGCGCATGTAGGATGCGCATGTACGTGGGGACGCCACGTGGTAGTTGCTGATGGAGGCACATGGGTGATGCGCCTTGATTGAGGAGTTGAACTTTTCTCGTTGTTGTCATGGGTTGCGGCAGAGCTGACACGTAGCAACGGAGAAGATCTTTCAGTTGCTGAGATCTTGGGTGATTAGCACCCCTTTATAGGCTGAATCAAGTCAAAGGACGCGTGTCGTAGGTCCATGGCTCGAAGATCTCGGATTTGGTGGGGAGTGATCTGATAGGATGCGCCTAGGATTGGGCGTATGAGGAGGCTTTGGCTCGTAACCGTTAGGAGTCACGAACCAGTCGGGGCGCATGGCTTTTGAGGCGCATGCGGGACTTCAGTAGTGACTTTACTTCTGTCTTTAGGGATCAGAAAAAAGTCTGAGGCGCACGGCTTTTGAGGCGCATGCAGAGATTTGGGCGCATGGCTGCGGAGGCACATACGAAATGGTTGGGCGGCCACGTGGCTTGTAACCGCCGGAGGGGAGTAATGATGGTGCTGACGTTGGCGACGCTTCGTTTTCTGAAAAAGCTGTCAACTGTTCAGTCCTCGGGGGACGTGCTACCAACTCTGTCAAACTTCAGCATTTAATGTTCTTTGACAGGTGATGGGTTGTTGAGTGGTCGCATCGATCGGCATTCCACTAGGCGCATGGGGATGCATGGGGGCACATCCTTATGAGGCGGATGGAAGCTGGACGCGTCAGTACGATGCACGGTCTGGCCGGCGCATCCACTTTGCATGACACGTCTTTATGGGCTCGACTGTTACGTTCTTCGAGTGCTTTAAATAGCCGTTCTTGATTCGACTGAATTCGAAGCGTCAGGTTCATCACCATTAATGCAAATTCATTGCATGGGATTCGGAGAGCCAGCCACTTGGCGCATGGGTTTGATTTGTCCGGCCTATAAATAGTGGCATGGAGAGGGTTTGCTTCTCGTTCTCTCACGTTCTCCCAAAATTAACTTGTTTACTCGAGCATATTCTGTTGATGAGATGCTTCCGAGGGTGAAGATGCGACGCATGGTCTTCATTGATGCTCTTGAAGGTGACTGTTACATCCAAAAGTCGGAGTCGAGGGCTTTTGAGGCAGGCCGAAGGTGCCTGTTGCATCCAAAGATCGGGATGCTCGAGCCTCATCTCCGTTATGCTGGAAGGGCCGCAGATCTAAATTGTGGTGCTCCGATCATCTTTCTTGGGCTTTGGGAGAGCTCATCCTCCAGCTAGAGTGGGTGTTGCCCATTCTAGTTCGGTCGAAAGCTGCTCCTTTAGCTGCAGGTTGATTTGCGGTGCTCTTCTCTTCCTTGGTTTGAAGAGCTCCTTCTCTAGCTAGAGGGTTGATTGCCACCCTCGTTCTGCTCAATAAATGCTTCATTGGTCGGAGCATTTGATGGCGTATATGCTGACACTTCATGATGCGCCTGACTGGGACGCTGAAGGGTGGCACATAACTGAGCTGCTGAAGGGATGCACATAACTGAGCTACTGAAGGGATGCGCCTGGCTGGGGAGCGCATGGCAGGATGCGCCTGTTTGAGGGCGCATGGTGGTTGCTGCGCCTAGCTGTAGACTTAGGGTCTTTTTTTTGTAGAAATTCTCCTTTGTACAGCTCTTTTTAAGACATGTAACAGACTTTTATATGAAATAAAAATCTTATTTTAATGTCTATGCTTTGTTGTTCCAAGTACTTCGTCTGAGCTCCCTGGCGTATGTGATGTTAGGCGCATAGGATTTCTGGTCCTGAAATTCTATGCTTCTATAGAGATAGGACCGAGCCTTGCAGTTTCTGAGCAGCCAGTGGAGATATTAGATAGGAGGGAGAAGAGGCTGAGGAACAAGGTTAAACCTTTAGTACGAGTAGCTTGGAGCCGTCACTCTCGGGGTGAATCTACTTGGGAGAGGGAGTCGGACATGAGGGAGAGATATCCTTACTTGTTCGATCCAACCGCTGTGAGGGAACACCCGTTCCCGTTTGATACCTTAAAGGTTAGTTTCGATCGTAGCCTTAGTCATTGTTGTATTTCTTGTTATGTTAGAAAATTGTAGGGTCTTCAATCCTTGTGAATTTCGAGGACGAAATTTTTCAAGGAGGGAAGACTTGTCAGCCCCTGATTTTCAATTTTGATTTAATTAGTGTTAATTAATTTTTAATGACATATTTAGCCTTAAAATAATTTAATATGATTTTAGGAATTTTTCTACAATTTTTTAAATAATTTTTAAATGAGTTTTAATAACTAAAATACCATGTTGTAATTTATTAAAATATTTTAATATAGTTTTGTAATTAATTAAAATGTTTTAATAGCAGTTTGTAAATACTTAAATTGTTTCAGTGGTAGTTTGTAATTAACTAATTATTTTAAGTGCGGGATGCAAATTATTATTTGCATTCAGACATATTAGGGACCTATTTGCAAATACCTAAAGTCTAAGGACCTAACTGTAAAACCTATTTTCTACCCACCCCCGACGACCGGCCAGCTGCCGACGACCGGCCAGCTGGCCCGCATTTCCCGGCCGACTTCGAACCCCTAGCCGACCTAAAACCATTATAAGAACCCCCCCGTCCTAAACCCTAACCCTAGCACAACCCCACGACCACCCCGACCCCCTTTCTTCCCCAACAAGCCTAAGACCTAACCCTAACTCCGGCGATCCCCAACGCCACCTCCCCAACGACCAACAGCCCCATCCACCACCACCATTCGATGCGCCCCGCCGAGACGAACGCGTCGCCACCTGAGCGCCACCGCCCCGACGCTCCTGGCCGCCGTCAGCTCACTCGAACCCCCCGAAGTCGGACACACAGGTAACAGACCCCACACCGTGTCGTGCGTGTCTCGTGCACGTGTATATGACTCGCCGTGTCCTGACAAGCATGATGGTAAGACTGGACACGAAAGACTAGACCCGTACGTGTCGTGCATAGCACGGACACGCGACTCATGTGTCCTTAACTGTCAGGGCGCAGGGTTTGTTTTATCGGGTTTTCTAAAAACATAAATAAATCTAAACTAAATCCTATCCCTAACACCCAGAGTGGGCTGACCCCCTGGCCAGCCCGACCAAACCCGAGAACCCGACCCACTGGGCCGAGTTCGAACCCCCCCTGTTGTTTGTTTTGTTTTCTTTTTTGTTTTGTTTTGTTTTATTAAGTTATTAATATATATATATATATATATATATATATATATATATATATATATATATATATATATATATATATATATATATATATATGTATATGTATTTCTTTATGTATATGTATACTATTATATGTATTATATTTACTATTTTATATACATATATATTATGTATATATGTATATGTATATGTATATGTATATGTATATGTATATATTATATATTTATTTCTTTATATGTATATTTCCTTATATATATATGTTATATATGTATATAACATATATAAATGTTATATATGTATATGTATATAACATATATATATATATATATATATATATATATATATATATATTATATATATATATATATATATATATATATATATATATATATATATATATATATATATATATATATATATATATAATATATATATATATTTTTTTTATATATATACATATAAATATATATATATGTATATATATATATATGTATATATATATAAATATATATATATATATATATATATATATATATATATATATATATTATATATATATATGTATATGTATATATATAGATATATATATATATATATATATATATATATATATATATATATATATATATATATATATATATATATAATATATATATATATATATATATATATATATATATATATATATATATATATATATATATATATATATATATATATATATATATATATATGTATGTTATATATGTATATATATATGTTATATATGTATATGTATGTATACATAACTATTTAGTCTCTATAATTTACGTAATATTGTACATATATTATACTTTAATATATGAAAATACACTTGTCATATTTATATGACTACTATGTATAATTTTACGTTGTTAGAATATTAGTGTTTATTATGTACTTTTGTCTCTTTTTATTTTTGTGTATTTTAAGTACTGCAACCATTTGGTGTCCAAGTCTAGCATGGATTTTTAGGCTCCAATGTATTTTCACACATTCAAGACCTATACAAGTCATATTGGACTTGATTCATGGCCTTGGGTCCTGTATTTGAACTCTGGTTCAAATTATGTACATGGACAAAATATGCAGATAATTAATTATTTAATTTCAGATTGTGTACCATGCTGTTTTTGAATTTCTAAAAATACTTTAATTGCTTTAAAATTCTAAAAAAAATAGTATTTAGATACTATGTTAATTTAGCTAATTTAGCATAATTTTTACAGTATTTAATTTACAGTTTTGCCATTGTTTTGGCATATGAAACCAGAACTCAATTTCTGTGTATTTATGAAAACTGATTTTTATAAAATACATGTACTGGTTAATAAATTCCAGAAAAATTATAATAAATTTCTTTAATTAAAAAGGATCATTTTTATACTTTATTTTATGTAAAGTTGAGCTTTTTGTCTACCTCAAAAATTATTGGAACACAATGTACTGTTGATTTATTTATTGAATAATTATGACTTGCAACTTTTTGTGTTGTTTTGTGTTTTAGTCGTATTGGACCTCACCCCGTACTAGTGTAAAGACCCTAGAAAGTTAGTTTAAGTATTGTGTCACCCCACATTGGTCTTCTATGCTAAAATTACCATTTGGCTAGGTGTCCAATCAGAAAGTCGTATTGCACCACTAGTGTCTTAGTGTTTAACTTAGTATAAAATCTAAGTTATGTATTTATTTCTACAGTGACGAGTCATCAGGCATCTATAGCATTTTTATCGCTGCTTTGCTTTGCTAGAGGCAAGTACTTTCTACAAACTTTATATACTGCTATAAACAATAAACTGCGATTCACCAACCATGTTAAATGCTGATCCTTGGGGTAGCAAGTTAAAACTTTGCATGTTGTATTACTTTCAGTCTCTGCCATGTTTAGGACAGTTTTCATATCTATCATATGTTTAAATAACGGGTTAAGGGAAAACTGCTAGTAGTGTACGTGATCATGACCCCCTTCTCCGTATGTATTTACCGAGCACTGTTACATTCTATATGTAACTTTGTCGTATGTTTGATCCCACGTTTGTGTATGGACATACACCGATGCCGTTAAGGGTACGTATATACGCTTTAGAAACTTGATATGTACCGTTGTACATCCTGATTACCTATTGACTGATCACTCACCTACTACAGTTTTAAACTTTAAAAACAATAAATTATTGCCATGATAAAATATAACAAAACTGGATAAACATGATATGTCATTTCTTTTCATCACATGATTAGTATTATATGTTTGTTAGATTCAGTACTTGCTTCCGTCCTGACAGGATAACGTTGTAGGTATTCTTACTGAGGAGGAGTTGCTCTGTGACTCATTTTATGGGGATACCGCCGAGGACCCGGCTTTGTCTTACGAGGACGTACCTGTGGGAAAACTCGCCTAGTTTGCGTAGTTGCTTGGGATACTTAGTGTAGTCATGTATTAGACTACATATTTTGTAACTGGACCTGTATCCAGTTTTATATTTCAGACTTGTACTCGGACTTATTACTATATGAGACGACTTTTGTGTTTGGAGCATTTATGACTCTTACTTACTTATAGAACTGTTAGCACATTTAATCTTATCTTGTTATCTGTAGAACAGCTTACTGCGCTTTATCTCAAGCGCAGGCTGGACATGACTCGGCCCGGCCCAACAATTTGGGTAGCGGGTCGTGACAGTTTTCGTTAAAAGTGGGGGGTACCTTACATTATTGTAATTGTGTGGGGTGCACCTTGAATTAGGATAAAAAAAAAGTGGGGTGCCACTCAAATTTTCTCGAATTTTTTTAACTTTTTCTGACCTGTTTGGACCCGCAGCTCGGCCCGGTTTCGATCGGGTCGAGCCTATTCCGATTCCAAATTTTTTTGGATCCATTCTGTTCTGTTCCGCCAATTAACGAATCCGGTCCGGATCCATAAAATTTGGGTCCAGTCCGACCTGTGCCCACCCCTAGTTGTAAGGAGCCTGAATTAATTAAGCCCTCCGGACTACTGAGCTGGGATTTCAGACTCCTTAAGATAGATCTCATATCTGAAATTAATAATTTAATTGATATAATTGATATAATACATTTTAAAAAGAATTATCTATATATATGACTAATTTATTCATATATATCAGGCAAATTATAAGGGCACATAACATTTTGATCGGGGCTAGCCAAGATTAGGGCTTGCCAGGATTTGAGGAACTTTTATTCGGGCTATCAAAATATTCTACTCAGGGGGCTGTCCAAACCCCACAGCCCCCCCAAACCCCAAAAATCAATCTTATTTCAAAATTTTACTCTCTCTCTTCACAAACCCTATTTTTCCTCCTCTTCTTCTTCTTTTTATTCTTCTTCTTCTTCCTCTCCACCATTTCCCACTCCTGAAGCTACATATTATTTTGGATCTTCTTCTCCACCATTTTCTAACCTTCTCCACCATTTTCCAACGATCTTTTCCTACGATGGCACGGAAACGTTCCTCTCAATCAAGGTAAGAACCCTAATACTTAAAGTTGTCAATTTCCCCCCAAAATTCTATTAATTTAGTTCGAAAAACCCAAGTATTCATTGTAATGAAAAGATAGTTAAGATGATGGACAGTTGTTCTAGATGATCACGAATTTGTAATGGAATGATAGTTCATCTCGAGTCGACTAGGACTGCCCATGTTTCTGGCAGTCCTATTTACTGTTAGGACTGCCAGAAATCGTGGCAGTCCACTTGTATAACAAATATAATACAAGACTGTCGCACTTTGTGGCAGTCCTTTATACATCTAGGACTGACACAAAGTACGGCAGTCCTGTGTTATACTTGCTGTACAAGTGGACTGCCACAGTATCTGGCAGTCCTATGTACTTTTATGACTGCCTGAAACTGTGGCAGTCCACTTGTACAGCAAGTATAACACATGACTGCCGCACTTTTTGGCAGTCATAGATGTATAAAGGACTGCCACAAAGTACGACAGTCCTGTGTTATACTTGCTGTATCAGTGGACTACCACAGTTTCAGGCAGTCATAACAGTATACAGGACTGCCAGAAACATGGGCAGTCCTGTATTGCACTTCTTGTTTGTTGTTTGCTAAGTATTATTCGATTGATATTAAATATTCGTAGTCACGAGCCGAATCCGAAGACGAAGAACGTTGCCGTCGAGCCTGAAAGAAAACGTCCTACCGTATCGGAGCGGAAGGTACGTGAAGCTGAGCGGGTTCGCGATAAACCAATAACGATAAGAGAACCGGAGGCACCCTCTCAGACTACAATACGTCGAAACAAATGCGTTGCAAGTAAATCGAAGCAACAGAAGACTCGCCCTGATTCTTCCTCCTCCGATGATTTGTCCATTGTTCATAGAGGGGGGACGATGGTTCTGGACCTTCTCACGAGAAGGCCGCTTCTGATAGAGCTGATCGGGAAGTGAGCCCAATCGGTTGCTTACTATTTACTACAACAAAAAACCCTTTTAATGACGCTCGATAAGGAGTTTTAATGACGGCTGATGCATAAGCGTTATTAAGTTGAAAAATATCTTTTTTCTATGACGGTTTGGGCTAATTCTGGGCTTTTTATAACGTTTATAAAACACAGCGTTATTAATAGTTTAGAGCGGTGGCAAACTTGTAATATTTGTTAAGTTTATTTTTTACAAAATCCTGCGCTTCAACATAATTTTTTCTCTCCCTCTGGTTCTGGTCTTTCCCTTCTCCTCCTTTCGTCTCCCTCCTCTCCCCCAACTCCTTTCATCTCCCTCCTCCTTTCGTCTCCTCCTTTCAGCAACACCCTCCTCTTCTTCTCTTCTTCTCCTTCCTTTTCCCCAACTCCAAAACCCTAACCCTAATCCAAAACCCTAAACCTAGTTAGAAAGGGTAGAGAAGATGGAGAGGGCTTGTCGAAACCCTAAGTATACTGATACACAGGTGTGCGGCGTCGTGGCGAGTAGCGGCGGCTACTGTAGGCACGGGTGCGGGCGGGAGCGGCCGAGCGGGGGCGGGCGTGGGCGGGCAGCATGCTGGCGAGCTGCGGCGGGCCGAGCGCGTGCACGGACGGTTTGGGCGCGGTGGCGAGCAGCAGTGGCGGCGGCAGGCGGAGGTGGAGGCGACCGGCCGGCCCATTTAACACCTGGTATTCCTACATTTGTTGGCTAATAATTTTTTTTATTATTATTTCTTTGTCAGGATGACACTTGTTCTTGGACCACCAGGATCAGGAAAATCAACATTCTTGAGAGCATTATCCAGAAAACTTGATCCCACCTTAAAAGTAAGTTTTTTTAAAATAAAAAATAAAAAAACATCAGCTTTCCCCTGTGCTTTCAAGATATGGACACGAATTTTAGCTTCATAAAATTTCCTAATTACTCTTCCAACCCCTTTTCTCTTTCCCAAATTGACATTTTGCTGCATGTTAGCTCACAGGAAAGGTCATGTACAATGGACAAGAACTCGGCCTCTCCGGTGGTCGACACGTGTCTGTATATGTTAGCCAGCATGATCTACACCATACAGAGATGACTGTCAGGGAGACTCTTGATTTTTCAGGACGAATGTTTGGAACATATAATATCTTTAGTGAGTATATATACTCTTTGCTCGTAAATAATCACTTAGATATTTTTTTTTTGAGATGCATGCCGATACGCACGGGACTTTCGGCTCTCCTCCTCCGATCGGTCTTCGGGTCCGTGGCCGATGCGTACAAGAAAGACCCGTCGTCCGGCCTCTTCGACTGCCTCGTGGAGGCGGCTGGTGCCAGGGTGCAGGAAGCTGGCGGGCCGAGGATGCTGGAGGAGGCTGCGGACTACGTGGCCGATCGCCGGAGGTAATAAGTTTACAAGTGAAAATTTTTATATAAACCCCATTTTGGTGTTTATTCAGAAATTTTTTGTATCAATGCTGATATCGACGAGTCGATATTAATCTCAATACTCTTCGCACAATGTTGAGAAAAATTAGGAAGCACTTTCATATAATGATGACAATGTCCGTCCTTTGAGATTAGGTCCACTATGGATGCCGCAGTAGATGCCTCAAGGATAAATTTACTTTTATCCATTTCTGAAAGAAACCCCATAGCTCTGTTTACTTCACCATTCTCCAACAAGCCCTTAACAATAGCATTAAGCATAACAGAATCTGAAGAGTAACCATCATTCTTCACTAACAAAAACAACTCATCAAACTCATCCAACAACCCCTCTTTAATAAGGCCGTTCATCATTATAGTGTATGTTGCAACATCTGGTGACACTGTCATTTACAAGAATAGAGTTAAAGAGATCCTTTGCTGCATTAACCTTACCAACTTGAAACATTCCTTCAATTAAAATATTGAAGGTCGTAGCTTCCAGATTTTCCTTCTGACATGATAGAGTGTCCAACAGATTCATGGCCTCATCAATGTGGTGATTTCTACAAAGTCTACGTAATATTATATGATAGGTGTGGAGTTCTAGGGAAGTTCCAGAAGCAATCATTTTATCTTGTATTTCTTTTGCGTCAGCAACTCTTCCAGCACGGTATAATCCATCTAAAATAATATTGTAAGTAGCAAGTGTTTGCTGCAATCCCTTACAAGGCATCTCATCAAAAAGGTGTCTAGCTCTATCAACCTTTCCACACATACAAAAGCCAATGATCAAGATGTTGTAAGTAACAGTACTTGGTTTATGACCTCGTGAGAGCATTAGCTCAAAAACCTTAAATGCTTTACTTGCTTTACTATATTCAGCAATGCACTTATTCAATATTCTCTAATATTTTGGACAGTATATACTAATGGTAAATTTTGAGATAAGAAAACAGAGCTATGGGGTTTCTTTGCTTTTATTATGAAGTGATAATATTGTTGCTGCTACATGGAGACAGGGAGTGGATAGGACAGTAGAGTTTTTCCCAAACCCATACTTTCCAGATATTTACCTTAGCTGAAATATAAGGAACAGGGCATGTTTCAATTGGAAAACCAAATTTACAACCCATATTTCACTGCAAACAATTTTTTTCTATTCTATTGTCTATATACCTACAACTTTATTGTGTTCCTACCAAAAAATTTATATATTGGCAATGATGAGATACAATTTGGAGATGGTTTTGTGACTTCCATTGCAATAAATTATAGTTTTGAAAAAATCTGTCCTTGCAGTTCTACTATGCACTATGAGCCAACCTTATGTATTTTGATACTGCTATTTTTTTTTACCTTTCTTTGGTCATTTTCTTGACTGTTTTTACAATTTGCAGTTGTGGTTAACTTGTTTTTACATGGCAGTTTTGTTCCTGCAGTTCTACTATGCACTCTGAGCCAACCTTATGTATTTTGATCCTGCTACTTTTTACCATACTTTGGTCATTTTCTCGACGGTTTTTCCAATTTGCAGGTGCAGGTAACTTGTTTTTGCATGGCATTTTCTGTAGTTCTACTATGCACTATGAGCCAACCTTATGTATTTTGATCCTACTATTTTTTTACCTTACTTTGGTCATTTTCTGAACTGTGTCTACAATTTGCAGGTGTGGTTAACTTGGTTTTACATGGCAGCTTTGCTCCTGCAGATCCTTTACTATGCACTCTGAGCCAACCGTGTTGTATTTTGATCAAACTAGCTTAGTTAGATCTTCCTCTAATTCAAACTAAGTTTTTTTTTAATCTTTTTCAGGGTTTTGCTACGTGGTGCCGACAGTTTTGATGTGCTCAAAGTTGAAGCCAATGTACTAATAGTTTTGAGGGTCTACTTACTAGTAGTAGTTGTAAATATATGTATTTGGATGTCCTATTTTGAAAAAAATGTAATGAAGATGGTGATATATATTATGTATATATTTGTAATTGGATTAAATGGTACTCTATAACATTTAGATGTTTTCTTGTGAATATGGTCCAAAATGAATGTTTTGAAATTGAATTGAGCAACATTGAGCATTGTTCTATAATTTTTTGGAAAGTAATATATAAATATGCAGAATTGAGCGTTATAAATGTGCTGAATTGAGTCTATACAGATTATCTATTCATAACGCTTTCAAACTACGCTGAAAATAAGTGTAGCAGAAACTCATCATATTCATGACGGTTATTTTATGACGCTTTTAAAAAACATTTATAACACCCGTTTTTATGACGGTTGCTATGGAAAAAACAAGCGTCATGGTACGTCATTAATGACGCTTTTTAGCCGTCATTAAAAGGGTTTTTTGTTGTAGTGATTGAAGTCTCTGCCTAACCACATATCTTACCAAATTTGGAAGGATCTGGCAAGTTCATTACCTTAGATGTAAATTGACTTTTGAAAATAGTAGTTACATTTCATATTTATATATTCTTTATCTTGTTTTATTTTCAGAAAAGCTCGCGTTTCTTGCAGGTCATTAACCACGCTAAGATGTGCAGTACATGGAATTTTGACAATTTGAAAGAAGGTGTGAAGGCCAAAATCATCCCCACTGAGTTGCAACATATTGCGAAACACTCGTATAAGGTCTTGGATCACGTACTGATCTCTGCGTTTGTGGAGCGGTGGCATCCCAAAAAAAACAGTTTCCATTTCTCATCCGGGGAGTTGACGATCACCCTCGACGACGTCTACCACATTTTGGGACTTAGAGTTGATGGTCGTCCAATTCTTATGAATTATTCTACGGACGACTTTGAGATGTATGACGAGATGGTGGAATTGGTCGCCAATTCACTCGGTATTGAGGCAGAGAATTTGTCAGTCTCCCCGAGTTTAAAAAGTTGTACGGAGTTCCTTTGATTTTTCTTAGGAATACACGCATTGATGATGATGACGATGAGGACGATGGAGATGACGATGAGGACGACGCCAACGACGATGTAGTGGCCCGGGCATACATGTATTTCATCTTGGGATCCGTCTGCATTCTGGACAAGTCCGGAAGCTCGATTCATGCCAAATATGTAAGCAATTTTATGAACTTAGGCACTGTGGATCAAATATCCTTTGGAAGCGGCATACTAGCTTATCTCTACCGCGAACTTGGGGCTGCATCTCGAGTCGGATCAAAGACTATAGCTAGTTGTCAAACTTTGCTCCATGTGAGTCAATTAAATTGTACTTTGTTTATAGTTTAATTCAAATTAGGTCGATTAATATGTGTTCATTCTATATTTCATGTACAGGCATGGATATACGAACATTTTCCGACGCTAAAGAGGGCTACTCTTAACAAAGACTACGATGAGCAGCTACCTAGGATGTGCAAGTGGAATCCAGTTAAGATAGATAGCAGACATCCGCATACTTTAGCTTTCCTGCGTGTCGTACTTGAAGATATGAACGAAAAGGAGGTGAGACAATGCTAACTTAAATTTTCATTTACTTAGGATTTCATTCTAGTGAAACAATACAAACTTCTTAAGTCTTGATTACTTATACTATGATGTAGATTATTTGGCATCCATATCGGGATCTTCGAAATAGTTTCCGTCCGTTGCAAGGAGTTTTACTATTTCAAGGTCTGATATCCTGTCATAAAATTGAGGAGCCTCATATGCCAGACAGAGTGCTTTGTCAGTTTGGCTACGTGCAAACTATAACGAGCACATTGAATTTGAGGACTTCTTCAAAAGGGACCAAAGCATCAACCTATGTCCCGTCGGACTACCGTTGGGGCTCTTACTTCTTCACTGAGTGGCAACGTCACATAGTCGGTGAAACTCAACGACGTCCGGTGGTACAGATATGGGATTGTAGTGATGACTATATAAATTATTATGTAGAGGCTGGACATGGTATGATGTTGAATCCAGATATGCAAGGTGATGAAGTACCGTTAGCTGCTCCTCTACTAAATAAGGCAGGCCTGCTTGATGCACTGCAAAAGATGGCAAGTAGTAGTATGTCGAATTAATGTTTACCAGTATAGTAACCTGGCTAATTTTAACCCTTATTTTTTTTCCTTCAGGCTTCCAAAGTAAGAAACTTGGGAAAAAGTCTCGTGCTGTGCAAGGGAGAGAACTATGTAGCCGTTGCTAACCAGATGCAGAACATCGCATCGTACTATCTACTTCTTAAAAATGAGCGACACACTAAGATGCATCATGAGAAAAAATGACTTTGTTGTATTTGTTTAAACAATTTGTGTGTCGCTTTTGTTGTAATGTATTTTGAATACTTATTATCGTTTTTGTTGTAATATGTTTTGAACACCAACATTTTGTTGTAATATGTTTTGAATACTTAATGTCGTATAAGTATCATATTGCGTTTGTGCATCCTACTTGATTGAATATCGTTTGAGCGTCGTATTTGATTGAAGTATTTAATTAAGTATCATGTATCGCAAAGTTTTAACTAGGACTGTCCAGATCTCTGGCAGTCCATCATGCATGACGGACTGCTAGAGGACTGGACAGTCCAAGTTTAAACTTGATGTGAACTAGGACTGCCTAGTTTTTTGGGCAGTCCTAGTTCGCAACAAGTTTTAATTAGGACTGCCCAGATTTCTGGCAGTCCGTATGGAATGATGGACTGCCAGAGATCTGGACAGTCCTAGTTAAAATTTGCTGTGAACAAGGACTGCCTATATAAATGTGATACTCAAATTTCATACCAAAATCGATACTCAAATGTGATACTCTAAAATAAAATTTCCAAGTAGTAATATAGACTTCCTTCTTTTTGTTTACAAAATGTGACAAAAGATATAAACTTCCTTCTTTCTGTTTATAAAATGTGACCAAAGATCTAAATTCCTTCTTTCTGTTTACAAAATGTGACAAAAACATCGGTGTAGGACCCACTATCAGTCAATCAATACATCGTAGTGGTCTTTCGGCCTTGGTATAGGTTCCACGTACTTTGTTATCTTCTTGTAGACATTGATCGCATCGGTGTAGAGTGTCATCCAAGCGATCGATTCTTGCGGAGCATATTTATACCAGACTGGATCAGGAGGAGGAATAGGACTGTGCCCGATCAACCGTGGGATGACGAAGTGATTATCATCAAGTCCAATGGCATATAGAGTGGACATAGTGTAGTCTGCCGGAGGAGCGGTCATTGGAAAGAATATGTTGTTACTTCTCTTGGACATAATGATAATTGGAATCTTGTAACTGTAAGCGAAACAAATGTAGTATAAGTATTTATCAAACTTTTTACGTTAGTAAGAATGTGTTGGTATATTGTACATGTTAGCGAATAGATATGCAGCAGAAGGGACATCCATGTAATGTTCCTCTCCAGTAGTCTGATCGGCACACGGAATGCTTGTCAACAATTCTCCAACTATATCTGGGCTTAGTAATTTGCTGTAGAAGGGAAGATGAGACTCCAACTCCTCGTACAGCTCTGCTCTAACTTGTCTCCATCCGTCTTTAACGGAATAGCCTAGATGTCTTGTAAGAACGTGGTACCCACAATGTCCATATTTAGGCACATCTTTAATAGACCAAATGTACTCCCGTATCGCAGGATGAAATATATGAATGTACATGTCGAATGTGACACCAACACTTATTTTCTGTTTCTTTCGTTGAATAGGAAGCTTGTCATTCCTCTTTGGACAAACGAACCTTTCCATGCTTCTTTCTGTAAGCCCCTGAATTTAGGGCTTATTTTTTTCAATTTTATAATTCAATTATTATAATAGATAATATTATTTGATTAAATGCTCTTTACCGTGACTTGGATTTCTAGATCATCAGGGATGCCAGTCTCAGGAAACTTTCTTCTTGAAGTTTGTAGTAGACGAGATTGTCTTCATGTTGATATATCATGTCCCACTCGAACTTGCTCCCTTGTACTCTTTTTGCTTCGCACAAGTTTGGGTCAATTTAGACCATTTAATTATTAATTTATTTCCCACTCTTTTTCTTGATCCTCATATGCACGTTACCATGACTTTTAATTTAGGAGCACCAGACTAGTCTTTTTCTTGAAACCAACTTATCATGTCTGATCTACTCGAGACGCTCTTCATCCATGACCTTCGTGTCCCACTCAGACACACCCTCTTGTGCTTCATTTTCTTCGTACAACTTTCGGGTCAATTTAGACCATTTAATTATCTACCGTAATTTGTGACCTGACTTCCAATTTAATTTTGGGACCCGACATCGACCCAAACTAGTCGACCCCAAATATGGACATCGCCCACATGAAGCCTACTACCCGCCTGACACTTGTGTCCCATTTATTTGAGCCCCCACATACTACTTATTTTCCCATGATCATAAATACCTATTTTAATTTGATTTTTGCACCATGTCCGACTTTGACCGACCCAGCTCAACCAAACCCAGTCCAAGCTCCATGTTACCCCTTCATTAATATCCACACACTAATTTTTCCCTACCAGATATTAAATACCTAGTTTTCCACTTCAAATATTTAATGTATATTTCGATGATTTAATTTCCTAAGAAATGATCTAATTTTCCCCATTTTAATCCAAGCCCTCATTCCACTCCTATTCAATCCCAACCCCACATCCTCACACTCACTCCCACACACCCATGTGGCCGATCCCTATTCTCTCTTTCTAAAAATATCACTCATTCTCTCTCTCTTCTTTATATAATATATACACACATATATATTATATATATATATATTTCTCTCTCTCACTCCATCACACACAAGCCCCCCTTACTCTTGTATGAGCAGTACCCCTCCCCCATCTCTATCTCACTTTCTCTCTCCTCCCCTCTCATTT
This sequence comes from Iris pallida, assembly GCA_029216955.1. Taxonomy (NCBI): domain Eukaryota; kingdom Viridiplantae; phylum Streptophyta; class Magnoliopsida; order Asparagales; family Iridaceae; genus Iris; species Iris pallida. The sequence goes on along the minus strand of JANAVB010009710.1, from coordinate 21,800 downwards.
ACTCACAATACACACATACATACTTCTCTCTCTCTCTCTCTCCAACTCCCATTTACACAGCAGCTCCCCCAAGCCTCCTTTCCGAGCAATACCACCACCCCCATGGCCGATCTCGATCTCCTCCCTTCTCCTCCTCCTCCCCGACTTCATCTCCTCCTCCTCCTCCCGAACTCACTAACTCTTCTTCCTTCCTAGCTCATCAAGCAAACCACCACCACCTCCATGAACGCCATCGTCACCACTCCGCCACCTCCACCATTCTTCCTCATCTCCTCCACCAAACTGAACGTGCGCCACCACGTGGCCAGTGAGCCTTTCCCCGCTGCTCCGTGTGCCACACGCCATAGCAGCTGCGGCAGCAGCACAAAGCAGGCCGCACAAACAGCAGCAGGCCGCACGTGCACGGGCTGCCGTGCGCCGCATGGCCGGCTATCCCCACTCCGACGAACCCCCAGCGACCTTCCCATGGTGGCCAACGTCCTCCGGGACATGTCGTCTAGACGATTCGTGCATTTTGCATGGAATCCCGTCGACGCGCGCGCGGGAAAGTTTCAGAATTCGTGCTTCGAGGCAGCGACTTCGTGCCAATTTTCTGGAGAATTCGACTGTTGGATCGGCGATTTCTTTATTCTGCCACAATCTTGGTATATACCCCTTCAACCCTCTCAAATTTTATTCGTTAATTTCGTCGTTTGATAGATCAAAACCGGCCACCAAGTTGACACTTTAGATTGTGTTATTTTTGGACAATTTTGTGGAGCCGACTTCGTCGACTCGTATCTCCTCCATCGTGGCTCCGTCTGGTGTGCTACTAGTTCCTATGTGAAGCTGGTATAACCCTCTTCCTACTCCTCCAGTTTCGTTTCATTGTGAGCTTGTTTGATTGGTTGAATTCGACGCCAAAGTTGGCCGTCCGAATTCGTAATTTCCAACTTGTTAAATTCCATTTTTGAACCCGGGACTCCGAATTCAATTTCTGACACCACCTGTAGACTCGTGGCATCGTTCTAACATATTTTTATATAAAGTTTGTTAGATTTAGAGGACGTGGACCCTGGCACGTATTTCGGTGCAAAGCGGGCCCCACAGTCCGGGTCAACGGGACTTTTTGACGTCGGCTCATCGAAATACAATTTCGGATATACCATTGAGTTCGTATCATCATTCTGGACTCGTTGACATATAATTTACTAGGTTTTAGTGGACATTAATTTTGGCACGCATTTCGGTGCAAGTCGGATACCAATATCCGGGTCAACAGGTCATTTTGAGATTGGCTCATCGGAATCCAATTTCGGATATACTGTTGAGTTCGTATCGTCATTCTGGACTCGTTGACATATAATTTGCTGAGTTTTGAGGACATTGGCTCCGACACGCTTTTTAATTTCGTGCAAATCGAAATTTTAATGTCCTGGTCAACGGGCCAATTTGAGATCGGGTCAACGGAATCCAATTCTGGATATACCGTTGGGTTCGTATCGTCATTCTGGATTCGTGGATATATAATTTGTTAGGTTTGGTAGAGTAGTATTCTTGCACGTTTTTCGGTACAAAGCGGGTCCGACACGGACACCGTTTTGACCCGAAATTATCTTTTTGCCCCTGTGTCCAAATTGGACTTATGGGCAGGCTATTCTAGCTATTTCGACCATTCTGGACACGTTGGTAATGGTTGTTTCACCATCCGACAACATCTGTAGGTTTTTACCATATTATTACAATCTTTCTCCTTTTGTGGTATTTTGAGATCCATCGATTCCAGTAATTTCATAACCACTGAAATTGAATGTGTTGACCCTGTACATGTTTATAGAGACTAGCTTTGACCCTATTTGACCATAGTTGACTGCTTTGACTGAACGTCGAAGTAGAGTCAACATTGACCAAGGTTAGACTAGTTTCGACCTTGGTTGACCACAATTGACTATTTTGACCAAAATTCAACCGGAAGTCAACCGTAACCTAAATTGACTAGAACTGGACCTAAGTTGACCCAAAGTCAACTGTTAGTCAACGATAGTCAAGTTTGACCTAGAGTTGACCTAGGGTTGACCAGAGTTGACCAGTTGACCAAAAGTCAACTGTAAGTCAACCCTTGACTTAGATTGACCTAGTTTGACTTGTCTTGACCTAGTTTGACTTAGTATGACTTGATTTTACTTTCAAACCCTTATATTGATACAGTATTCCATCTATAGGTCCTCGAGGTACTGTTCTTGGACTCAGTCGACTTATCCATCACATCACAGGCGAGTACATTCTCTGATAATAATTCTTTTTATGATATCGTTTATGTTTCTTGTATTTAGTGTAGATACCCTTGTTCTCTTGACACATTGTTCACACGGATTGGTATTTCTCTAGATCCCGTCATGAGATGTTATTTCTCGTTTTTCTTGGTATATCTTGTGCAAGTCTTTCTTGTTCCTTGTGCATTGTATAGACACGATTCCTGCGAAGGTTAGCTACCCTCTCGGAGAATCGCGTGTCATGATGTGTCATGGTTGGATCCACTATACTAGTCGGGGACGGGGAGTATTAGTGTAGATGTGTGGTCATTATCCACCATGTTTATTCTTGTAGACCTTGTTGAATAGCCAATCCTACACTCCACGTATGATTGGCTGGATCATTAGACCTTGTGCAGACCCAAGCCGGCCACATGTTGTAGCTAGTACTCACATACTTAGATAGATGATTCTTGATTCTTGTACATGCCATGATCAGTTTTACTTGCCTTGTTCTAGCTCTAGATTTACAGCTTACCTTGCCATGATACTCACATGTACATTTCATAATTTCTCGTATATTCACTCTATTTACTGCTACATTTTCAATATCATCTAATTAGAACTGTTATTTGAGATTTGTGCTCGTTCCATCCTGACTGGATATGTTGACAAAATTTTAGGAGTAGTTGTGCCCTCAGTATTGGACTTCATGATGTTGCTAGCTGAGGTGGATCTCACTATTCTTCTATGTGAGTTGTCTGGTAGTTATCCTTAGTTAATCTTGTTGTTCCTTCCTTATTTTCCTGTCTTATGATCCTTGTAGATTCTAGTTGTTCTAGTGATAATGTTATTATTTCTTGTCTTATCTTCCTTAGTTTTCATGATGTGACATGAGTATATTTCTAGTTATGGATCTTTAGATGTTGTAGTTAGTATAGTATACTTGACAGCGCTCTACCGCCGATACTGGGCGTAGGCTGGATGTGGCCCACGTATTCGTACCCGTATATCCGGATGCGGGTCGTGACACTTTCAATATTCTCAAATAATGATAGTTCTCTTCTAGTAGACTCGAGCTTCTTCTTTTGTGTTCTTGTATGTCTTCTTGGTGGTCTACCCTTCGGGGCAACGACAACAGACGGCTCTTGCACATGACTACTTGTCGGGTAGGCAAGTTCTTGAATTTTACGTTCAATAGACTTCCTCTCAGGTTCTAGTGCAGCACACCATCTTGCATGAAGGAGTTTAATTTTTGGCAAGGAAAAAAATCATCGTGACTGTCCACCATAGGCATGACTGACAATTGTCTCCAACGTTGATCAACGTCCACTACTGGAATAGGTCTACATTGACGTCGATATTCATTGATCTCATGAGCATAAGGAAGGCTGAGAGAATGTCGATGTGTACAACCATATTCTTCGGTATCAAAACCAACTGAATTTGCCCGAGCAATCTTATCAAATATTAACACCAATGCATAGTGAGACAATACATGGACTAAATCAGACAACAGCTTTTTTTCCTATGTTCGTGCTTTACAGTATTCAGGCTCATCTGAAATGAAGCCTTTATCTCGTTCACCGTCGAATTGGTCATTAGATTTATTGACTGCCAAACTGACACAAAACTACCGACCGATGAACGTAGATATTTCTTCAGTGTTGAGTGTGAACCTTCGGCACGGTTGGTAGTGGTTATGCCGTAATGCTTCACCTTATTCGTCCATGCTAAGACGAAATCTTCTTTATGTGGATCAACCCATGTGTCTTTGATATAAGATATACATGGCTTGTTGCTACTTTTCCACTTCTCTTTGAACTCCAACCATGCTTTGTCAAAAGCGTCTACAGTACTTGCTCGCCACAGAAGGGTCCAATCGTTGTAGAATTCTGTGAAGCGGTCCATATCAAGTTTGCCGTCTACTTTTTCAAACCTGCTCTTGCATTGTGCTTGAATATTTCGATTAATATGCCATGTACATAGTAGTCTACGAGCATGAGGAAATACGATATCTATAGCATTCATCAATGCATATTCTCGATCGGTGACAAAAATAGACGGCTCTTTGTGTCTAGTATAAAGTGTCTTCAATTTGTTCAATGCCCATGTATAGTCATCTACGGTTTCATTCTTCAAGAAACAAAATGCAACTAAAAATGATTTACCCGTTGACGTGAAGTCGACAATGTGAAAAAGTGGCATCTTAAATTTGTTAGTCTTGTACGTACAATCAGCCACCAAGACATCGGCAAAGGATCGTACCAAATGCGTACAATCCGGATGCGTCCAAAACATAGAAATAATTTTATTAGATGGCGGATGTCTTCTATGGCACTCCACATAGTGATTATCGACAAGTAACTTCAAAACTTGTTGCATCGCCATTCTTCCTCTCAGGGTATTTGTCCTCGATCTCGAGAGTGCTTTGTAGATTGTCCTCATCGTAGACTTGTTCTGTTCATTCTTCTGGCGCACCGCAGAATAAATTTGTTTCGGGGCAACTCTGGAGCTGGAGAATTCTTCAACTAACTCCTTCTCCTCTTCGTTCTACCTTCTGGCATAGGGATGACAGTAAGTGTCTCCGCTAGCGTATGATTGTGCATCCTATTTCTGACATCAACTGTCCACTTTTCAACATGTCTTGAGATAAACACTATCTTGAAAGGACAAGCAAATTTTCTGGACCCTACCGCCTTATTCTAGACTTTTTTTGGGCACATTCTTCTTTCCTGCGATGAAGGCTAAATGTCCCACCTCTTTCGCATCCAAGATCAGCAGTTTTACGACACGACGGGCCTCGTAATGACCTTGAAATGACAAGGACCGTGTTTGCTTGCCTTCCAACTTGTCTGCACCATTCTAATGCTTCTTCATAAGATTCAAAGGCGACATCCGTTGAGAATATATTACTCAAGTCAATGGAAATAGGAGGTGGTATGCCCTATATTTAATTTCAAAAAAAAATTGCCAATCACAATTACAAAAAAAATTACAATATCAACAACTTCAAGACTGTCAAGGAAAATTAGTATTCCTTCAGGACTGTACAATAGGACTTCCAGACAGTCTGGCAGTCCTTCATGTTTTATAGACTGCTAGAAAGTCTGGCAGTCATATTTTAGTTCTACACATAGACTGCCGTGTAATGTGGCAGTCTTTCGTGTTTTATGGACTACCAGAAAGTCTGGCAGTCCTGTTGTACAGTATTTCTACAAATAGACTGTCGCGTAATCTGGCAGTCTTAGTTACTTCTTGGACTGCAATGTTTTGTGACAGTCCTATTTTATACTATTTCTACACATAGACTGCCGCGTAATATGGCCGTCCTTCGTGTTCTAGGTACTGCCAGAAAGTCTGGCAGTCCTGTTGTACAGTCGACTACGTATTTGGTCGGTCGAAAATTTATCGAGAGTTCCTTGGATGTTTTGTCGTGTTCTTCGGAAGATCCGGGTTCCTCGATTGATAGACGTGATGATCCACTTTCTTCCATAATTTCTACATTGGGACAAAATATAAGATTATTTCAAAAAAATAAATTATTTAAGAAAATTTGTCGTTTAGCTGACGTAATCGTACCGAATATACTAAGAATCTTCCTTGGAGAATCTTCTAGGGTTTGGAGAAATATGAGGTTGAAAAAAAAGTGGGGACCAGAACTAGGGTTTGGAGAAAAATGGGAGAGAGAATGGAGAGTGAGGAAGAAGAAAAAAATATTAAGAGTTGTCTTTTATACCTACCACTTGGATAGCCCTGAGTAATTTTTTCAGTGACAAACCTGTAAATAATAGAAAATTAACACTTGGCTAGCCCCGATCAAAATGTTATGTGTCCTTATAATTAATTTGCCATACATAAATATATTAACTGAATAAATAATAAATATAATACACATAAAATACTAATATAAACTTGGCTAGGGAGTTGTGTAAGGGATTATCATTGAAGTACAGCTTCTATTAATGACTCTATACAACCTAGCTTATATTATTAAATTTTATTCTGTAAACTCTTTAGTTTAGAGGTCCCCCCTAACAGGGGTTTAAGCTTATATGTCTCAAATTATGTCGATTTCAACATAAGTTTCCAGATAGATGCCTACAGATCAGTCATTTGAGAATTTTAAACTCTCTTAAGAAAATAGGAAAAAAAAACTCATATTTGTGTATAAACAGAAATGTAGGTCGTCTTTTAAGGATAATTTTGTAGACATCCAAATATATACATGGGTACCAAGTCAGCCACATGGCCTTAAAGTGCGACCATAGCCGCAGTTGATGTCATCGTGTGAGTAAAATTGTAACTATGATACTTAATTCAAGGCTTAGGTCATCATGTAATGTATTATTGTTTGACCCATGTGAAAAGATTCAAGATGTAAGCGACATCTATCATAATGACTGTGGAGAATGTCCAACTCATATATTAAAATATGTGAAAAATTGTTAGGGTTTGGTTTGAAAATGGTCTCTAGGAATCTGGTACACCACTCTATGATGTGGCAAACGTTAAAAGTGTGTATTTTAATTTATGTATCATCATCTATTGTCTTACATATATGGAGAGTGGTAGTTCGTGTGGTTGGTATTATGGTAGATTTCTATAAAGGATAAGGTTCAAATCCTTTAAGAAATAATATTATTTTTGTCACATATTTTTTCAAAAATTTTCTTTGGAGCTAGGCCACAAAGGAGCCTAGGGACTAGGACCCCGACTAAGACATAGGGACACAAAATGGTACTTTGATCATGCACTTCACATGTACACATCGGACGAATGCGTCTTTCACGTGTTCCCGCAGGCTAAGTGATTTTGTGCTCTCCACTGAACTTTGAAGTTCTAGCGGGGTCTGTTGCCTTGCTGGTGCCGTTACTGCTCTTAGTGGGAGCGATTTCAGCTTTGTAATTGTCTTATTTGTGGAGAGTTACTCCCTTAACAATCACCCCACATTGGTTTAGGGTGGTTATAGGCCCTTAATAATCTACCCACATTGGTTGTGGGCGGTTATGGGTGCTAGGGGCTTGATCCCCTATATATTGTAGTAACACTAGAGGGGGGTGAATAGGATCAAGCTAACTAATCAAGCACTTAACACAAGCTAATGGACAATTTAAAAATATAAGTGCAAGAGAAGAAGCAAAACAATATCGACACCCAATGTATCCTGGTATCCTCCCAAGGGGCAATCCAGTCCCAGAACTATCTCCGGCTTTAATCCACTACTATCGCAAATAGTACAACGTGAGTTTTCATATGAAGGCTCACCAACTTCTTACACGAGAGCTTCAGTCCGAAGGTCTCTCCGACTTCAACCGAGAGTTTGGATCCGAAGACTCTCCAACTTCAATCGAGAGTTTGGATTCAAGGACTCTCCAACTTCAACCGAGAGTTTGGATCGAAGACTCTCCAACTTCAGCCGAGAGTTTGGATTCGAAGACTCTCCTGCTTCAACCGAGAGTTTGGATCTGAAGACTCTCCAACTTCAATCGAGAGTTTAGATTCGAATACTCTCCAACTTCAACCGAGAGTTTGGATTCGAAGACTCTCCGACTTCAGCCGAGAGTTTGGATCCGAAGACTCTCCAACTTCAGCCGAGAGTTTGGATTCGAAGACTCTCCAACTTCAGCCGAGAGTTTGGATTTGAAGACTCTCCAACTTCAACCGAGAGTTTGGATCCGAAGACTCTCCAACTTCAATCTTTCACAATAGGTTTTGATCTCCTTATACAACAAGATGAATATCTCACTTTTCAACTCAATAACTCTAACATAATTTGTGGATGGCAAATGAAAGCTTTGTAGAGTTATTTGTGGATAGGCTTTGGTGGTTTATAAATTTTTAGGCTCAAAACATCAACCTTGAATGAAGAGGTTCAAGGCTATTTATAACCAAAACATTGAAAAGAGCTCAGAGACAATTTTTTAGTCAGCAATCGGTATACCGTCGGTACGAACAGGTATACCGTCAGAATACTGGTCTGAAATTGCAACGGCTAGAAATATAGCCGTTGGGATCATTAAATGTTTGAAATTCGACCATTAGATTTTCAATGTAACTGAATCGGTATACTGTCGGTATAGATCGGTATTCTGTCGGTATGCCGATTTTGTGGACAGAAACTTTCTGTGAATAAAAATCGATATACCGTCGGAATAGACCGGTATACCGTCGGAATAGACCGGTATACCGTCGGTATGTCGATTTTTATCCGAAAATGATCCTGGGCTAATTTCTACCCTAGCTTTCGATTTTTTTCATTTATTTCTTGTGTTTACAATTATTCCTGAGACTCATTACAGACTCCAGATATACTGTAGCAGGTGCAAGCTTCTTCAGAGTCTTGAAATGATGATGTCATGGTATGGCTTCTTTCCTTTATAGACGTTGGCTTCTTTTTTGACGAAAGTTGTCTAAAGATATCCAGCTTATGAAAACTGGATACCTTTGGGGGCTTCACCCCCGAACCCCCACGGGGTGCGCTGCTCCCTCGACCCCCCCCCCCCAACTAACCGGACAGCGGAACCCCCCAGTACGTGGCCCCGGAGATGTCGTCGGGTGGTTCGGAGAAATCTTCTGGGATCCCTCGTCTTTGGCCCACCATAATTCTTCATTGCATATGTGTACATTGATCTTGTTTATTGCTTCTCTGCATGTACATGTTAGACGAATAAAGCAATATACATGTAGCAAATATGATAAGATAAATCACAGTAGGACAATGCTAAGTTTAAGTATAAGAGCTATAGTGATAGCATAAATATTAGTGATATCATAATGTTAAACTTAATTGAATAACCATAATCAAAACATAGTTTTGATTTTGGTAGCTCAATTAAATTTAAGATATATATAATGAAAACTCATATCACTAATATGTAAAATAATAAGCACAAAGGGGATTAGAAACGTTTCAGTAGTTAATCTGAACTTGCTGATTTCTATTAACGGATCGAAAATAATAATAATAGAATATCGTTTTGAGCAATAGTGATCTTCATTGTTAATTTCCACAAGGATCTTCTCCAATATTTTTTAGATCTCCAAATCTAGGTACTTAGCAGCTTAA
>JANAVB010009710.1:2500-7500 GCA_029216955.1 Iris pallida | reverse complement strand
CTTGCAAAGCCGAGGCATTAACCCAGACCTGGGAACCTCATGGTGGAGTCACCCCACTGTAGCATGGAGTTTCACTCCTTGTAGTGCTGCTCTACCGTGCTTCCTGTAAAGCACACCAGGCATTCACTCTGCCTGAGAGAACTCATTAAGGCGTTTAAGCCAACCTTCCACAGGATCTGTTTTTCTGCAGAAAATACATAGTAGACAACAGTGGTTATGGGTCCGTATCCCTTCTATGTTCCAGAGAACAAGTACCCACTGTTACTTGATAGTTTTTCAATCAGTGAACCTCTTTTGAACCAAAAGTTAGATGCCTAGTAGATTTCTCTTTGAACTAATAACATAAAACTTTATGGTAGGATTACAAAGACACACTATCAGAATGCCTTCAAGCCCATTTTACAAGCTGTGTCATCGACCAACTGGCGCTTGAGGCCCTTTGTGAATAGATCTGCCAGGTTCTCCTGACTCCGAACATCAATCACTGCAATTACACCTCTTTTGATAAGATCGTGTACTGCCATGTGCTTCAACCGCACAGTCCTCTTCTTTCCGTTGAAGTGGTCATTTGATGCCACCGCCGCAGTCGCCTGGTTGTCACAGTATATCGGTATCACCGGTATCTAAGCCCCAACCACTGGAAGATCATACATGAGCTCCCGAAGCCATTCTGTTTCATCTGCTGCAGTTTCAAGTGCATAGAATTCAGATTCCATGGAGGAACGAGAGAGTATAGTCTGCTTCTTCGACTTCCACGATATAGCAGCTCCACACAAGGAAAAGACATATCCACCTGTGGATCTCTCGCTTTCCACCTCTGAACACCAGCTAGCATCACTGAAGCCTTCCACTACTGTCGGATACCCGTTGTAGTGCAGTACATATGTCTGAGTCTTCTTGAGATATCTCATCATCCGCTTCACAGCTTTCCAGTGCTCAACCCCTGGGTTACTTGTGAACCGACTCAGCATTCCTACGGCGAAAGCTATGTCAGGCCTTGTGGCAGTGGTTGCGTACATTAAACTTCCGATAATGCTAGAATACTCCAGCTGCCTGACGCTTTCCCTCGAGTTTGGCTTCAGCTTCTGATCACACATGTATGGCGTATCGATCCCTGAAAGATCCTTATACCCATAGCGTGTGAGCATCTTCTCAATATAGTGAGATTGTGACAACGCTACTCCAGTGTCTGTCCGGATGATCTTTATACCCAAGATGACATCTGCATCCCCCAAGTCCTTCATACTGAACTTAGTTGAGAGAAACTTCTTTGTCTCCGTGACACAGCCTATATCCGTCCCTAGGATTTGCATGTCGTCCACGTACAGACAAATGATGACTCCTCTTCCATCAGCGAACTTTGTATAAACACATTTGTCCGTCTCGCTGACTTTGTAGCCGTTTGACCTAATAACTTTGTCAAACTTCTCATGCCACATCTTGGGAGCTTGCTTCAAACCATATAATGATTTCACCAACTTGCAGACTATATCTTCAAGACCTTTGACGACAAATCCATCTGGCTGTTGCATGTAAATCTCTTCGGTCACCTCCCCATTCAGAAATGCTATCTTTACATCCATCTGATGTATCACCAACTTATGTATGGCTGCTAGAGCGATTAACATCCTGATGGTGGTCATCCGAGCTACTGGAGCGTACGTGTCAAAGTAGTCTATCCCCTGTTTCTAAGAAAATCCCTTGGCTACCAGCCTGGCCTTGAACTTGTCAATAGTTCCATCTGCCTTCATCTTCTTCTTGAAGATCCAGTTACATCCGATGGGCTTTTCTCCTTCAGGTAGATCTACCAACACCCATGTGTTATTGGAGGTGATAGAGTCAAACTCGTCATTCACTGCCTCCTTCCAGAAGATAGCATCTCTGATCTTCATCGCCTCATCATAGGTAAGCGGATCTGCTTTCACATGATAGGTGACAAAATCATCTCCGAAGTCTTTAGGTCTCTTCGCTCGTTTTGCTGACGGCTCTACGAGTTCTGGTACAAGAGTTGTTTCATCAACAACAACTTCTTCTTGGACTACTGGCCCATATGAGATTTCAGTCTCATTTGCACCTACATCATTTTCCGGAATGTTCGAAAGAACAATGTGTTTATCTTTTGCAAACTTGTCTTCAAAGTATTCAGCATCGCGAGATTCGATGATACGATTTGACTCAATATCAAGAAATCTCCGAGCATCACTCTTCTCGGCATACCCCAAGAAGATCGCCTTCGTAGTTCTTATCCCCAGCTTCTGAATCTTCAGATCTGAAAGCTTCACATACGCCAGACACCCCCACACTCGAATGACATTCAAGTTTGGTCTGACTTTGAACCAGAGTTCATGAGGAGTTACGTCCGAAGTTGCATATGGCACTCTATTCAGAATGAAAGTGGACGTTAATACAGCTTCTCTCCAGTAGCATTTTGGAAGACCTGCAGTAAGCAGCATTGAATTCATCATTTTTGTTAATGTTCGGTTCTTTCTCTCTGCTACTCCATTGGATTGAGGAGAATATGGAGCAGTAGTCTCGCATATGATTCCATGTTCTTTGCAGAATGATGCGAAGTCATGAGACCTGTACTCTCCACCTCGATCACTTCTCAACCTCTTGAGTTGTTGTCCAGTCTGCCGTTCAGCTTCGGCCCTGAACTCTCTGAACTTCTCGAAAGCTTCGTCTTTAGTCTTGAGCAAGTAGACGAACGCGTATTTTGAGAAGTCGTCGATGAAGGTTATGAAATACTTCATCCCGGCCTTCGTGGAGAAATGTTTGAAGTCACAGATATCGGAGTGTACTAACTCCAGAAGATCTGTGCTTCGATTGACCCGATGAAAGGATTTCCTTGTGATCTTCGTCTGAGCACATACTTCACACTTCTCCACCTTACCCCCACATTTAGAGATAAGTCCTAGACTAGACATTTTGTTAATTCTTTTACAATGAACATGGCCTAGTCTATTATGCCACAACTTAAGAGAATAATCAGAAAATGCAACTGCATTAATGTCATCAAGCTGGTTGACAAGCTGAATTTTAAACATTCCTTCGGTTTGACAAGCCTTCCCGAAGTATGTTCTCTTCTTGGACATCCCCATCTGACCAGCATTGATGTCCATCCTCAAGCCTGCGTTGCAGAGCAGGCTCCCAGAGATCAGGTTCTTGGCAATCGCCGGAACATGCTTCACACCTTGAAGCGTCAGAGTGTTCCTAGAAGTGAGTTTCAGCTCCACAGTCCCGATCCCCAGAACTTCAGCTTGGGCCTAGTTCGCCATGACAACCTTCTCAGATATCGGCTGGTACGTGACGAACCATTCCTTGCCAGAACAGACATGGCAAGTCGCACCAGTGTCTATCCACCAGTCAGAGTCAACCCCCACAGTTGTGACCTGTGCGATCATAGCAACAATGTTAGAAACCAATGAAACCTTACTAGGCTCACCTTTCTCTGATTGTTTAGGCTTGGATCTGCATTCACTCTTGTAGTGGCCTTTCTTGCCACAACTGAAACAAGTCACTTGGGACTTGGACTTCTGTTGCTTGAATGAAGGACCCTTCACTTTTAGATTGGTGAAGTCCTTCTTGTGATGAGAAGCCGCCTGCTTCCCCTTGGGATCTCTCGTCTGTACTAGATTGTCCTTAGCCAACTGTTTGGACAGAGTGTCCATCTTCTGTTGGGAACGCATCTCGTCCTCAACATGGATCTCTTGAAGTAGATCTCCCAAGCTAATGTCTAGCTTCTTTCTGAGCATCCTTGCATAGAAGGTACTTCATCCAGCAGGAAGTTTTGAGACGATCCCTCCAACGACAAACTTGTCAGGAAGGGGCATCTCTTCGTCTTCCAGTTTTTGACGCAGCTTCAGAAATTCCTTCACCTGTGGCAACATGGACTTTTTATCCTCAAAGAGAAATTTGTGATATTTTTCAACCATAAATATCTTGCTCCTATTCCTGTCTTCTTCATACAGGTTTTCCACAGACTCCCATATGTCTCTGGCAAATTCCTTCTTCGAGTATGATTCTGTCAGGGAATCCTCCATAGCATTCAGGATGAGAAGCCTGCAGATGCTATTTTCCCTTTTCCATTTGGCCTGGAGTTTGGTAGCCGCATTGATTGCGGCAGTAGACCCAGTGTCTGGAACAGAAGGTTCTTCCTCCAACAGTACATGATCAACGTCTTTGAGTTGAAGAGTTAGATAAATCTTCCTCTTCCAGACTTGATAATGCTCTCCATCGAACTTTTCCAACTTACAGTAGTCCGATTGGACGAGCGAAGCATTAATGTTTTCCATCTGCAAGGATCTTGCTTTGAGATTGTTAGTCCCGGGGCTTGACCAAAGATGGAAAACTGATGCAATCGAGATCTGAGATGTCACACAAAAAACTTTGCAGTGATCAAACTCAAGATCTACGATGATGCAAAAAAAACCAAATAGCCAGATTATAATATGAAGGAGGGAAATAGAGAAGAGAAGATCTCTCGTTCTTCCTTGCAAACGTGTTGCAATTGGGACAGAACGAGTTACAATAATCTAGAGAAAGATGAGAAGAAGAAAAGTTGCTGGGTGTCAAAACACCGTTGCTCAAAGCAAGATTCGCCCCACACGAATTGCTTCCAGGAACCAGCAAGTTGAAGAACTTGTGGAACGCTCGAAGTCACCTCTGTTCTGACTCCTCGGATGGACATGCAATGGCGGCAGCAGCTCCTCTCTCTCTCTCTTTTCTGACTTACAAAATTCGTAGTACCTCACAAAGGAGGCCAGAAGAGAGTATATATAGAGAGAGGGTGGAAACCCTAATCGCCTTTTCAGTTATGGAAAGATTGAATTAAATCCCACAAAGATAGCAATGAAATTAATTCAAATCTTATGGAAAGATTGAATTAAGTCCCACAAAGATGGCACCGAAATTAATTCAAATCTTATAGAAAGATTGAATCAAATCCCACAAAGATGGCAACGAAATTAATTCAAATCCCACAAAGATAGCAATGAAATTAA
>JANAVB010009709.1:0-43618 GCA_029216955.1 Iris pallida | reverse complement strand
CGTATAGTACTAATCCGTGATGATAACGTGACAGCATCAAGTAAAAGTAATCTAGAGCGAGAATATAAATCATGACAAGTATGAAACGATCAGAGAATGTACTCGCCTGTATCTGAATGTCCAATATGAAAAGTACTGCCCGAGGAGTGGTGTCTGGCTCCTAATCAGAGCAACACAAGTCACAACAAGTCCAGAATAGTAAAATGAAGTCCTACTATGCATTCTACATGATTCTAGGTCAAACTAGGCCCAAAGTCAACTCTTGGTCAACCTTGGTCAACCCTAGAAGTCAAACTAGGTCTAAAACTTCCATTCTAGACAACACACCAATCAAGTATTCCTTATACCTAAGTACAACACATTACATATATATAGATACCATATATATTGACCAACACTAGGACACATAGGCTAATTATTGGATACATATATATTCAGACACTCACAAGCACACCGGTAATCACCTTGCACACACTACATATAGGCATCAATTTAGGGTGCACACACATGCATTTATAGAAGGGAAAAAAATATGTGGTGTGTGTCATAAATCAAGAGTGTGTGTGTGTCACATAGCCAAGAGTGTGTGTGTTCATAGCAATGTGAGTGTCCTGTGTTTAGGCTTAGGTTTCAACCACCAAGTGACAGTGTGTGAGTGATCATGGGAGGAAAAGTGTGTGAGTGTGTTACAATTGTGGCATGTGTATGTGATTGAATGTGTGTGTATTGGTGAGGGTGTACAGGAATACATAACAGTGAAAGAGGGAGGAAGGTGTGTGTCATGTGTACTTGTGTGTTTGCAGGAAACATAGCAATTTAAATCAGTGAAGAAAAGAGGAAACTTGTGTGTATGTGCCTGTGGTGTGAGTGTGTGAGAAAAAGAATGTGTGCTATCAAGTGTGGATACTGTGACAGTGTAAGAAGAAATTGTGTGTGTGTATATACATAAACATGTGTGTATATGTTAGCAGGAATTTAATGACAGTGCAGGGAACAAACAGTGTGCAGGAAAACACAAGGCCAATTCTCAGTTTTTAACAATTTGCTTGACCATCTCATAAACCCAGATTTTGTATTAAAAGGACAGTGTTGTGGTGTAGAGGATAAGTCAACATTGATACCCAAACTGTGAAAGAAAACTGAAAAGGGAAGGAAATCATTCCTTGTAACCATAACAGTTCAGAATTTATCCAAAAGAATTGAAGTCAACATGAATTAGAAGGGATTATGGCTAATACAAAACTCAGTGTGTGTGTGTAAAGGCAGGGATCAACATGATAAGTGTTCAACAGAGCTGCCCTTATCCTGGAATCCAGTTTATACAGGAACTAACCAACAGTTAGGAATAGGCAATGCAATTTGACAGTGTACAGGAGTTACAAGGCAGGATTAGGTGAAGGAAAATCAATTCATATATGCATATTAAAACTGAACTTAATTCACAGGTTAGCATATGAAACTCAGGTTAACATTCAACAAAAGTTCTCAGTTTTATGTAAAGGAAATCTCAGGTTTTCATTAACATCTAAATTCTCAGTTCTCCATAAATAACTGAACCCAGTTTTCATCAAACCAAACTCAGATTTTGTAACATGAACAATCTCAGTTGTGTTCATCAACAGAACTCAGGTTTTGCCATTTGGGAAATTCAGTTTTCAACCAATCATACAACCACATTCTCAGTTTTATCAAATGACAGTTCAGTTAAGAGTTCAAAAGCAAAATAGGAAACCCAAACACATATATAAACCTATCTATTTAAACTCTTAACTCAAACATGTTTATCATGTATTAACAACATAATTAATAGTTAATTAACAATTTAATATCATTGAATTCTGAAAAAAAAAAGGATTAATAGAGTATCAGAGATTGTGTTCAGTGCTCGAACTCAATATTGAACCCCAGTGCATCCCATACGAAACTCAGGAATGTAAATTGCCCTAACTATTTTCTTTGTTCAGACGAGCTTTGGATCATTGCCCTAACTCTTCTGCTGCCGACGCGCATGGACTTCTGTCCTGATGATGCGCCGAGGTTTTATCTCGCCGTGCACGGGTTTAGGCCTTTATTATGCACCGAGGTTTAACTGCTGACGCGCATGGGTTTAGGCCCTGAAGATGCGCCGAAGCCTTACTGCTGATGCGCATGGGTTTACACCCTGATGATGCGCTGAAGCTTCACCGCTGATGCGCATGGGTTTACACCCTGGTGATGCGCCGAAGCCTCACCGCTGATGCGCATGGGTTTACACCCTGGTGATGCGCCGAAGCTGAGGCGCACGGGTTTTCACCCTGATGATGCGCCAGGTTGCTTGACACACTTTGTCTTCTTACAGCTTTTTGCCTGACTTTCGTTTTTGTTGTGTCAGTGTTGATGACAATCCCTTTGCTGAATGAAGTCCTTCTGGATGCTTCTCTTTGTCAAATGGGAGTTGATTTTGACTAGGCGGTTATCAACCCTGCGAAGGATGCTATCTTACAGGATCAACCTCCTGAGAGAATGCTGCAGATCCAGAATCAATCGTCTATTTTTCTCCAGAGTATGATGGAGGGCGGTAAGCTGAAATCTGCTGAATCCGAGGATGTGACTTTCTTAAGACCTGCCTTTTTGTTTGGTGACCGACTGATCTCTTCCGAGGCGAAGGTACTGAAGATCAAAGAAGACTGGTTTTTTCTGCAAAAGGCATGGTTCTGTACATGCGACAACTTGACCGCCAGTTGCCGCTGACGGCCTTCTACCGTTTAGCTCCCAAAAGAAGGATGCCCTGGGAACTTACTCCTTCTCAATGAGGGGCATTGGGAGGTACTCTTTCAATTGATGCTACCTCGAATCAGAGGGATACCTTGGCCGCTTCACGAGCTGGTCCCTCATTTAGTTGTCGAGCTTTGCGTCCTGGGAGCCTCTATAGTGAAGTCCCTAGTGACACTTTTGCCTTCAGTGCCTCAACCTTTGCAAATCGGATGCTGACATCGAGGGTCACGTATCCGAAAGGTGGCTTTAGGGTTGAAGGTTGGTGCCACCACATGCCGAAGTGGGACGAGTTGACCATTTGGGTGCTTTCGAAGTTCAAGGCTGAGCTTAAGGAGATTGGGCTGACGGCCGCTATCCGTGCCACAGGCTGGCGTGGATCTCAATAAGCCTATGTTTGCACTCTTGGAATTGTTCAATGTCCAGACTGGCACCTTCTTTACTCCGGTGGGAGAGTTGGGGTTGGCTCTCCATGAGATGTACGAAGTGTCCAAGCTTCCTTGGGGCTCGAAACCGTACGAAGAATATTTCCCGTCGAACGAAGAGATCCTTGTTCTGGGAAATAAGGACCCGGAGATGATGGCTGTCTTCAAAGAGGTGGCGAGGCATCATTATCTGATGCAACGGAAGGACAGAGGCAGGACTCAGCCTCATGTGACTGCTTGGAAGGATTACGTCTTCAAGCAGGATCTGGCGGATTCCTCGAAGATCTGATTTACGACTCCGCAAGGGCTGAAACCCGCGGAAGTGACTTCCGAGATGAGCCGGCTAGACGAGAGGGCCCCCCGTTCAAATGAGAGTGGCGAGAATGTGTACAGCTGCTTCTGGCACTGTGCGCATCGGATGTCATCTAAGGCGGTGTTAACGGCATACTTGATGATATGGCTCCGGGATTGTGTATTTGCGGGTGGATCTGGTGCTGTGGAGAGGGTACACCGGAACCTCGTTTTGTCCGTCGTGAAATTGGTTTTTGGTCATCCTCTAGCTCTCCTCCCCGCGATGGTGTGTAACCTGTTGCGGGGTTTGAGGACCTTTGCTGATGATGTGATCCATGGAAGAGGTAGAAACGATAATTTCCCCCGGGCCGAACTACCATTCCACTATCTCATGTGGTGGTTGATTATGCATCATCCGAACGTGATGAGTCTAGGTCCGGAGGATGATCATGTTGAAGGTGATGCCTTTATCCGCCGCTTCTACAAGAGGAAGTGGTTACATACTGGCGTCCCTGTTTGCAGGAGAGTTTTGTCCTACCTTCAGGGGTGGGAGATTGTCAAGGTCGGCCCCATCTTTAAAGATTTCGAGGCTGACCAAGATTTAGACGACTCAGGTGAAGATGCGATTACTCTGCCGAAATGGGGTTTTCGTTGGTTGCAAATCATTCGGCCTTCTCACTTGGTCTATCGGAACCAAAATAGGTGTTATCTGGAGCCATATCTGCCCAGCCGGTTCGCTCGCCAGTTTGGCTATACCCAGCTAATGTTACGAAATCCCAGTAACAGTCTGGGGTTTATCGGGAGTTTGCTGGATGGAGCCCGAGGCTGGCAATATTACAATGCCGGGTGCACTGGTGTTCAGTTTACTACACCCGTTCGACCCTCGGCCACAGATCCTGTATTCGGCAGCTAAGCTGTATTGCGCCATGAATACTGTGTCTCCTGGTTATGATAGGGAGACTAGTTTCATCATTGGAACTCAGCTGGAGGCCATGCGAATATGTTGATAGCGGCTCGGTCATATCGTCCACCAGAATTGGCGGGATATCGAGCTGCCACTGCAGCACCAGTGAGAGATCCCTCTGTTGGGAAGAGACGGGCCGACGCAGAAGCCGGTTCGTCTGTACCAAAAAGGCCGAGAAAGACCACGACTCCAAAGGCTACGGGAATGCCGTCCGTAACGCCAGTAGAATCAGCTCTTGCTGAGGTAAAGAGTCCTCCGTAATTTTGGCTCATCTTGTCATTTTGGTGACTAGTGCTTTCTTCTTGTAGGGATCATCGAAGAAGAAGACCCGTGTTTCGAAACCGGGTGTCAGTAAACCGAAGGAGGTGGCAAGCTCTTCTGACGAGCGCATTCCTCCGATGGTAATGTCTCCAATGGAGAGAATCCTGAAGATGTTGTTCCTGCGGAGGTTTTAGTATATCCAGACTTTGTTGAAAGAGATACGGAGGTTGCAGCAACCTCCGGGATGGTGCCAGCTTCCGTGGGGGCCTTGGACGTCGAGGGTCCAGCGACACGGGGCTTCGTGATGATGAAATGGAGTGGAGTTCAGTCTTCGGATGACGTCGCTCCAGAGTTGCAAGAGTCTGTTGCGGGGGCAACAGATGTGGTTGGAACAGAGGAGAGGGTTGATTCTCCTCCTTGTCATGATGAGGGGAGGGACTGCATCATTGCCGAGCCCTACCCCAGACTCAGCAGCGGAAGCTGAGGTGGCTACCGATCATGAGGTAGCGACAGATCCTGTCCCTGTAGAGGGATTTGGTGAGGAAAGTGGGACTCGGCTGCCGGTCCTGACTTCAGGGGCGAGTCAGGAGACAGTGTTGATCTCCCCGTTCTGCCAGGGGAGGTACTGGCTGCTGATAGCACGTTGGGGGCTGATGAGGAGGCCACTGACGTCGGGGGTTCTTCCGAGTTTGGGAAGGGTAAGGGTTTGATGGAACCCTCTGTTGCCCCTTTACTTGGGGTACTATCTCGACGCCTGTCTCGGCATCTTCTGTTCCTTTGGCTCCTCGGGCTAGTAGTCAAGCCCATGTTGATGAAGAGCTGTCGATACCGAGGGTCCAGCCTCGCGGATTGAGGCAGGCGGGCCTTCTTGCGGTCCGTCTGCTAAGCAGCCCTCCAACTCTGCTATGACGCCGCAGGTGCTGGCGGATGCAGATGAATATGTGAAATTCATCATCGAGCAGTGTATAAAATGTTGCAGAGGGGCGTATCGGCCGTGATGGACGCCAATGGGAGTTTTGCGACGGCAAGAACTCTGGCAATGCCTCATATCAACCTGATCTGTCTTCATCAGGGCCATGATCATATGGCCGACATTCTAGAAGCCTCAGTGGTTGAGTTGGACCAGCGTCATTCCGAATTGCAGTACATCCAGCGAAACGACCTCTCCGTACTGATAGATACGGAGAAGGAGAAGCTGATGCCGAGACTGAGTCTTCTTACCAGGCCACTGTGAGTGTCTGGGAACGTGAAGTGGCTGAGACTGAAGCTGCAGTGGAGCGGTTGTCTCAGTCTACGCGGGAGACGGTGGAGGCACGAGCTGTGGGACCCTAGTATCGCAGAGATTGATGCCCAGATCGCCGCCTTGAGGATCAACGGGCCCGACTTCTATTAGATGCCGAACGTGTCCAGGCTGAACACGTAGCATTCAAGAAGGAGGAGGCAGCTTTCACCCACCGGGCTCTTGCTTTGGCTCAGCAGCGGCAGCAGTTGGATGAGAAGCATGAGAATGACACCTCTCCTGAGGCCATTGAAGCGATGCGTCAAGAAGCTGAACGTCGAGTCTTGGCGACTGTAGAGACTCGGGCGGCAGACTTGAGGCGTCGGATTGAAGAGCTTTCAGCCAATCCTGGGGATGTTAGGGATTGTAGTCTCTTTTTTTTATGTATTGCAACTCTTGCTGGGGATGTGTAATCCTTCACTCTCTTTTTTTTAGAAAATAAAGAAGTACACAATTCTCTGTGATGTTTCATTTTTATTTTGTCATGAACTTTGATGATTTGTGTGGACCTATTATCTTTTGCGTACCTTGGTTTCTAGGTACAGATAATAAGTTGGAGAGAATCAACATGTTTGCTCAGAGGTAATGTGGACATGGCAAATATGGGATTCAAAATGATAGAATCTTCCTACTCAGAGGTGTTATGGACGTGGTAGGAATGACTCTAGAGGATACGCGGAACTACTCAGAGGTAATGTGGAGGTGGAAGTTCTGCGATTAACGTACGGCAACGCAGGGGTTGTCTGTACGGGATGTTTACTCAGAGGTAATGTGGACGTGGTAAACATGCTGGGTAGCGTAGTCTTATGGGATGTAAGATTCTGCTTTGTAGGATGTAGGGGGGACAACTCAGAAGTGATGTGGACGTGGTTGTCCTTCTACTGGAGGATGCTACGGAACAACTGGGTTCCGGAAGCGCATGATTTTGTGGAAGGGATTTGCCTGTGAGCCCTGATGATTGGGTTCACAGATCCCCTGGTGGAAGCACATGTCTGAAAGATGTCAAGAGTAGTACTTCTTCAGGAACTTGCCATTGATGGGCATCATGGACAAGTCCCCATTGGGTTTGGCGAGGCGGTAAGCACCGTTTGAGTATACCATCTCGATGATGAAAGGTCCTTCCCACTTGGGCTCGAACTTTCCTGGTGTTTTGTGAGTCAACACCATCGGCCTCCTGACTGCCAGAACCAGGTCGCCTACTTGGAAAGTCCTCTGCTTGACCTTTTTGTTGAAAACCTGTGATATACGGGCTTGGTAGAGTTCGATGCGTTGTTGAGCTAGGAGACGCTTTTCGTCAAGTGCCTCCAGTTCCCGCAGACGACGACGTTGATTGTCCTCTTCTGTGAGTTGGTTTGTGATCGCTACGCGGAGAGGGTATCTGGATCTCGAGAGGTAGTACCGCTTCGCTCCCGTAGACCTGGAAGAATGGTGTGTTGCCTGTCGGTGTCCGTACCATCGTACGGTAGGCCCAAAGGCATTCGTCGAGCTTTTCGTCCCAGTCGTATTTGTTGGATGACACGACCTTTTTGAGTAGCCTGACGACAGTCTTGTTGAACGCCTCGGCCAATCCGTTTACTGCCGGATTATAGGCGGTTGATGCCACGTTTTGAATGCGATTCTTGTCACAGAATCTTTGAAAACATGGCTGATGAACTGAGGACCATTATCGTGGATGATCCTCCGGGGTACTCCAAAACGGTAGATGACGTGGTGCTTGATGAAGCTAATCACCTTGGAGCTTTTCACTTCTGCCAGTGGAACTGCTTCTGCCCATTTGGAGAAGTAGTCGGTGATTGCTAGGAAGCGGTATCCTCTCTATGAAGGGGGGTGATTGGTCCCACAATGTCCATGCCCCAAGCTTCGAGGGGCCAGGAGGCGACTGTAGGATGTATGGTTTTGACGGTGTATAAATGAAGTTTGCGTGGAGCTGGCACGCATGGCACTTCTTAGCATATTCAACAGCGTCAGCGGCCATGGTTGGCCAGTAGTAGCCCATGAGTCGCAGTCGGTCCTGCAACTTAGGACCAGGTTGATGGGCCCCGCATGTTCCATCGTGAGCTTCTCGAAGGGCTTCGGCTGCTTCTTCGTTTGGACAAACATCGAAGGAGAAGTCCATCGTAGGAGCTCGGTACAGCATTTTAGTGGCTGTATCGTAGTATCGAAGGGAGCGCCTCCTGACTGAGACGACCTCTTTCGGGTCCTCTGGGAGAATTCCGTAGACAGCGAAGTCGATGAACGGGAATCTCCAATCTCGGACATTAACCCCGGCACTGGTTGACATGGCATGGGCCACTTGTGAGCACAGGTTGTTTTTGGGACAGACCAAGTCTCGACCTACCACTGTGACGTAGTGTTGAGTCCCGAGGGGTGCTGCCAATGAGGCTGCGAGGCCAGCCAGAGCATCAGCCTCCAGATTTTGTAGACGAGGTACGTGTTCGATGAAGAACCCGTGAAGGTTGAAATGATGTTCAATGCAACTTCATGGTAGGGGATCAGATCTTCATGGCGAACCTCGTATTGCCCTCTGACCTGGTTAACGACGAGTTTTGAGTCGCCGTAGGCTTCAAGATGATTCACCCCCACTGTTGCGCCAGCTGGAGTCCCATAATGAGCGCATTACTCAGCAACATTGTTGGAGCACGGCTTTGAAAGGAGTAAGCACGCTGGATGACCAGCTGATCGGGGGAGACTAATACCACCCCCACTCCAGCGATGATTTGGCCTTTGGGGCCTGTTCTTGAAGCGCCATCGAAAAACATCCGCCAGACGGAGCCTTCTTCGGTGACGTTTGATTCTTGGACCTCATCCGGGATGTCTTCATAGAGTCTTGAGGACTCTGGGATGGGGTGTGCAGCCAAGAAGTCGGCTAGAGCTTGACCCTTAATAGCTTTTTGTGGAACAAAAACCATATTGTATGGCGTTAGCAAGATAGCCCACGTGGCAAGCCGGGAGTTTAGTGATCCTGGCTTCGTCATGAGGACTCTGAGCGGATTGACTCGAGAATGTATGAATTGTATGGCCCGAGACATAATGACGAGTCTTTTGGATGGCAAATACCAGAGCCAAGCACTCCTTTTCAACGGGATTGTACCGGTGTTCGGCCCCGATCAGAGTTCGACTAAGTAGTATATTGCTTGCTCATAGCCTGTATCACTGTCTGAGCTAGCAGAGCGCCGAGGGAATGATCTATGGCACGGACGTAGAGGAGAAATGGTTTGCCGGCGACTGGTGCTACCAGGACTGGCGGGCTTGTCAGATAAGCCTTGATGTCGTCGAAAGCCTTTTGGCACTCCTCTGTCCAGACGTAAGAGACTCCCTTCTTCATGAGCTGACGTGAACGGTTGACATTTGCCAGAAAGGTTTGCTATGAACCTCCGGATATATGCCAGACGCCCCTGTAGGCCTCGAAGTTCTCGAAGGTTCTTCGGAGGGTCCATATCGAGGATAGCTTTGGTCTTCTCGGGATCGACATGAATGCCTTTCGCCGTGATGATGAAAAAACTTTCCGCTAGAAACCCCTAGAAAGGATTTAACGGGGTTCATCTTGAGTTGATGCGCCCGTATGAGATCGAAGACTGTCTTGAGGTCTTGCAAGTGATCTCCTTTAAGACGGCTCTTGACTGCGATGTCGTCAACATAGCATTCGACTGTCTTACGAAGATGCTGACGGAAAATGGTGCTCATAGCTCGTTGGTATGTCTCACCAGCGTTCTTCAAGCCGAAAGGCATCACTGTGTAGCAGAAAACACCTTTCGGAGTCCTGAATGACGTGTGTTTTGCGTCATCGGGGAACATCTTGATCTGGTTGTAGCCTGAATACCCGTCCATGAAAGACATGCGTTCGAAGCCACATGTGTTGTCGATCATCACGTCAGTGATTGGAAGTGGGAATTCGTCCTTCGGGCAAGCAGAGTTGAGATCCCTGAAGTCGATACAAACTCGTATCTTCCCATTCTTCTTGGTGACGGGGACGACGTTGGCTACCCAATCTGGGTGTTGTTCTTCACGGATGAAGCCGCTGGTCAAGAGCTTGTCCACCTCCTGATCGATGGCGTTCATGATGTCCGAACGGAAGCGTCGCTGTTGTTGTTTGATAGGCTTGGCATCAGGTAAGATGTTTAGCCTATGCATCGCGATCTGGGGATCAAGTCCCGGCATATCTTCGTAACTCCAGGCGAAGACGTCGATATACTCTTTAGCCAGCTGGATAAAGATTCTCGGTCTTTTCCTTTTAGGCTTTTGCTGACGAAGATGGGTTTGAAAGAAGATCCATCCCCGAGGTCGATCTGCTCGACCTCGTCTTCGGTGGGAGGTTCACGTAGTTCAAAACGAGACTTCCACTGTTCTCCCAGGCATTGAGCCCAGGGTTCTTCTTCAAAGAATTCTGGCGTTTGGCCTTCATCTTCTTGAGGTTGTGCTGATGTCATGTTGGCTGACAGCACTTTCTTGAAGACTGATCTGATGCTGGTATCGGAATCCCAAGTCGATGCTTCGGACGAGTGAGAATGTTCTACCTCTTCCGTGTCTGAACTCTCTGGAGTTGACGGTGGCGTGACATAGCCTACCCCCCGTCGAGTTTGTTGTAGTAGTCCTGGGACTTTCCTTTAGGTGTCGGAAGCCGGAGGGGGGAGACGTCGACCCTTGCCGTAGTTCAGGCCTTTGTCGCTTTTTAGGTCGTAACCCATCTTTGGATTAGGTACTTTGTCTTGTCCATGTACCGATAGAATTGCATTCTGCCGGTATCCGGTTCTGGCTCGAGTGGCGGGAGGTCTTGATGACGCTCAACTTTGCCGAAGATGATGGATTCTTCGTCTCAATTTTGTGGCGGGACTATGTAACAGACCCCTTGGAACGGGACTACTCGATTTACATGATGGACGGTCGTTATTTATGTTTGCAACGACCGTAGAGCGTTATCTAATGTATACATGGCATTCCAATGTGGAAGACAAGAATAATTAAAAGACACTCTATTATTGATGAAATGCGAGATTTTATCCCGCGGGATTACATTGTCCAGAGAGGGTGCATCTACATCAGCAGAGATATAATCCCCTAGCTCGTCGTCCGTGAGTACTGGAGTAGGATTGGAAGAGTCCACCACAGCATTGGTCTTGGAGTCCGAGAGGACTATACGGGCCTTTTCTGGCAGCTTGGATGGCGGCGGCTTGCCTTTAAGACGCACCTTCAGAGGTGCCTCCACTGTACCTCCGGTGACTGGCGCCTTCCCCTACAGTTTTGCCACATGGGGAGCCGGTGTTTGAGGCGGCTTTCCCTTGAGTCGTATCTTCAGGGGAGCTTCAGGAGCAGCTGGTGCTTTCCCGGGCAGTTTGATGCTCATGGGAGGCAACTTCTGGGGCGGTTTGCCTTTGAGTCGGATCTTCAAAGGAGCGTCGGGAGTGACCTCAGGCTCTATGTCCGACTCTGCTGCCGTTTCTGCCTCATCGTCAGTGTCATTGCCTTCCTCCACGTCAGGTGACTTGTACAGGTCGGAATCGGTGAAGTAGGCTTCAATCCCTTTGAAGGGGATGTCCGCAAACTCCGTCCGGATGACGTTGTTGGTACACGTACTTCATACATTGGTGGAGCGTGGATGGCACCACCATGTACTCATGCAGCCATGGACGACCCAACAGGAGGTTGTAGTTGACGTCGGCGTCCACGACATAACAAGTCACCTCAGTTCTGAGGTTGCCGATATGGCACTTTAGTCGTATCTTGCCCAGTGGCTCGCTTTTACTAGCATTGAAGCCACTGATAGTTGTATTGGAAGGCGCCAACCGGTACATTGGGATCCTCAG
This sequence comes from Iris pallida, assembly GCA_029216955.1. Taxonomy (NCBI): domain Eukaryota; kingdom Viridiplantae; phylum Streptophyta; class Magnoliopsida; order Asparagales; family Iridaceae; genus Iris; species Iris pallida. The sequence goes on along the minus strand of JANAVB010009709.1, from coordinate 31,846 downwards.
TGTTGAGAGCAGCGTCTTCGGGATGATGCTGAGGGAAGACCCCGGATCGATCTTAATCCGCTTCACCTTGACTGAACCGATATATCCTGTATAATACAGCGACCTGTTGTATCGGTTGTGCTTGAGCAGCATGTCCTGTTCGGTGAAGGTTATATTGGGGATAACCTCATCCGCACAGTGGCAGTGCGTGCATGCAGTTGGGAGATCTTCAGGCTGCTTGACCTGACTGATGAAGGACTCAGCATCCTACAGGGCTTCACAGAGAGCTTCGCGAGTGTCTTTGGAAAGACGAAGGAGCTCAAACAGAGAAAGGCGGGCAGGAGTACTGGCCAGTTGCGCCAGTATGTCGAAGTTGTGGGGCTTGGCTAGCCCCGAAGCATTCTCCTTTCGCAGAGGCCTATCGAAGCGGGCTTCTATCTGCTTCTGCTTATTGGCTGCTGGGGCTTAGACGGGCCCTCCTCCTGGACAGCAGGGACGGTGCAAGGAGGCACCACCTCAACGGCAGCTTCGTCGGGTTGGGCGTTCAGCTGTGAACGCGTCTGTACAGGAAGTGCCTCTTCCGCTGAGGAAGAGACCATGCGGCAAGACTTGATCTTCCTGCCTTTGGATTTGAAGGTAGGGCGTACCTCCGGTTGAGTCACCTCGGAGACAAGATCAGGATGAACCCATAGGATCTCTCTCCGAGATGTTGTGAGTGGGATGAGTCCACTCACGTTGTCACGAGTAGGTGGTAGGTTAACCACCTCCATTGTCGCCTTAGGGATGGGGATGACGCCATCTTGTGTTGTAGTCGGCGGCAGGGTGCCGAACTGGAGTGAAACCACATTGGCTGACACCGTCTTCTCCTCGTAGTCGACGGAGATTACATCCGCGTTGATCATGCGCTGGATGTAATTCTTGAGGACATAGCAGTCCTTGGTTGGGTGTCCGACAAACCGATGGTAGTGACAGTACCTCGGGTTGTCCACTTTTCCAACCTCGTCGGGACGCTTCGGGTCCGACGGCTTGATCTTGTCACCCTGCTTCAGTATCTCAAAGAGTTGCAGGGTGTCTTCGTCGTTGAACGAATAAACCTCCTTTAGCCTTGGTGCGAGTGGAGGCTTCTGGGTAGGTGCTGACGCACCTTTTGAGGCATTGACAGTCAAAGCCTGTTTCCCTTTCGTCTCTCGTCCGGGGTTGTTGGCTGCAGGCCGTTTTCCTTTGTCCTCAAAGGCAGGGAAACTGACTCCCAGAAGACGAGCATTGGCCGCCTTCTTTTCCGCGGCTTCTGCTTCAATGATCAAGGAGCTCCAGTCGGGAGGAGGAGTAGAGTTGAGCCAGAGTTTGACTGCAGGCAGCATATTCATGCTGCAAGAGGAGAGAAGTGCATGTTCTGGCATGCCCGGAGGCAGTCTGAAACAGGCCTGGCGGGAAGCGTTCGATGAACACTCGAACCGTTTCCTTCTCCTTCTGGCGTATCTCTATAAGGGACGCCATTGTCATGTCCTTTCCGCCGTCGTAGAAACGGTCGAGTAAAAGGCACGTCAGGTCGTCGAAGGAGGATATGGAATTGTCGGGGAGGCTGCAGTACCAGTCGTACGTCACTCCCTTCAGTGCCCCAACAAATATGCTAGTGAGTAGCGCGTCCTCCTTAGTAAGATGTCCCGTCTGAGACTGGAAGTACGTCAGATAGCGACGAGGAGAGTCCTTCCCGTCGTATGGCGTCAGTTTTTGTGGTTTATACTTAGGAGGATAAACCACTTTGTTCCACTCGAGGGGATAAGGTTGGGGAATCCCCATCTTCTGGCGCTCCTCTTGTCTCGTCTTGGACTCAAAGCGTTCGCGCAAGTCCCTGATCATCTCGACCACGTCTTCCGTGGAGCTGGGAGTCGGGGAAGGTGGTACCACCTGCAGTTGAGCATTTGAGGGCTCCGATGTCCGAGGTGCTTCTCGGCGGATCCGTATCCAAGGATACCCGTTGAAGGGGTACATTGGATTCTCCATTGGCCCTGGGTCGGGACCGGTAGAAGGTGTCTTCGCCAAAGCAGACCGTATCTCAAACACTGCTTGAGTCAGTGTTTCCATGGAGGCAGAGAGGGTTTTGAGTCCTCCCACATAATTTCCCTATTTTTCCTATTTTAAATATCTATTTATTCTCTCTCTATTCTACAAATATCTCATTTAAAATATCGCTTATATATATATACATATATATATATATAAATATCCCTTACTCTCTCTCTCCTCACACCACCTCACCCCCTCACCCTCTCCCATCACCAGCAGGAACAACCCCCCCTATTCCTAACCGACTACTCTCTCTCCCCCTCTCAAATATCTCACTCTCTCTCTCTCTCTCTCTCTTTATATTATATATATACACACCCATACATCTCTCTCTCTCTTTCTCTCAACACACACACAACACCACCCGCACAGCCACCCGAACCACCGCCCCCGCACGACCTCTGCCGCCGCTCCAGGCCGGCGACCACCCTCGCGCGGGGCAGCGCAGCTGCCAGCGGCAGCAGCCGCGGGCGTTCATGCACGCGCGCGCGCACGCACGGATGTGTGCGTGGCCGTGCGCCACCACGTGGCCGGCCCGCACCACCGCGAGCTCCCCCACCGTCCAGTGACCTCCGGCGAGCCACCCCGTGGCCAACGCCCGCTTCCCCGACGCGCCGAATAGGCTATTCGTGCGTTTTGAACGGAATCCCGTCGGCGCGCGCGCGTTTGGAACTAAAAATTTACGTTCCGTCGCAGCAACTTTGCGCGTATTTTCTGGGAGATCCGACCGTTGGATCGGCGAACTCTTCACTCCGTCACAATCTCAGTATATCCATCTTCACTCCTGTCAATTTTTGTCCGTTAATTTCGTCGTTTGATACCTCAAAACTGGCCACCAAGTTGACGTTTTAAATTGAACTATTTTTTGATAGTTTCGTGGAGCTAACTTCGTCAGCTCGTAACTCCGCCGTCGCAGCTCCGTTTCGTGCGTCGTCAGTTCCGATGCACAGCTGGTATAACCCTCTTCCTGCCTCCTTTAGGTTTCGTTTCATTATAAGCACGTTTGGTCGGTTGAATTCGACGCCAAAGTTGGCCGTCCGAATTCTTTAATTTGTACTTGTTAAATTCCATTTTTGAACCCGGGACTCCGGATTCAATTTCTGACACCACCAGTAGACTCGTGGCGTCGTTCTGGCATGTTTTCATATAAAATTTGCTTGATTTGGAGAACGTGGGCCCTGTCACGCATTTCGGTGCAAAGCGGGTCCCACTTTTCGGGTCAACGGGTCACTTTGAGATCGGCTCATCGGAATCCACTTCCGGATATACCATTGAGTTCGTATCGTCATTCTGGACTCGTTGACATATAATTTGCTGAGTTTTGAAGACATTTGCTCCGGCACGCATTTCCGTGCAAACCGGATACCAAGTGTCGCGTCAACGTATCATTTTGAGATCGGCACATCGGAATCCTATTTCGGACATACCGTTTGATTCGTATCATCATTCTGAATTCGTGGACATATAATTTACTAGGTTTTGTAGACTTCTATCCTGACACGCTTTTCGGTACAAAGTGTGTCCAACGGCGGATATCATTTTGACCCGAAATTACCGTTTTGCCCCTGTGTCTAAATTGGACTTTTGGGTAGGCTATCCTAGCTGATTTGACCGTTCTGGACACGTTGGTGATATTTATTTTATCATCCGACAACATCTGTAGATTTTTGCTTATGTATCATCCTTAATTTATAATTAATTATTTTTCTAGATATTGTTACTTTCTGGTTTTGAATTTTTTATATATTTTAATTGCTGTAAAAATCTTAGAAAAATTATATTTAAATACTATGTTAATTTAGCTAATTTATTATTATTTTTTTGGCATTTAATAAATACTTTTGGTAATTTATAAAAATGGGAAAACAGAACTCATTTTCAATATATTTATGTTTGCTGATTTTTAATAATTATTTATGAGGGTTTATAAATCCCAGAAAAATTAGTATAAATTTCTATAAATAATAAGCATCATTTTGATACTTTATTTTATATATATTTGAGCTTTTTGTCTATCTCAAAAATTGTTGGAACTCAATGTACAGTTTGATTTATTTATTGAATAATTACGACTTTTAATATTTTGTATTGTTTTGAGTTATAGACGTATTGGACCTCACCCCGCACTAGTGTAAAGACCCCAGGAAGTTAGTTTGTGTATAGTGGCACTTCACATTAGAATTCTATGCTAGGTCCCCACTTAGTTAGTGTCCAGTTAAGAGTCGTGTCACACCACTAGTATATTGTTGATCACAGCTTAGAACTGAGTTGTATATCATTATTGACAGGATACCGGGCATCTATACCTTCGTACTAGTATTCTTGCTTTGCTCGAGGCGAGTACATTCTCTGATAGTTCTCTTATTTATTTGTCAATTACTGTATTTCAGTTCTAGTTAGTTCTATGTGATTCTCTGTATCAACACGTATGGATATTTCTGGATTCATGTATGCGAAACTGTAAGCCCCTGTTTTTTTTCAAATTTTAGTTTTATTAGTGTTAATTAATTTTTAATGTTATTTATGGCCTTAAAATAATTAATTAGATTTTTAGGAATTTTTCTAGAATTTTTAAATGATTTTTAAATAAGTTTTATATGTTAAAATATCAATTTGTAAATTTTTAAATGTTTTAATATCATTTGCAATTCTTAGAATTGTTTTTATATCATTATGCAATATTTAAATTGTTTTAATATTTGTTTGTAATTTTCTAAATTGTTTTGTGGTCAGTTTGTAATTAATTATTTGTTTTAGCTGCGGAATGCAAATTCTAATTTGCATTTAAAAGCTGTTAGGACCTGTTTGTAATATCCTGAATTCTAGGGGACCTAAATGCAAAATCATCTACCCCCCCCCCCCCCCCGACCGACAGCTCCCCCTCTCTTTCTCCTCCAGCTCTCACCCCTGCCCGACCGACTTGCCGCCGCTGCCCCCGCCTTTCTCGGCTGCCCGCACCGCCATCGAACCCCTATAAAGGATCCCCTCACCCCCCTCGACCAAACCCTAACCCTAAATCAGCCCCACGACCACCGAATACCCCGTTCTTCCCCGACGAACACCTAAACCCTAACCCTACTCCGGCGACCCCCAGCGCAGCCCCACTGTCGAACACCACCGCCCGCAACCACCACCATTCAGTTCGCCACGCCGAGCTGGGTCGATCGCCGCCTAAGCGCCGCTGTCCCGACGCCTCCACCGCCGTCCAGCTAGTTCGAAACCCCCTCCAGCAAGTCGGACACGCAGGTAACGGGATTCAGATCGTGTCGTGCGTGTCACGGGCACGTGGATACGACTCGCCGTGTCCTGGCGAGTATGAGGAACAGTCTGGACACGAAGAACTAGGCTCGTACGTGTCGTGCATAGCACGGACACGTAGTTTCCTGTGTCCCAAACTGTCCGGACACAGGATTGTTTTTATTATTTTTTTTTGTATATTAACTCGTTTAAACCTAAATAAATTAAACAAAAGCCCTATCCTAACAAAGCGGGCCGCTGGCCCACTGGCCAGCGCGCTGTGACTAAGACCCCCCCCCCCCCCCCCCCCCCCCCGTTGGGCTGAGTTCGAGCCCCCTCTTTCTATCTTCTTTTCTTTTTCTTTTTCTGTTTCTTTTTTTCTTTTTCTTTTTCTTTTAGTTATATATATATATATATTTATATATATATATATATATATATATATGTATATTAGTATATATATATGTATATACTGTTTTGACAGTATTTTATATATATGTATATATATTTTATAATTAGTAATTTTATGTATATATGTTAGTATTTTTATATATATATACATATATGTATATATGTATATATTTATCATGTGTGTATATATATTAATTTATACACTTTATTATCAAATGTTTTCTATATATATATATATATATATATATATATTTGTATATAAACATTATATATACTTTATAAATTAATTATTTTCCTTACATATATATATATATGTAACTTTTAATATATGGATGTATATATATCCTTGATATAAATATCTATATATTTATGTGTAAATATAAATATTGTAGATATACTTTTATATATGTGTTTTACTTTACTTAGTGTAAGTTATCTTTATAAAATAAAGTTGTCATACTTTTGTAACTACTATGTAAAATTTTGCCTTATTAAAATAATAATATTTACTTTGCACTTTTATCAATTTGTATTTTTAGTGTATTTAAATTACTGCAACCATTTGATGTCCAAGCCTAGCATGGGTATTTGGGCTCAAATGTGTTTTCACACATTCAAGACCTGTACAAGTCATATTGGACTTGATTCATGGCCTTGGGTCCTGTATTTGAACTTTGGTTCAAATTATACACATGGACAAAATACGCAGATAATTAATTATTGTGTGCATTACTGTTTTTGATTTTCTAAAAATACTTAAAGTATTGCAAAAATCATGGAAAAATAGTTTTTAGATACTTTGTTAAGTTGACTAATTTAGTATAATTTTTGTAGTATTTAATTTACTGTTTTGCCCCTAGTTTGGCATATGAAACCAAAAGTCATTTTCTGTATACTTAGGAAAACTGGTTTTTATAAAATACTTGTACTGGTTAATAAATTCCAGAAAAATTATAATAAATTTCTATAGTTAGCAAGGATCGTTTTGGTACTTTGTTTTATGCAAAACTAGGCTTTTTGTTTACTTTAAAAATTGTTAGAAAACAATGATCTTTTGATTTATTTATTGATTAATTACGACTTGTAGCTTTTTGTGTTATTTGGAGTTTTAGTCGTGTTGAACCCCATCCCTCACTAGTGTAAAGACCCTGGAATGTTAGTTAACATAGTGTGTCACCCCCACATTGGTCTCCTAGTCCAAGTCATCATTTTGGCTAGTTGTCCAATCACAAGTCGTGTCGCACCAGATTAATGTCCTAGTATTTTAGCTTAGTGTAAAGCTAAGTTTATTGTATTTATTGCTACAGTGACGAGTTACCAGACATCCATAGCACATTTATCGCAGCTTGTTTTACTTTGCTAGAGGCAAGTACATCTACATACTCATTTACTGTCTTTTAATGCTAGAACATGTATTAACCATGTTAATTGCTGATCCTTGGGATAGCAAGTTAAAACGTCACATGTTGTACTTTCCATTACTACCATGCTTAGAACCATCTTGATGTATCTCTCACATGATTAGAATATGGGTATGGGAAAAACTGATAGTAGAGTACGTGATCATGCCCCCCCTATATAGTACCGAGCAATGTTTCATTTTATATGTTACAGCGCCGTAGGCCTTACTTACCAAGGCAGATTTGTGCGTATGTACATCTCTCGTCCTATCACTTGTACGGAAGTACATTTTATTATGTGCCACAGCACATTGTATACCTATTGACCGATCACGTACCTGCTACAGTTTTAAACATTACATATACATCTGTCTCTATGACATATGTATCCTTGCCATGATAGATTATGATGACATGATTGTGATACGACATGAGATAGATGCCATGTTCCCTATGTTACTATGATACTGTGATCCCAGTTGTACCATGATGACATGTTCCCAGTATTCCTGTTTTATAGACTTATCACACCATGATCCTTGTTGTACATCTCTTTCATTATATGTTCAGTACTTTAGTTGTAGAGGTTGTACTTGCTCCCGTCCTGACAGGATAACGTTGTAGGTATACTTACTGAGGAGGAGTTGCTCTGTGATTCGTACTATGGAGTCACTCCCGAGGACCCGGTTCTGCTTTACGAGGATGTTCCTGCGGGGAACCTCGCCTAGATGTCTTTGGTTTACTTAGACTTTTGAGACATGTATTAGACTATATCATTTTGTAACTGGACATGTATCCAGTTTTACATTTCAGTTTACTTGTACTTGGACGTTTACTATATACGACGACTTTTGTGTTTGGAGCATTTATGATTCTTCTTCACTTATAGAATTGTTAGCACATTTAGTCTTATCTTGTTATCTCTAGAACAGCTTACTGCGCTTTATCTTAAGCGTAGGCTGGACATGGCTCGGCCCGGCCCAACAATTTGGGTAACGGGTCGTGACATGTTTTTTTGGTGGCCCATGCAGGTCCTGACTAAACTGTTTGGTTACGTTATTGTACCAAACATGCCTGCAATTAGGAACTTAAGGTAATTAGACAACATTAGGAAAGACGCTTAGAACACCTAGAGGAATGCTAGGATTGCAACATAGGAAACACATCACATGTTTGCTATCATAATTAGACTTTCTTGCATATGATTGCTTACTTTAAATAAGTCATTATAAGTCTTTTATGTGTAATTTAGATGGTGCTTACTCGTTCGTCCCAGCATGTTACCCCCGAGAATGGGACCCTCCATATCCAGTCAGCTGACCAGTTGACTGATGCACCTCCACCTACCACATTCCCCCACTCCACAGATCCACAGGCCCAGATACCACCTTCCACATCCCAGGCCCAGCAGGACCCGATACTTCCACCACCCCCTATTACTATACCTACCCAGGCTTCCGTCACACTCGACGGGAACCAGCTGCTCACACTGATACAGGGGTTCCTAACAACCCATCAGGAGCAGACTACCCTACTCCGCCAGAGCATGGAGCGTTCTGAGGGACGTCCCGTAGCCCCACCATATGTAGAGCCGCGGCAGAGAGCGGGAACGGTCAAGGACTTCATGGGTCTGAATCCCAAGGAGTTCTCAGGGACTGAGGGCATAGTAGTAGCTGATGACTGGCTAGATTCTGTAGAGAGGAAGCTTCTGGGAGTTAGGATGTCGGATGACCTTCAGGTCGAGGCAGCAGGATTTCTGCTGATAGACTTAGCCGGGGTCTGGTTCAGAAATGAGCCGTTGTTCGCGAGAGGTAGAGCCACCTGGGACCAGTTCAAAACCCAGTTCAAGAAGAAGTTCTTCTCGACCACTGCTAGAGTAGCCATGGGGCTACGATTCCAGAACATCCAGCAGGGGAACCGTTCTGTTGATGAGTATGCGGCAGAGTTTAGTCGCCTGAGCCGTTTTGCTCCTAGCCTGGTTGCTGATCCAGAGGAGATGACCCGTAGGTTTTGCCATGGTCTAGTTCCAGACATTGGCATTCTTATAGTGGCAAACGGTACGACTGACTACTACCAGAGCCTAGAGTTAGCCCGGAGCATTGAGGAGCGTCTTCTGTCTAGCAAGAGGCCGGCTTCTGTACACCATGAGGGACCGTCCAAGCGTCAGGCTTTCCAGCAGAGAGCGCCGACGCCACCCCAGCAGACTTACCATCCCCCTACATCACATCACCCGACCCAGCCAGTTAGAACCCCGGGACCCCGACAGCAGCAGCAGAAGGGAGCCATATGTTCTTTCTGCGGAAGACCAGGGCATGAATTCGTCGTCTGCAGGAAGAGGTTAGGACAGTGTTTAGCTTGTGGGTCTGCCATCCATCAGATTCGGGACTGCCCAGTAGCCAAGGGACCCCAGGGGAGGACTTATAGCCTAGTCCTTGAGCCGGAACCGGAACAGGTTTCAGGAGGTTAGTTTTGATCGTAGCCTTAGTCTTTTGTTTGCATTGCTTGTTATGTTAGAAAGTTTGTAGAGTCTTCAATCCTTATGAATTTCGAGGACGAAATTTTTTCAAGGAGGAAAGAGTTGTAAGCCCCTGTTTTTTTTCAAATTTTAGTTTTATCAGTGTTAATTAATTTTTAATGTTATTTATGGCCTTAAAATAATTAATTAGATTTTTAGGAATTTTTCTAGAATTTTTAAATGATTTTTAAATAAGTTTTATATGTTAAAATATCAATTTGCAAATTTTTAAATGTTTTAATATCATTTTGCAATTCTTAGAATTGTTTTTATATCATTATGCAATATTTAAATTGTTTTAATATTTGTTTGTAATTTTCTAAATTGTTTTGTGGTCAGTTTGTAATTAATTATTTGTTTTAGCTGCGGAATGCAAATTCTAATTTGCATTTAAAAGCTGTTAGGACCTGTTTGTAATATCCTGAATTCTAGGGGACCTAAATGCAAAATCACCTACCCCCCCCCCCCCCGACCGACAGCTCCCCCTCTCTCTCTCCTCCAGCTCTCACCCCTGCCCGACCGACTTGCCGCCGCTGCCCCCGCCTTTCTCGGCTGCCCGCACCGCCATCGAACCCCTATAAAGGATCCCCTCACCCCCCCTCGACCAAACCCTAACCCTAAATCAGCCCCACGACCACCGAATACCCCGTTCTTCCCCGACGAACACCTAAACCCTAACCCTACTCCGGCGACCCCCAGCGCAGCCCCACTGCCGAACACCACCGCCCGCAACCACCACCATTCAGTTCGCCACGCCGAGCTGGGTCGATCGCCGCCCAAGTGCCGCTGTCCCGACGCCTCCACCGCCGTCCAGCTAGTTCGAAACCCCCTCCAGCAAGTCGGACACGCAGGTAACGGGATTCAGATCGTGTCGTGCGTGTCACGGGCACGTGGATACGACTCGCCGTGTCCTGGCGAGTATGAGGAACAGTCTGGACACGAAGAACTAGGCTCGTACGTGTCGTGCATAGCACGGACACGTAGTTTCCTGTGTCCCAAACTGTCCGGACACAGGATTGTTTTTATTATTTTTTTTTGTATATTAACTCGTTTAAACCTAAATAAATTAAACAAAAGCCCTATCCTAACAAAGCGGGCCGCTGGCCCACTGGCCAGCGCGCTGTGACTAAGACCCCCCCCCCCCCCCGTTGGGCTGAGTTCGAGCCCCCTCTTTCTATCTTCTTTTCTTTTTCTTTTTCTGTTTCTTTTTTTCTTTTTCTTTTTCTTTTTCTTTTAGTTATATATATATATTTATATATATATATATATATATGTATATTAGTATATATATATATGTATATACTGTTTTGACAGTATTTTATATATATGTATATATATTTTATAATTAGTAATTTATGTATATATGTTAGTATTTTTATATATATATATATATATATTTTTTTTTTTTTTTTTTTTTTTTATATATATATACATATATGTATATATGTATATATTTATCATGTGTGTATATATATTAATTTATACACTTTATTATCAAATGTTTTCTATATATATATATATATATATATATATATATATTTGTATATAAACATTATATATACTTTATAAATTAATTATTTTCCTTACATATATATATATGTAACTTTAATATATGGATGTATATATATCCTTGATATAAATATCTATATATTTATGTGTAAATATAAATATTGTAGATATACTTTTATATATGTGTTTTACTTTACTTAGTGTAAGTTATCTTTATAAAATAAAGTTGTCATACTTTTGTAACTACTATGTAAAATTTTGCCTTATTAAAATAATAATATTTACTTTGCACTTTTATCAATTTGTATTTTTAGTGTATTTAAATTACTGCAACCATTTGATGTCCAAGCCTAGCATGGGTATTTGGGCTCAAATGTGTTTTCACACATTCAAGACCTGTACAAGTCATATTGGACTTGATTCATGGCCTTGGGTCCTGTATTTGAACTTTGGTTCAAATTATACACATGGACAAAATACGCAGATAATTAATTATTGTGTGCATTACTGTTTTTGATTTTCTAAAAATACTTAAAGTATTGCAAAAATCATGGAAAAATAGTTTTTAGATACTTTGTTAAGTTGACTAATTTAGTATAATTTTTGTAGTATTTAATTTACTGTTTTGCCCCTAGTTTGGCATATGAAACCAAAAGTCATTTTCTGTATACTTAGGAAAACTGGTTTTTATAAAATACTTGTACTGGTTAATAAATTCCAGAAAAATTATAATAAATTTCTATAGTTAGCAAGGATCGTTTTGGTACTTTGTTTTATGCAAAACTAGGCTTTTGTCTACTTTAAAAATTGTTAGAAAACAATGATCTTTTGATTTATTTATTGATTAATTACGACTTGTAGCTTTTTGTGTTATTTGGAGTTTTAGTCGTGTTGAACCCCATCCCTCACTAGTGTAAAGACCCTGGAATGTTAGTTAACATAGTGTGTCACCCCCACATTGGTCTCCTAGTCCAAGTCATCATTTTGGCTAGGTGCCCAATCACAAGTCGTGTCGCACCAGATTAATGTCCTAGTATTTTAGCTTAGTGTAAAGCTAAGTTTATTGTATTTATTGCTACAGTGACGAGTTACCAGACATCCATAGCACATTTATCGTAGCTTGTTTTACTTTGCTAGAGGCAAGTACATCTACATACTCATTTACTGTCTTTTAATGCTAGAACATGTATTAACCATGTTAATTGCTGATCCTTGGGATAGCAAGTTAAAACGTCACATGTTGTACTTTCCATTACTACCATGCTTAGAACCATCTTGATGTATCTCTCACATGATTAGAATATGGGTATGGGAAAAACTGATAGTAGAGTACGTGATCATGCCCCCCTATATAGTACCGAGCAATGTTTTATTTTATATGTTACAGCGCCGTAGGCCTTACTTACCAAGGCAGATTTGTGCGTATGTACATCTCTCGCCCTATCACTTGTACGGAAGTACATTTTATTATGTGCCACAGCACATTGTATACCTATTGACCGATCACGTACCTGCTACAGTTTTAAACATTACATATACATCTGTCTCTATGACATATGTATCCTTGCCAAGATAGATTATGATGACATGATTGTGATACGACATGAGATAGATGCCATGTTCCCTATATTACTATGATACTGTGATCCCAGTTGTACCATGATGACATGTTCCCAGTATTCCTGTTTTATAGACTTATCACACCATGATCCTTGTTGTACATCTCTTTCATTATATGTTCAGTACTTTAGTTGTAGAGGTTGTACTTGCTCCCGTCCTGACAGGATAACGTTGTAGGTATACTTACTGAGGAGGAGTTGCTCTGTGATTCGTACTATGGAGTCACTGCCGAGGACCCGGCTCTGCTTTACGAGGATGTTCCTGCGGGGAACCTCGCCTAGATGTCTTTGGTTTACTTAGACTTTTGAGACATGTATTAGACTATATCATTTTGTAACTGGACATGTATCCAGTTTTACATTTCAGTTTACTTGTACTTGGACGTTTACTATATACGACGACTTTTATGTTTGGAGCATTTATGATTCTTCTTCACTTATAGAATTGTTAGCACATTTAGTCTTATCTTGTTATCTCTAGAACAGCTTACTGCGCTTTATCTTAAGCGTAGGCTGGACATGGCTCGGCCCGGCCCAACAATTTGGGTAACGGGTCGTGACAGAAACATACCTTACTTACTGATCTCTATTACTGGAATCACTGGAATCATTCCGGAATCATTTTTGGAATCATCATTTGGCCGGACTCATCTCGATTTTTGTGTCTTGTACTGGATTCACTTGCTGGACGGGAAAATATTGAGTAAGACATGTAGACATACCCCAAATCCGGAATCTCCTACAGGAATCTACCGGAAGCATAGCCATCTCTTGCCTGATCAGTGAGAGATGTGCCTGATACCTACAGCCGTTTGCATGTCGACCTCGGTATTTTAAAACACACTGTTAGATCATAGTTGGACTCACCCTGGATTCATTGATCACTGTTGGACTCATCTTGTACCGAAAATTATTTGGTATCAGATTATATGGACTGGACTCACACTGGGATTACATTAGACCTATATTGTACTGTCTGGACTCATACATGTTATTCTAGTTCAGTTAGCTTTTATTACCGTCATCATTGCCATGATTCTTCTCTTGTTTAGTTACCTTTTTTTTTCTTGTATCTTAATTGTTTCTCTATACCATCACCTGAATATAAATTACCATGTTCATCAATAAAACTGTCTATAACTGCTTTAGAGTTCTCTGTCACTTACTTGGGTTTTCTAGATGGGTTGTACTCGTTCCCGTCCTGATTGGACCTGTTGAAAATATTACAGATGATAGTCCTGAGGATACATGCCCTACTTACCATGGACCTGGCCTTAGCTCCAGAAGAGGCCCCAGCGGGGAACCTTGCTTAGTTATCTTTCATGTGTTTAGTAGACTTAGACATTGTCTGTTCTTATATTTGGATACTGGACTTTGTCTCCAGTTAGATACTTTGGTTATGTATTATTAAATCTGTGTTTGTTTACCTTCGCTTATAGATGCTGTGTTGTGATGAACATTTAAATATGATTTTAGAACTGTTAGCTACTTAGATCCTTTATTGTCTATTCTTAGAACAGCTTACTACGCTTTAACCAAGCGTAGGCTGGACATGGCTCGGCCCGGCCCAACAATTTGGGTAACGGGTCGTGACACCTGGCCACAGGTTGGCTTGTGGTACTTTTCTCTTCCTCGGCTTGGGGAGCTGTTCCTCCAGCTAGAGGGTTGATTGCCACCCTCGTTCTGCTCAATAAATGCTTCATTAGTCGAAGTATTTAGACGGCGGTGAGCCTGGCTGGAAGAGCGGCACATAACTGGGCTGCTGAAGGGATGCACATAACTGAGCTGCCGACAGAATGCACATAACTGAGGATGCTCATAACTGAACTGCTGAAAGGATGCGCCTTGCTGAGGGCGCATGGTGGGATGCGCCTGACTGGGGGCGCATGGTGATTGTTGTGCCTATTTTGAGGGCGCATGGTGGCTGCTGGCTGTAGACTTAGGATCTTTTGTTTTGTAGAAATTCTCTTTTGTACAATCTTTTCTTGACATGTAATAGACTTTTATATGTAATAAAAGTCCTCTTTCGATGTCCATATTTGTTGTTTTTGCTGTGTGAAGTACTTTGTCCGAGCTCTGGCGCATGTAGTGTCTGGCGCATAGGACTTCTGGTTCTGAAATTCCATGCTTCTACATATACAATCGTGAGTATGCCTGATAATTTTGTTGAATTGAAAAGATAGTTCTGATCTGTGGGTGATTAAATGACGTCAGATTTGTGTACACAGAAAAAAGTGGAAACAATTTAAACTGATGGCGAATATTCTTCAATTTATAGACTGATTTAAAGATGCAGGATATCATTTTGTAAATAAAAGGTGTATATGTGGATTTCTCAAGATTTCTGATTAATATACAATAACTTCATATGTTGTTGATTGCTAACATACTTTCAAGTTATATTTTGGCAACAACAACAACAAAGTCTTTTATCTCAAAATTTTGAGGTTGACTGTTCAAGTTATATTTTGGGATAAACTTATTTATCAGCATATTATCTATGCATAATGTTTAATCATAACTATCACTAATTTAAAAAAGTAAGCAATTTTCTATCCTTCGCTTCGTGCACCATGCTTCAATTTTGACCTCTACAAACTTCTTTTTTTTGTCAAGATTGTCCAGAATGGGTAAATTTAGTTTAAGATATCTTCAACGCATTGGCCATCAAATTCTTGCTTGCAACTTTATTCATTAGTTTTTCTGTACAAAATGCTAAATAGGAATAGTAGTATCTGGTAATGACTTGGATTTAGTCTATGAAGAAGGATACGGTTTTTGTTAACCCTTAACAGAGCGGAGTGGAAGAAACAATTCAAATAGCCAACTGTAGGCCTTTAAAAATGACAGTCACGCTGAGTTGATCAGGACAGAGTCAAAAGTCACGCTCAGTTGATCAAGACAATATTTACAAATCACGCTGAGGAGACAACTCATCATTTGTCAGAGAGTAATTATGACTGACAGCACAACAGTCGAAGAATGTCTCTTCGTATGCCACGTATGCACAGAATTCGAGAGATCACAGCCGTCTATTGCGTGATTTTCGAAATCTTCTTCAGCAAGACTCAACCTTCGTCATATTGGCGTACCAAAAGAGCTTCTTGTCATTTAATGCGACTGACAAAAGCAATCACTGTCAGAGATTTTGTGTCAGTCGAGGCACGCCAAATCAAGACAGCTGGCAGTTCTATCCCAAGTCTGCATGTATTTGTGAGATCTTCATCTCAAACGTGCGTGGATTCTGAAGTTTTCTTCCTCAAGTTTGCGTGGATTCTGAAGTTTTCTTCACCAAATCTGCGTGGATTCTGAAGCTTCTCGCCCCAAGTTTGCGTGGATTTTGAAGCTTTCTACCCCAAATTTGTGTGGATTTCGTCTTCAACAAGTCTGCGTGAATTTCATCAAATTGGAGTACGTGGCAGCCATGCCACTGATCTCTCGCCTGCGTGTCCTGTAACTTGCACACGACTCATGCATGATCGCCATGTGTCCAACAGTTACAGGCCACGTCCAGTAACTGCTCACAACCTTGCGTATGTTAAAATTCTGCATGATTTTCAACTAAGCACAGGCTGTGAAGACAGTTATCTTTTCAGTTATTATTTTTGACTCTATAAATAGAGTTCTTTTTTTTATTCATTGTACAGATACATAGTTATCTACTGTCAAATTTTGAGAGCTTTTCTTCTTCGCATAGTCCAAGGGATAAAGTGATCGTCTTCTAGATCAGATTCCCACAGTTGTAATTTTCCCAGATACACAATAAATAAAGGAATTTATTTATGGAAAATAAATTGGCGACTCTGCTGGGGACAACCATCTCCTCTTCTGAGATGGCAACAACTCAATGCGACACTTCGTCAATCGGCTCGACGAAGAAGGTGATGACGATCAAATTCGATCAACTCGCCTATGAAGAAATGCAGCGGGCTAAGAGTGGTAAGCCCACTACAGCCTCCATCATCACTGCCAAGTCGAAGGGACACTCTGTCTATGTCCCTAAGAATCAGTTGGCAGCCAATGGTGAAGTCTCTGCCACAGTGTCTACTCCTAATACTGGCAAGAACTCTACTGCAAGCACGCACACTCTTGTGCGCTCGAAGATGACAGCAATCAAAGGTCACGCTGACAGTACTGGCTCTTTAGCCAAATCTGTTCCAGTGTGCAATCTCACAATCAAAGATCACGCTAACAGTACTGGCTCCTTAGCCAAATCTGTTCCAGTGTGTGTCTCCAAAATTAAAAGTCACGCTGACAATACTGGCTCCTTAGCCAAATCTGTTCTAGCGTGCAATTTCAACCCCAAAAGTCACGCTGACAGCACTGGTTCCTTAGCCAAGTCTGTTCCAGTGTGTAATTCTAAAATCAACAATCATGCTAATAATACTGGCTCCTTAGCCAAATCTGTTCCAGCGTGTACTTCCAAAGTCAAAAGTCACGCTAACAGCATTGGTTCTTTAACCAAGCCTGTTTCAGCGTGTATTTCATCTAAGAAGAGTAGCTCTTTAGCTATCTCTTCTTCTTTGCCAAGTTCCAATAGAACTGGGGGTGGTCTTCCACACAAAGTCCCTTCGAAAAGGAATAACTCTTTAGTTGTTTCTTCTGTTCCTGTAGTTTTTACTTCAGGAACAGCTTTGACTGACAATTTTGTTAGTCAAAGAAAAGAAGATGGTCTTTTGACTACTCTTCCTTCTGGACATTCTATGTCTCAAAACTTGAATGAGTCTAAGAAGAAACATTTCTTAGTGTCTTCTTCTATGACTTCTTCGAATTGGGCACAGAATCTGTCCATAAAAGAGGGTTTGTTACCAACTCCTAATCAAGGGGGTGGTTAAACTTTTTCTTCTCTGCAAATATCTAGGTCAATAGAAGGAAAACTCCATGTTTCCAAAACCAATGTGTTACCTCCAACTGATCTAAAAACAAAAATTAACACTTCTGGTGTTAAGAAACCATACCAGTTGGAAACAAGGATAAGAGATCCAGATGCAGAGTATGCAAGAAACTATGTGGCTTATATTAATCATTCTCTATATAATCAAGAGCCATCAAGACCCAAAAACAGGAAATATACTCCTCAATCCTCACAAACAGATTTACGAGAATATCTTCAACAGAAGAGAAGGAGTAATTTTGTGACAAAGGACCATGCTGAATGTGACTTCTATCCAAGAGTCATAATTCAATGCAGATGTCAATCAATGGCTCATGACCATGTTGATCATGAATGTGACTTCCAGCCAAGAGTCACAATGCAATACAGATGTCAAACTAAAAGACAATCTGTCTTCAATCGGATTCAGTGTGAACCTATGCCTGATGAAGATGAGCCTTTGTTTGCTTCTGTCAACATGACCTCTCGGGATGCTGGGGGTAGAGTTGATAGTCCAGATGGAGTATATAGAAATACCAGAGCAAGAGTCCTGGCTTCTAGTCAAAGAAATTTGATCTCTGAAGATGATTCTGAATTCCTTGGAGAATCTAACTTCCCACCTCTTCCTACTGGGGGTAGTTATCCTATAAATGACTTTGATGCACAAAGCAATGATTCAGAACAAACAACATCTACCAGTTCATCAATAATCCCTCGTACAGTCACAACTTATATGGTTGATGGGAATACTGATGAACCTTCTTCTTCCTTGACTCCTCAAGATCAAAGAATTGCTTCTTTGGAACAGCAAATGAAGTCTATGGCTGATACTATGAAATCAATGTATGAACTCATGACAGCTCAATTGCAAAATCGACAGACTGTACCAGATGCCATACCAACTGACACTGATATGAGTCCAGTACAAGTTCCTCCAGCAGTACAATCCAATACTCCTGGACCAGCTCAACTAAATCCTAGTCTCTCTGGAGCTGGGGGTAGTGCTTATAATGCTGTTCCTCCTCCCACCTATTCTCTACAAGTTACAACTCCACAATCTTCCGGAGTTGTTAATGAAGAATTGAGGAATCTCAAAACTCAATTCGAAGCATTCAAACAGAAAGATGGTTTACAAAGGTTAGGCATCAAGCAACCTTATCCGATAGAATGGAAGCAAGTATCGTATCCTCCTAAATACAAGCCTCCTACTATCTCATTCTATGATGGAACCACTTCTCCAAGTCAGTTTATTAATCACTTTGAAGTGATGACTGATCAATTGCAACCAAGCGACGCCCTCCTTACTCGGGTGTTTGTTGGATGTCTCAAAGGAACGGCTTATGAATGGTATAGAAGTCTCCCAGATGGGAGCATTACCTCATTTGCCGGCTTCAAACAGATGTTTCTTGAATGGTTCTATGAAGGGCTCAATGATATGACTATGACTGCTCTTATTAGAATCAAGCAGAAAAATAATGAAACTACAGAAGAGTACATTGAACGGTTTCGAAAAGAAGCTCTGAAGATGCCTCTTGGAACTCCTGATGTTGTCACCATCGACACATGCAAATCAAACTTGTTGCCAATCATCAGTATGTGGACAGGATCCACCCAATTCCAAGATTGGCCTTCTTTCATAGTTAGTGCCAAGGCTGCAGAAATTAGTGCTGAAACCTTCAAAGGTTTAGGAGTGCAGATGACTCCCAAAGAAACAGGTCAAGGTACTAACAATAAAAACAATGTTCGCAAAGGAAAAGAAACTCTTGAAGTTAATCTTCAGAGCAAAGATGCATCAACTGTTCAAACTCCTACAACTCAACAACCAAGAACACCTCGCCCTAAAGAAGAATATTCTTTCGACGATGATGATGTCCTTGGTATCTTTGAATGTCTGCTGAAAGGTAATAAGATATAATTACCTGAGATCAAGAAACCTGATGAAGCTGGTAAGACAGATCATCCCAAATACTGCCCATATCACAGAATGCTGGGTCACACAATTCGTACATGTTATATACTGAAAGGAAAGATCCAAGAGATGATTAAGTCTGGAGCTATCTCTCTTACTCCGAAAGAGAAGACTGTCACCTCCAATGTCGTCTCTATGCAATTCGGAGATTTCCCTTCTCAACTCCTTGAAAGTGGGATTGTTCCTATTCCCAAGGCAATCCTTGAAATAGTGAATATTCCTCCTCCGCAATCTGAAGGATTAGTGCCAATCACTTTGGAAACAGGAGAAATCATGTGGATTCATCCTGATCTAGTGGTAGATTTTGAATCGCCTTCTCCTCAAAAGACTACTTCTCGAAAGTCCAAGAAGTCTGGAAAGATTAAGTCATGTCATATGACTTCTCTTGAATCTATCTCTGACATAGAGCCAAAAGAGAAAGAAGAAGCACTTGTTAGTGCTACTCGAACGGGGAAACCTTATCTAAGGGATTATTCCAAGAATCCTGAGGATACTCCTGATATCCCTCCAGCTGATAAAGATGCTCCTAATGTTCCTTCTGAAGAAGAATCATCCACTGCACCTGTTCCTTCAACTACACCAGTCGAACCTGCTCCTTCCAAGCCTACAGCTCTTGAGAAAGGCAAACAACAGGCTCGGTTTGATAAGCCAATCAAGAAGTCCTCTCCTCTTGGACTTCAGAAGCCTTATAATTTCGACATTTTAGCTCAGCTTGCTAATACTCCAGCTAGAATGTCCCTCTTTGAACTTCTACGTCTTTCCAAAGAAACTCGGGAGACGTTAAGTGAAGCACTTCTTCAAGCAGACTCTTGTCTTGCACAATTGAAGAAGCCAGATTCAGAACCTGCCACTTGCTTACATTGTAACAGTGTATTGGAGATTATCCCAAATATTATCTTTACACAAGATGACATGCTACTGGAGGATAATCGACATGATCGGCCTCTCTACTACACCGGTTATATCGATACGATGAAGATAGATCGTATCCTTATTGATCCAGGGTCTGCTATAAGCATAATGCCAAAAAGCCTATTGGATGAACTAAAAATCCCTCTTCACAAACTCTCCAAGATGGTTACTATACTATCCTGGGATTCAATCAAAGCCGAAGCGAGCCTTTGGGAAAGATTCATCTGAAGCTTCAGATAGGCGATTTCAGATCCAAAGTCACTTTCTATGTGATTGAGATCGTGGGATCCTACAATCTTCTTCTTGGGAGGCCCTTTCTTCATGAAAATAATGTGGTGCCTTCTACTCTTCATCAGTATTTTAAATACATTGATAGCAATGGAAGAGTACAAAAAGAAGTTGCTGACATAAATCCCTTCCATGGGGTTGAAGCTTATTTCAATGATTCCCGAATGTACAAAGAAGAGTATACAAGGGTCATACAAGCTATGGAGAAAGAGGATGCACAAAGTGAGACTTTAATAATCCCTGTTAAAGGTCGAACTACTCAGCAACAATCTCCCAAACCCTCTGGAGAAGGTTCTTTCATCATTCCAGTGAGTGGACGGATTTCTTCGTTACCTCAGTCGTTTGCTCAAGACACAATGATCATTCCTGTCAGTGGACGTACTGCAATTCCTGCATCTCCACATGTGAAACAGGATACTCTGCTAATTCTAGTTGGAGGGCGGATTATCCTTCCATCTCAAGCTTCAAGGGAGCTCACCTCTTCTGAGCCATTTGTTATCGATCTTAATCGAAACAAAGCTTCTTCTCATTCTTCTTCTTCTTCTCCTTTAGTCATTGACTTGGCTAAGATCTCTAAGGCTCAGCCTTCTCCCAATATAAATATTGCTGCTTTTTTGAACAGTACGCTGATGTGTGTAATTATGTTCATAGTTATTTACATTTGTTAGATGACTTGAACACAATAACCATAGGGGTTGTACAGACTGTTCATACAGATGTATCCCTAGAACCTGTACAATCTTCATACTTTCTAGTTCCCAACAGAAAGCCAGGAGACATTCCAATATTCTTCTATAAAGGGCCCCAAAATCCTTCTGATTTCGAAGATGATGACAAAAATGATGATACTGGAAGATTACAACTACGTCGTTATAGTCAGCAATCTAAAGACATCATCAAAAATATGGGCTATGACTTCAGGACTGGCCTCAATAGTGGAAAAGGAAGAAAAATGCCTGTTCGTATTCCTCCTCTGAAATATGGAAGGACGAAATGCGGATTGGGCTATATAGCTCCTACTCCTTTTATCAATATTATCCATAAAGATCCCGAGTCTGACGAAGATAAGAGATCTGATTCTTCTAGTACCACTTCTTGGGGTTCCGATACGAGTATCGGCGATTTCTACTGCAACATTCTGTCTTCCAATATGGTTTCCATTGACCATTCTGAAGAAAGTGATGAAGACGAAGAAGAGTTTGAAATCTCACCTGAATCAGAACAATGGGCCCAAAGATTAGATAATCAATGGGAGTTCCGTTTCGAGCAAAAAGAACCTCCGACTGAAGACAAACTTGTTCAAATAGATGTTGGTGAAGAGGGATCTCCCAAACCAATATTCATCAGTGAAAGTCTTTCTGAAACTGATAAGCAAGACATGATCAAACTCATTCGTGACTACATCGATGTCTTCGCTTGGAGTTATGAAGATATGTCAGGACTTGATCCACAAATTGCAACTCACAAGCTCAATATCTTGCCGAATGCTAAACCGGTCAAACAACAACAGCGACGATTTCGTCCAGACATTATGGATGCAATTGAAGCTGAAGTCAATAAACTCATAACCTCCGGGTTTATTAGAGAGGAACAACATCCCGATTGGGTGGCTAACATAGTTTCTGTCTTTAAAAAGACTGGCAAGATCAGAGTATGCATAGACTTCCGCGATCTCAATGCGGCATGCCCTAAAGACGAATTCCCTCTACTAATCACTGATGTCATGATTGATAATACCTATGGATTTGAATGGATGTCATTCATGGACGGGTATTCTGGGTACAATCAGATTAAAATGTTTCCAGACGACGAGAAGCACACTTCTTTCAGAACGCCGATCGGTACATACTGTTATACAGTTATGCCATTCGGTCTCAAGAATGCAGGAGCAACTTATCAACGAGCTATGAGCACTATATTCCGTGAACATTTGTGGAAAACAGTCGAATGCTACGTTGATGATATTGCAGTCAAAAGTCGACAAAAGGAGGATCATATCCAAGATTTGAAGACTATATTTGATCTAATGCGTAAGCATCAATTAAAGATGAACCCTACTAAGTCCTTCTTAGGCGTCTCTAGTGGTAAATTTCTCGGCTTCGTCATTACCTCTAAAGGTATACACGTGGATCCCGAGAAGATCAAAGCCATCCAAGAGATGCGTCCTCCACGCACCTTAAAAGAGCTACGAGAATTTCAAGGAAGGATCGCTTATATCAGGAGATTCATCTCTAATTTATCAGGACGCTGCAGACCATTCAACAAACTTACGAAGAAAGGTGTTTCTTTTGTCTGGAATGATGAATGTCAGAAAGCATTCGATGATATAAAATAATATCTGATGAGTCCTCCAGTATTGGTACCTCCCATTTCAGGAATTCTATTTCTTCTATATACTCGAGTAATGAGTCATTCATTGGGTGCATTACTCGCTCAAAAGAATCAAAATGGTCATGAACAAGCCATCTACTATCTCAGTCGTACTATGACCGGAGCTGAACCTCAATATTCACCGGTCGAAAAAGAATGTCTAGCCTTGATGTTCGCTGTTCAAAAGACACGACATTATATCATTGGCCAAACTATTCATGTCATTTCCAGGATCAATCCTATACGGATCATGATGAAGAAATCCAGTGTTTTGAATTCTCGATTAGCTAACTGGGGAATCCTACTTGCTCAGTATGACATGCATTATATTCCTCAGAAGTCAGTCAAAGGACAAGCTTTAGCTGATTTTCTGGCTGCTCATTCAATTCCAGAAGATTCAAAACTCTATGACGAAATTCCAGATGAAGTCCTAGATTCAAACCAAATTGCTGAAGAAGATCCTACTTGGCATCTATTCTTTGATGGAGCTTCAAGGATAGGTCCTAATGGTGATATTGTCGCTGGAGTTGGAATTGTTCTTGTATCGCCAGAAGGTCTTGCTATCCAAAGAGCTTATTCTCTCGACCAGCCGTGTTCAAACAACGTAGCTGAATACAATGCATTGCTTATTGGTCTTCAACTCGCTAAACATCTGAATATTCAACATTTGGAGGCGTACGGAGACTCTAAACTCATTGTCAATCAGATAAGGGGGACTTATGAAGTTGGCCATCAAGATCTGGTTCCTTATCATAGATCAGCTATAACTATGGCTTCTTCGTTTGAAGAATTTTTCATTGAACATGTTAGACGAGCATGTAATACGGAAGCTGATGCTCTAGCTAATCTTGCGTCGGTGTTAGCTATTCCGATTAGACGGCAACAAATGATTATTGTTCGCAATCGAGAATTATTTCATCTTGAAAATAACCTGACCCTAGGACTTCCAGTTGACATTGAAGAATCAACATCTCATGACGTCAACACAACAAGAGGATTTGGATTTAGTCGTAAATCTTTATCATCTTCATCTGATTCCAGCATAGAATTCATCTTCAGTAACTCAGCCGAGAATCAAAATACGAATACGGATTGGAGACTTCCTTTCTTAGATTTCGTATTGTATGATATTCTTCCGGATGATCCGAGTGAGGCAGCATCTATCAGACGACGATCACTCCGATTCTATTATAATCATACAACAAAGACCTTATATCGTCGAGCTTATGATGGTTTACTTCTTCGATGTGTTGCCGGTAACGAGGCTCAACAAATTATTCGTGAAGCACATGATGAAATTTGTGGAGCACATCAGCCTGGACCAAAACTTCAAGACCGTATTCGACGTATGGGTTATTATTGGCCCACTATGGTATCAGACGCCATCGAATATGCAAAGAAGTGTAAAGCTTGTCAAATCCATGCGAATTTTATTCATCAACCTTCAGAATTTCTACATCCGACGACAGCATCAAGGCCCTTCGAAGCTTGGGGCATCGACATTATTGGTCCGATCAATCCGCCGTCATTAAAAGGTCATCGGTTTATTCTCGCAATAACCGATTACTTCTCCAAATGGGCCAAAGCCATTCCTTTGTCTGAAGTTAAGACGTCCAATGTCATCAGCTTTATTAAGCACCACGTCATCTACAGATTTGGTATTCCTCGACGCATTATTCATGATAACGGACCACAGTTCGTTAGTCAGAAGTTTACTCGATTCTGTGACGATCATCGGATCAACAATGTGGCTTCTACCGCATATAATCCGGCAGCTAACGGGTTAGCAGAAGCTTTCAACAAGACCATCATCAAACTCCTAAAGAAGTTTGTCTCTACTAACAAACGTAATTGGAGTGAGAAGCTCGGTGAATGTTTGTGGGCTTATCGCACTACAGTTCGTAATGCTACTAAAAGTACACCCTTCTCTCTGGTGTATGGTTGTGAAGCTGTTCTTCCATTAGAGATTCAAATTCCTTCTTTAAGGATAGCAATCGCTAATGAACTCACTGCAGAAAATAATGATCGTCTTCGACTTCAAGAATTAGAAGCTCTGGATGAAAAGCGATTATCTGCTCAACAGAATATTGAATTCTATCAAGCTAGAATCTCAAGAGCTTTTAATAAGAAAGTCAGAGTTCGATCGTATCAAAAAGGAGAACTTGTTCTAACAGTCAGACGTCCTATGACTATGGCTCATATGAGCAAGGACAAATTTGACGCAAAGTGGGAAGGACCCTATATCATGAGCAAAGTTTTCTCAAATGGAGCTTATCAACTCTCAGAATTGGATGGTCGAAAAGTTTTGATGCCTATTAATGGCAAATTCCTTAAGAAGTACTATGTATAAATGTAAATGCTTGTAATCATCAGATAGTTTCATGATTAGAAATAAAATTTTTATTTTATTTTTATCATGAATGATGATACATGATATTAAAGAAGATCACTATCATCCTTTTCTACATTTGGACGTGGGCCACTGCCGTCCTTCTCGAAGACGCGATCAGCAAAAGAATTGAGAACCTCTTTGCTGGAACCCACGAGAAACTTACAAGTAGCCATTCTCATGGCTTCTTCTTCTTCAGTCTTTCCTGGTTCGAGCAGGAAGTCCAGAATATCCCTTGGTGGCTTGGGTACAGACGAACCTTCGCCTGCTACCGCTTTCTTCAATTGAATTGGATCAGCAGGACATTCTCCAATGCCTTTCTGAATCTTCATGGCAATTCCAGCTTTCTTGGATGCTTCTTCAGACGACATTCTTATGTTTAAAAGAAGAAGTGTTTGTTCTGGTCAGATTTCTGCTATATTTATAGGCAGAAGTTCCTCAAATAGTGAAGCGTCACATTCATCCGACGATCCGACGATTCACATATTCATTAATGCTTGACGGTTCATCCGTTCATTTCTCACATTCATCCGACGATTCACACATTCATTAATGCTTGACGGTTCATCCGTTCATTTATTACGTTCGTCCGTTCATGATCTTCTATCAATTTATTAAGTGGGGATTCGTTATTTATCATGTTTTTATAACCTCTGAATCAATTCCGAATCTATCTACTCATTTGTCATTTTTGACCTCTGCATAGAAATCAATCTATTTTCTTTTGAGTTCATACATATTATCACGTCCATAATACCTCTGATAATATCATATACTCTAAAACAGAAAAGAAGATTTTATTATCTATCATGTCTACAATTCATCCACAAATACAAATTATTGAGCATAGAAGAATTATCATTTCCATTCTCATTTCACCATAAAAAGTCTATTACATTTTCTTAGACTTTCTTACAAATCATAATGGAAATCTATTACAATCTTGGATTTTCATTCTACACCACAACAATAACCTAAAAGAGATCTATCTTCTTTGGATCTTCTCCGTCGGACCTTCTCCGTCAGGTTCGTTGTTGGTGGCAGTTCATGACTATCTGAGTTCCAGTCACGACCAGATCAGCAGGAATCAAACTCTGGTCTTCTCTCTCAGACGAGAGGAGAACCACAGAGTATGGCAGCCCGAAGTCGTGGTGCTGCCAATACAATTGGTGGATTTAGGGTAACCTCTCAAGGAAGATAGGAATGTATTCCACATTGGGATACAATTCCTAGTTCTGCCTTGAAAGGAACTCTACTACCCGATTTCTCAGGGTAGAGCTGACTCCACCATCCAACTCTCGTGTATAAAGGCTCTTCCTACCATCTGAGGAAGACCCTTTTATCCCACGAAGAGTTCTGAGTTGTCTGATTTGCGCGTCAAAAGCGCATGAGCTCCCTGATGTTGGTGTCAGAAGAACGCTCCCCACAGCATCCAAATCGCCAATGCCAGTTCTAAAGAAAGTTTTCAGCCGAATTCCTGCAGAAAGCATCAAGGAAGAGGAGATTAATCAACAGAAATGTCATTTGGCACGCGCTGGCTAGTCAAGCGTGCATTGTTCAGTCAGAAACAAAAAGCCCATTTTCAACAGCAACAAAATAGTACACGTACTATATTGGACTTACCTTCAAGATTGGTGCTAAGAATTGGCAAACTCATGTTTGATACAGTGTGCAGAAATCGAACATTAGAAAGCATTGCTTTCCTGTTTGAGAATGAAATCTCCCAAAAATTTCATTCTCAGAGAAAAAGAAGAAGAATGAGAGATGAGTATCTTTGAAACTCAGCTATCTATTTAAAGGACAAAGTACAAGCTTATTCTTGGAAAAGATCCGCGTAAATAGCGCTCGTAAACCATGGAATGAATGACACGTGTGCTTTGGAAGACAACGCAACATTGGAAACAGTCAAAGAGTGCTAATTAACATTCTTCATTAATGCATGCTGTTCACACACAAAAGTTGTACTACATTCTTCAAGACAGGCACTGATGGCCTTACACAAGACAAAAGAAGAAGTGCAACATTTTCAAAAGAAGACAAAAGCATAAAAGACACGCTCTATTTAGCAGAGCGACTGAGCTTAGTGCCCAGTTCTTCTACGCTCTTAACCCCCATGCGGTGTAACAGAGCCTTCAACATTTCACGCTGCTCTGCAAGGTTGCGTCCGTCAGAAGAAGACGAGCCATCCAGACCAAAATAGCTCAGGAAATTCTTGGCTAAATGCATGGGATCGTCTTTGAACTCGAAGACTAAGGGCTCCGGTTCCTTACCCTCAAAAGTGGGATCACCATGGGAACAAAAACCCAATTTGCGTGCTTCTTCTTCAGCTTCTTCCTTTGGTGTCATGTTGATGTAAGATGAAGATTAAAAATGAATCTTCTCCCTGTTTATATAACAGAGCTCGCCGGCGGTTCATATTCCACCATAAATTGGATGCAATCAGTCTCGGAGAACGAAGAGTCATTATGACATTTAATAAGTTCATTTGGACGTTTTCAAAGAACTTTGAAGTCTTTTCGACTTCCGAAAAATTTGAAGTCATCTCAGCGTGACTGATTTCATTTTATCATCTTATTTTCAAAGTATTTCGAAAATTTTGAAGTCTTTTCAATTTTTCGAAAACTTTGAAGGGGGTCTTGTAGGCCTTTAAAAATGACAGTCACGCTGAGTTGATCAGGACAGAGTCAAAAGTCACGCTCAGTTGATCAAGACAATATTTACAAATCACGCTGAGAAGACAACTCATCATTTGTCAGAGAGTAATTATGACTGACAGCACAACAGTCGAAGAATGTCTCTTCGTATGCCACGTATGCACAGAATTCGAGAGATCACAGCCGTCTATTGCGTGATTTTCGAAATCTTCTTCAGCAAGACTCAACCTTCGTCATATTGGCGTACCAAAAGAGCTTCTTGTCATTTAATGCGACTGACAAAAGCAATCACTGTCAGAGATTTTGTGTCAGTCGAGGCACGCCAAATCAAGACAGCTGGCAGTTCTATCCCAAGTCTGCGTGTATTTGTGAGATCTTCATCTCAAACGTGCGTGGATTCTGAAGTTTTCTTCCTCAAGTTTGCGTGGATTCTGAAGTTTTCTTCACCAAATCTGCGTGGATTCTGAAGCTTCTCGCCCCAAGTTTGCGTGGATTTTGAAGCTTTCTACCCCGAATTTGCGTGGATTTCGTCTTCAACAAGTCTGCGTGAATTTTATCAAATTGGAGTACGTGGCAGCCATGCCACTGATCTCTCGCCTGCGTGTCCTGTAACTTGCACACGACTCATGCATGATCGTCATGTGTCCAACAGTTACAGGCCACGTCCAGTAACTGCTCACAACCTTGCGTATGTTAAAATCCTGCGTGATTTTCAACTAAGCACAGGCTGTGAAGACAGTTATCTTTTCAGTTATTATTTTTGACTCTATAAATAGAGTTCTTTTTTTCATTCATTGTACAGATACATAGTTATCTACTGTCAAAATTTTGAGAGCTTTTCTTCTTCGCATAGTCCAAGGGATAAAGTGATCGTCTTCTAGATCAGATTTCCACAGTTGTAATTTTTCCAGATACACAATAAATAAATGAATTTATTTATGGAAAACACCAACCCCAAAATTTCGGCCTTTAGTCTTTCTTGTTGTGTGTGTGTGTGCGCGCGTGTGTATATATATATATATAAATGACAAAAAACAGGGGTAAATCAAATGATCGTATGGACTAAGCCTGAACTATATAACTATTCTTGAAGCATTGAGAAAAAAATACACTTAAGATATGGATACAGAGACATGAACCTGTCACCTATTTTGGTATGTGCTAGTGTATTTGGGAGTGCTCTGCGGTTAAGTGTTTGAAATTAAGAACTTATTCCAGTAGAGCTATGCCAAACTGATGCTTCAAGATGGACTGGTGTTGTTGTTTTCTGATAACTTAGTCACAAGGAAGTACCTTTTCTCTTCTCTTTGTTTTGGGTTTGATTAGCAGCTGACCTCATGTTTCAGCTAGAGGTGAGCAACGTTTCGGTTCGGTTCAAATCGAACCGAATATGTAAAAATCGAAATAACCGTAAACCGTATTTCTCAAAACCGAAAATCGAACCGTTTTATGAAAATCGTACCGAATTTATTAAGTCGGTTTGGTTTCATGAGTCAATGGGATGGACCTTCATATTTTAGCAAATTTAAATAACAAATCTTTATAAAAAATGACATTATTACATTTATGAAAGAAAATATTAGTATATATAAATTGAGGGTAGAAAGAGCATTCAAAGTAGTGGCGACAAGTGCCAACAGATAATGGAAGGAGAGAGTGCACTTAGATATGGTTAACAAAAATGTTAGCATATATAAATTGAGGATAATTTGGTAAATTATTGAATCTTAATTGGTTTTCGGTTCGGTTCGGTTATTCAAACCAAGAACCGAAAACTGAACCGACATTTTAAAATTTCAAATGTCCAAACCGAAAACCGAACCTATAACCGAAAAACCGAACCGCCGTTATATGCCCACCCCTAGTTTGAACTCTATTCTATCCTTGATGAATCAACACTTTTTTTCTCTCTGGTAGATCACAGTATCTCGCCTCCATAGATATGATCCCCCAACATCACTCGGCAGACATCAATAGGTACCACCATCACAAGTTACATTATCGACATACTCTTCAGCAAGAGCAAATTGAAATTTGCACTGACGCGTAATCTTCAACTATTCTTCCTTTCGCATCCATCCCAAAGAATACGACTTCTGGTGCAATGTACCCTTAGCTTCGCGACTAAGTCCTCAATCAAATTCTTCTGATTCATTCCCCATGTCAAGTATGGCCCACACTGAACTTTGCTTCACATGCAACTTGAGATGGAAGGCAATTGATAAAGGCACTGCCTTTTTTGATCGGGGCTAGCTCGGATTGGGGCTAGCCCAATTTTTTTTGTGTTTTACTCAGGACAGTCCATTTTTTTGATTTTGGGCTGTTCCAAAGTAAAATTTACCTAAACCCAAAATTTTTCTCTCATTTGCAAAATTTTTTCTCTCTCTTCCTAAACCCTAATTCCTCTCTTCTTCTTCTTCTTCTTCTTCCTCTTCTCCTCCACCATTTCTCCATCCCCAAGCAAGAAGATAATTTGAAATTCCTAGAAATTTCTTCCACCTAGAAATGTTCTCTTCATCTTCCTCTTCTCTTCCAAATTTCCTTCTCAAGAAGATCGATGGCACCTAAATTCTTTCTCTATTTGTTTCCAAAATCCTAGAAATTAAATTGAAAAATGCAAGCATCTATTATATTGTTTATTTCAATTGTCTGTAGCTCATTTGAATTAAACTACATTCGGAGTGGAAAATTACCCATTTAAATTAAACACAAGTATGCAGGAACGAGAAAACTGTGCGTCGACCAGGACTGCCTAATTTTTTGGCAGTCTTACAAACTGAATGGACTGCCAGAAAACTGGGCAGTCCTAAGTCACAACATGTGAAACAAAGGACTGCCCATTTTTCTGGTAGTCCTTACTGTATTCAGGACTGCCAGAAAATTGGACAGTCCTACATACAGTAAGTACTGCCAGAAAAATGGGCAGTCCTTTGTTTCATATGCTGTGACTTAGGACTGCCTAGTTTTCTGGCAGTCCATTCAGTTTGTTGGACTGCCAGAAAATTGGGCAGTCCTTGTTTGTATGTGGACTGCCCAGTTTCCTGGTAGTCCACATATGTATGTGGACTGCCAGGAAACTGGGCAGTCCACATACAATCAGGACTTCCAATCTTTCTTCGCGCGCGCGCGTGTGACAGCATGCGGGATGAATCTCAATCTAGGGTTACAAAACAGGAAGATTTTTGTAGGGACAAGAGGAATCTCAATCTAGGGTTTAGAAGAAAATTTAAGATTAGAAGAAAATTTGAGAGGAAAAGAGAAAGAGAAGAGAAATAAAACAATTGACTTTTATACCTAATGGGCTAGCTCTAATAAATTTTTTCAATGGCAAACTTGTAAATAACACAAACTTACAAATGGGCTAGCCCCGATCAAATTATGCAGTGCCTTTATCAATTGCCAGATGGAACAACTCCTCTTCAAAGTCAAATCTTGAGGCCCCTATCGTTGAAGACGTCGTCAATGCAATCTTTTGACTTCGGTTCTTGAAGTTCCTCAAACTTCAAGTTGTTATCGGGCCGGTCCGGGCCGGCCCACGAAGGCTGCGGGCCTGACCGGTTTCGGGCCGGTCCAGGACCGGCCCACTTTCATTTTCGGTCCGGGCTTAGCCCGGCCCGGTTTTTTCGGATGGGCCCAGCCCGGCCCAGAGGACCG